>OY970794.1:11876533-12279033 GCA_963853775.1 Xanthia togata | reverse complement strand
TGTCAAAATGAAAATCCAAAAAATGCGAAAATTTTGTTTTTATTTTACATCATACGTGAGACGTGTTTTGTAAGGCTTTCTTTCATTTATTTATTTTGTTCACAGTCACCACTGTTGCCAACGAAGCAACTGCCGCGGCTATGAAAAAGTTGAAGCCTACCCCGCCCCACGAAGATAATGAAGTGATACAAAACGATGGCCCACCGCTATATGGCAAGTAATTGTTAATTTTATACCTATGTTGTATTACTGTCGTCACTCTGCATTGCGTAGGTAGAAAATCTCCTTTTTGCGTATCATTTATATGTGCTTTGCGCTGACAGAACTTAATTGCAACAATTTATGGGGATGTAGGGACTAAGAGTCCGAGTCCCATCGAAAACGAAAACCAAATTCGGCCTGACTTGCAATTCCGATAACTAAATTCCTTCGGACTAGTGGGGGCTAGATTGATATTGAAAATTAAAAATGAAGAACAATACATTTTTAGAGCATTATATACATACATTTTTTATAAATCAGGCGGAGAACTTTTTCCACTAGAAAATCCGGAGTGTCCCTATGGAACCTTCTTTTCACATAGATACCTAACTATGTATCTATGTAAAAAGAGCAAACTAAACTCATCTTCCTCTCTTTAAAAAGTAAACTTAATCGCAAAATTGTCACGAACCACTCAATTGCATCGCGTGCTATCTAATAGAAAATCCGATTTGCCATTTCAATTTTATGTCATTAATATGTAATCCACTAAGGTGAGTATACACTTGAGACTAAAGCATTTTCTCGGGCATTTCCTTGGAATGCAACGTTCTTTCGAATGGTACAATATAAGCAAAAAAATTAAAAGTATTTCCATGTAATGTACCGCTCCTGCGAATGCTCGACACCGTTTTTTGGAAGTAATGCTCACGGCGAGCCGTATAAGCATTTACCTGTAACATTCCTTTTTATTATCTTTATCTCCGCGCACCTCATTCCGCGTTGCATGTTTTCTTTTTCTTTGCTCGCTGAAATGTTACACAAATTCGCTCTTTTTTGCATAATCAAGTTGTGAGTAACAAAGCGTCGTGCTTTTTGTTCGGTTCGTGAAAGGGTGACACATTAGAGCGGCTCGATGTTATGTTACAAATAAATGCTCTAGTCTATACTCACCTTTAGACTGCACGTTGCTGTGAATGAAATGAATGTACGGAAATATATGTTATACACTCGAGAGCAATGAATCCGGGTCACTTAAAGAATCCTAAAAATCTCGGAAACTAAAAATGCTAGGTTAATGCAATAAATTGTATTTAATAGACAATGTAATACTCCTTAAATGAAGGTATTAAAACTTCTTAGTTATTGTAAAGTTATATCATAAAAAAATCAAATTTGAAAAAGGGCCACTTTCGAAGATGGAACTACGAAATTACAGCATTTGGTTTTGCTTTTGTTTGTAATCTGTCATTTATGTGGGTACATAAACCATGTTGATAGTGCTCTATATTCATTATTCAAGCTGAAATTATGTCGCTTACGCCTGAAGAATGCACCAGAATACTTACAATGCTGGAAACCGGCCGGAGTCAGCGCGATACAGCCAGGACTGTCGGTGTGTCGCTGTCAACAGTACAAAGAGTTCTCCGACGTTACGAAGAAACTGGTTCTAACCTACGCAGACCAGGAACGGGCAGAACCAGGTGTACCACAGCACGAGAAGACCGATACTTGGTGAACACCATGCTTCGAAATCGCTTTCTTACAGGAACTGAACTCACAAATCAGTTTCGACGCCTCGGAGGAAGTAACCCAAGTGCATGGACAGTAAGACGTCGGCTTGCTGAATCTAACTTAAAACCCCTTAGACCTGCAAACGGCCCTAAACTGGAGCGTGGGCATCGTATTTCAAGACTAAGATATGCCCAGAGCCACGTAAATTGGAGTATTGAAGATTGGTCAAAAGTTATGTTCTCCGACGAATCAAAATTTATGCTCTACAAGCACGATGGAAGACACAGAGTGTATCGAAGACCAGGGGAAAGATTCAAGCAAGCATGCATCGAAGAAAAAGTAGCCTACGGTGGTGGGTCTGTACTTGTGTGGGCCGGAATTTCTTCTGAAAGTCGCACAGAGCTGGTGATCATAGAAAACGGCTCTTTAACTAGCGAAAGATATGTGGAAGAAATCCTCAATGATCACGTTGGTCCATTTATGGTCAATTTAGGTGAGGATGCTATATTTATGCATGACAATGCCCGACCTCATACAGGTAGGATTGTGAATGACTACCTTCAAGAGATGAACATTACTCGTATGGAGTGGCCAGCGCGCAGCCCGGATATCAACCCGATCGAGCATGCTTGGGACGAGCTAGGCAGATGCGTAAAACAACGAAACCCCCAATCACGCTTCGTGAGCTCAAAATTGCTCTCACAGAGGAATGGGAGAATATTCCCCAAAATCGTATAAGGAACTTGGTGTACAGCATGCCAAACCGCGTAAACGCAGTAATGGAAGCACGAGGAGGCAATACGAAGTATTAAAATTCAAGAAAATCGTAATAAAGTTCAAAAATTTCATGTTTCCTATTTTTGTTTTAAGGAGAGATCAGCAGTTTTTTTCTTTATGTAATTTTGTGTTAATAAAATGTATGGTGACTCATATTTTTTTTACTTTCATTTAAGGAGTATTACATTGTCTATTAAATACAATTTATTGCATTAACCTATCATTTTTAGTTTCCGAGATTTTTAACATTCTTTAAGTGACCCGGATTCATTGCTCTCGAGTGTATGTAGGTACAGTTAACAAAAGAGTTTGATGTGCAGTCAAGAAGTACCCGGGCGGTAATATGGCACAATGAGATTTTGAAAAAGACGTGTGAATGACAGTGATGACGCTCTTTTTTGTATATTGTGTGCCTTTAACGGTCAAATACAATTTTCTTTCTTTCTTTATTACAAAGCCAAACTTTTACAAAAATCGATGTACCATATTGACGGCCAGATACTGTAATTGTAAGATATTTGCATTTAGCGAATAGGTATTTTTATTGTTTTTTCGTACGTTTTTTGTCATTCATTCATTATTTTTAGGTGTAACAGTTTTGTTAGATGCGCGGTCGCACCTTCCGATTTGCACCATAGGGTCAAATTAAATTAGCTAGCGAAACTCCAGAGACCTGATGAGTATCGATGTCTAAATATAATTTTAAAAAAAAATGAATTATGTTTTTTTTTGTGTCAACGCCCGCACGTAGTGTCATTATGTAATTTAAGTATGAGGTTAGAAAATCAGTTTTATTTTATCTTGTTTAGATATTGATACCGCAGCGGCGGTACCTTCATAGAAGCTAAAACCACAGTAACAAACGTAAGCCTATCAATAAAAAATAAAAAATCTATCTATGAACTCGAACTCATAAATTCGTGTCATAGGAATTTGCGTGTGCATTGGGATAGGTGGCCAGATCTTCGCACTCATTGAACTCAATCATTCATAGTAATGATAAAGCGCCCCCGAGACGTTCAAACAGTTTGATTCAAACCTTACGTGTTTGATGCCGGTTTGAAGGTTCATCAAACGGCACTGCCCAGTTTGGTTCTTTACGCCGCGCGCCGCCGTAATCAGACATGTGACGCATAAATTGTGAAATGCTCTCGAACAAGGGTCGCGATTTCCTTGCGTTTATTACATTTATCTCCTGCTTAAAATGTAAAAAAAGGAAAAGAATTAGTAAGTGCTTTTGTAAGTGATTATAGTGCTATTTTAAATTTTTATCATCAAAATGTAAATTCGGAAACTGTGTTCGAAAAGGTACCTACTTATATAAATATATTGATAGTTTTGCCCACGGCTTGCCCTAATTTTGACCCCTAGACACGCCACGCCACTTATCACGTATGTTGAGATTTCACAAAAAAAAAATGCTAGTCTAGGTGGTTACAATACCTGCGATCATTATCCAAAAAAAAACATTATTTTTTCGTTTTATTATCTTTAGATATCGATAACGTCTGTGGAGTTTTGCTAGCTAATTTAATTTGACCCTTTATATTTTGGTTTTCCGCATACTTAACTCTTTTGTTGTCTGTACCAACTCATTACCTACTTGATGTTCGTAGTTGTTTAGCAAATATATGTTATTGATAAGCAGTAGAGGCGGTAAGCTGCGAGACGGGTCCGTGGTTGGGGTGGAGCGAATGCATCGGGGATTGCGACTTCGCTATCAAACTTAATTATAGACTTGTTGTGGTAAGTGTGGCACTTTATCTTTGTTGTTCATCTGTTTATTCTAATGCCGGCTCCGCACTATCATCCAATAGTCTAACAGTTCGTCCAACCTTCCACGTGTAGAGAGATAGTTCGTGTATGTTTGACGATGTTAGATCGTGTTGGCGCGCGATCGCTCCGATGGCGGTAAATCGTACCCAGATCGAAGGAGTTGCCTCACACGAACAAACTCTTTACACTTCATAATTATATGCACTCAAAAGGTATAGCGCAGAAACAGCTATCACTTCAACGTCCTCCATAGTGAATGAGGTTGGAACGCGGATATTGATATGTGTGGACAGTCTGTTTTGATCGATCGTGAGTTGGGAAAGACTGGAGTCATGTTGAAGCTGTTAGACGATAGTGTGGTGCCGGCATAAGAAGCTCCTCCACACGAAATTCGCGGTTGATGTTCATACATTATTTTTACGTCGTCCGTTTATGTGAAACGCAGCACGATATTGAAAACTAGCTTCCGCCCGCGTGTTATGTCGATAAAAAGTACCCTATATCCTTCCCCAGGGTTCAAAATATCCCTATACCAAATTTCATCAAAATCGGTTCAGGCGTTTAGCCGTGAAAGTGTGACAAACAATCATTCAAAAAATAAAATCTTTTCTCTTCTCTTTATAATATTAGTTTAGAGTAGACAAAAGCATAACGACCGCACCGCTATGGATTGGCAAGGGCGTTTGCGACCAGATTAAATGGTAGATTTCTGCAGTGGAAATTTGACTTGAACAAACCAAGCGGGCCGGTGTCTGCATTGAGCCACCCTAAGGCACCTTTCCCACAACCGACGAGGAAGCCACTAGCTATCAACGATTTCCCCGCTCAAGAAACGTACAGACGGCTACACATCAAGTTATACATTTTTCCAGATTATGCTGATCTTGCATTGTATAGGATTTCCGTACAACGCGAGGTCAGCTTATACTGGAAATGTATAGCTTGATGTGTACTGACTGTGTAACAATGTGTACAAAAGATTGTAGGTCCCGTCTAAAAAAATACAGCGACTATTTCACGCGTAGAGCTTGTCTACTCTGTACGCGCCCCACTACCGCATTATCGTGTGCGTAAATACCGGTAGTGGATCGCGCGTCATTTCGAGTGGACAAGCTTTACCAGCGAGTAATTGCTCATCGCTGCTCGCGAACTCGTTTTTAGTTGGCCCGCTTCTCGCGGTGGGATAGGTGCCAGACAGCAAATAGGTACCTACTTACTTAGCTCACCCTAACAACTTTCAGGCAGTCATCTGTAGATCCAAACCATCCATCGATAGATTATGCCAGACTGCCACTTGTACCTAAAATGGCAGTCTGGCATATTCTATCCATGTCCGCGAGATCGATCATCTTGGGTTTCCCACTACGTCCCCATCGGCATTTATCTTTCATCTGCAGCGCGTAATCTGTTAGATTATTTTATTTTCAAGTTTATCGCTATTTAAAAATGCGATAAGCGTGTAATGTCTCGTTTTGATTACGCCTCTCATTTGGCTCGCCGTATTAGCATAGGAAATATCGAACCATGTGACAAGGTATGTAATTGCAATCAGCTGAACGATTACGTTTTCTCATTACAAAACAGTTATGTAACGCTTTCTGGATATTTTGTAAAGAAATGTGTTCAACAGTTAGAAAACCATTCATAATTTTTGTTACGAGTGCGAAAAATCGAGGGGTTTCCTCAGCAAGTGGTCTGGACTCTGCACGCTCATTTATTTTGCTTACCGTACCACTATCTGAGAATCCGTAAAGTTAGGAAGTAAACTTTCGCAGTTCCAATTTCCCATGACGCAAGTTTGCTTCCGTATCGACTTGTACTGCTGTGAAGCACTTGCAGCCAGTCGCAGCACGGGAGCTAAAATGACAATTTTGACGTTCAAAGGTGCCTTTTTTTGTGCCTAATTGAAATAAATTATTTGACTTTGACAGTCGCACACTTGACACCGAAACAACTAAATACCAAGTAAAGCATTGAAATGTGAGTTTTAAATCGTGTAATGTACAGTGACTTTTCTAAAATGAACTTATTTTCGTCAACTGACGAGTGCGTGCAACACGAATTGCCGACGTATCGTATTACAGAAATGCTACCGTATACAACACGACATAAAGCTTACATTTCAATGCTTTAGTTTGGGTCGGTCATTATTCTGTGACATTTTGCTCAAGAATGGGCTTCGCTAATAACATTTGTCTGTTTCCGTAGCGTCCTGGAAGAGGTTGTCGTCGACTCATGAAAAGTCGGTCGTGTCGGCCGGAGCACTGCCGAAAACTGCTGGCGAACAATTCGGCTGAACATACCGAGCTAAATTACGACGACGATTAGACATAAGCGGTTCATGAGTAGAATACAATTTAAATGTCATGTTTAATGTCTAACTTATTACCCCGTATTTAATGTCTTCTAAAACAGAAACAATGTTATTATGTTAGTCAGTTCAATGCCATAGGTAGTTGTCAGAACAATATCATATTATGTACTCTTTAATAAAGGTCTTGTTGTTGGAAAACATGTTGTTTTATTTTATTGTTTTTCGAATGCAGCTGTCTCATTCCAGGTGTTAAACACAAATCTTATTTTCTAGGAAATTCGGAATGTCTCGAAGAGCCATTTAAATCGATGATGAGACAGTTGTTAAGTAAGTACTTATTTTTTTCTAATTTCGAAATTGAAAATACTAAATAAAAATAATTTTAGTAATAAATGTAAATTGTATACGGTGACATTATTTATACAATGTGCATTAATTCAATTCTGTGAAAGTAATACAGGGCGGTTCATTAATAGTTGCCTAGATAGGACAGTAAGCTGTGAACTCGTGGAAAAAAATAGCGTCCAACTGTTGGCCGCTAAATGCTCGCACACTAGAAAAGCACAATGACGTGGCGCGGGTGTAAGACGTAGCTGTCACGCACACCAGCATAACAAAGTTGGCTTGTTTGTTTTAGTTCTTTTGCAGCGCGACACTATCTAGACGTAAATAATCAAAGGCAAATAAATAGCTTAGATAAGTTAAAGGAAATTACAACGAAAGTTAATTCTTTTTTATTGGTCTTCAAATCAATAGTCAACAAAACTTTGTACACAAATACTTACAAACTAGTAATTATGTCAACATTATTGCTGTACAACAATGCAATTAACAAAATTATAACAATCATTCACTTCTAACTTTCCCTAATATAATACTGTAAAGGAACATCACAGTCGCTTTGTACGCCACCTGTCAACTTTACGATAAAAATCTATAATCTTTTGTAAATATGTAAAATCACAATCAAAATATTTTATTTCACTCGTTGTTTCATACTTGTTTTTTCACTTATGAAACGTCAGAAGCAAGGTGCACGGTTCCAAAGAGCCGACAAGAAACTCCACGGTATAAAAGAACAGAAAGCTGTGCTGCTGGGAGTTTGTTGCGCCACTTCTTCTTCCCAGCTAAAGCACTAGGAAAGGCGTGCGTTTTGGGGGACCGTCATTTTGACGTTCGAAAAGTACAGATTCTATTCTATTCTATTTTTTGTTATGGCAACCAAAGCTGATGTCGACTATTCAGCCAATGTCTAAGTGAATTGGAAAAGCATGGTGTGTACCTACAGCTAAAAAAAAAAAAAATATAATAAAAATCTTCAATGAAAGTACTGATTCTCAGCCTACTTTGAATAAATGACTTGTTTGAATTGGCTTTATACAATGTTACATATTATTCTGTTGTAATCGTCTTGTTTTAACGTAGCACTGCCTATGATTACCTAATAATTCCTTGCTCATTGATCAAAGATACGGCAAGACAATTTTCGAATCTTTCTAAAAATATACCCATAAAAAACGAAAAGTACCTAAGCTTAAAATAATTATTCAATTATTTCAGTCACATCACAGTTTTCTCGCTATTATAAGAATCGGTTGAATGTACAATTTCACCGCGAACAAAAAGGTTTCTTTCGTCACCGTAATAGCTCCATAACAATACCTTTTATGCTTCGACAATAAAATCTCGTCATTAGAGTGTATTATGACGATGTCGGTGTCAGTGGCGGCGCCGCCGCCGGCGCGAGCGCAGCCGACTGACAATGTGGCTCGCGAACCATGTTTTTATTCATTACACTTTCACTGTTGTAGGCTGACTCTGTTATTTACCACGATTAGAAATTTCGCCACTTACCGCGACACACGAACAAGCTTCTTTGGTTGTATTCTTAAAATATTATAATACTTATAGCCTGTATTTACTTAACATTTTTATTTCAAATGTTTTACTTTTCTTCCTTTTTATGATTAGGTAGCTAAAGTTGAACAAACAGGACCATTACCTATTGCATATTTACCTACTGTTGATGGTAGGTACCTAGGTGTAACTGAAGGCCGAATAAAATTAATTCTTTTATAATATTATATTTTCGACAAGTATCCGATACAAAAGGCAATTTATTACGGCCACGCGCCTGTTTATGTGCGAAACCAATACCTAAATTGGTTTCACTCGACTTGACTGAATGAATATCTATCTATACTTATTCAAATTTAAACTTATTTTTATAAATATTTACAAGGCAGTTTCATTAAAATACGGCAAGTTTTATTAATTATACGTAGGTAGGTAATATCAGTTCTTGTAGAACCGTTAAAATATCATGTGCAGCCATTAAATTCGTTAGGATAAAAAGTCTCATAAAAGTGGTCTCGCTGATAGAGGCATCTTCACTTTGGCTTATGTTAATCTACGAGCTACAGGGCAAAATCCTGCCAGTAATCATTCCTTTAAAATCACACAGTTGTGAGTACAGTATTTTGTACAAGAACACATGATACACTATTATGTAAATTCTCTAAATGCGAGTGACGGTGGGTAAGCAAGGAGGTTCGCAACATCGCGGTGCAGTGCACTCCTTGGCACATGGACAGGAACAGCCCTGATTTGCAAAGTCTATTAACGCCTTTTTTTCTTCATCTGTACCTGTGTATAAACAAAAAGTTTATTATCATGTCTAGATTAAGAATGTGCAAAAAAAAATACCTACATCTAGCTCCTAATCTATGAAAATTGGTCCTTTGGAGCAGTTATCTTGCACCAATTTTCGTACAACAGACTTACCTAACATAGAGGTGAGCGTAAACTCCGGCTGTAGGGTGACTAGACCGATGCCGTGACGTTTGAATATATCACATACTAGCGCGGAACTCTTCAAATAATCCTGAAATAAGATTTATGTATTTAATAAATGTAGATATCGATTTAATGATAAAGTTACGCTTGATTACGCAGTTCAGATTTAGGACCAGCTATCTAAATTAAGACTAATCTGTATAATTTTGAGAGTTCAACAACATTCATTGCGTTATTTACGTTGCTGAGCATATTTTTTTTCGAACTTATGAATCAATGGATTAGTAATCTCTTTCAAAATTATGCAGATTGTGATTGATCGTGTATTACGCGATTAGGGTACAGGAGAAACTTGTCTAAGGTTTAGGATTACACAGTGATCGCATGCATATCTAATAATTTCTCTGCTTGGTAGTTGTAACTTCAGATCAGCAACACAAGAAGTATATAGAGGAAAGCTGTTACGGTTTGTGTCTGATTCTGATAGTGTTGTGTGAATACTCGAGAGAACAAACGTTTCTACACTCTAATGATGTCAGGGCAAAAACAAAGATCCTTAGACAATATTTATGTACACAATAACTGTCTGACTTTAACCTTTATAATACTGGTGTCTCATATTGGAGACAGATAACAATAAAATTCTATTGTGTCTGCTAATTGCGCGCGCGACAGATTAATTAAATATGATATCTATATTGCGTTTAAAATAATAATTGCTATTCACCTCATGTGATTCGTACGCAATGTGTGCGGTGGCGACGACCTTGTCGCGGTGCATCTGCCACACGTGCAGCTCATGTATGGCCAGCACCCCCGGCACCTTGAGCGCGGCGGCGCGCAGCACGCACGTGCCCAGACCCTCGGGCACGGTCTGCAGCAGCACCAGCCCCGCTGACCGCACTTTAGAGAGGGAGAGAAAATTATAAAACCACATAATGCCACTTAAGAGGGAACAGGGCCTGCGACGAATTTGAAAAATTGTTAAGTATGTGAAGAAACTATTGCCGTCGTCTTACCTCAAGTCTGCCCCCGTAGAGTGCGATAGGTACAGCTACAGCTCAGACCGATCATATCACAAAAACAAAAAAAAAAATACGAAATTGACGTTTCTATTCCCATTTTTGTCCTAGAAAACTGAGCCGATTCAATATTTTTTCATATCGAAGCCCTGTTCCCTCTTAATGTGGGGATCGAAGGCCCGTTTCATCATCATTTAAGCCCAAAGACGGTCACTGCTGGGCTATTAGGACCTCCCATTTAGTTGAAAATCTACATCGCTTATCCTTCTTGGCCTATACATTGTGTAGTTTCTTCAGTTTGGCCGGTCGGTCGTCTGAACTATAAATTGCAGATGAGTATGTTTTTATCTCAGTGGATGGTAAATGTTGTAATAGAGTCATTCATTTACTTAAAAACCAACAGAGAGCAGTGGTCGTAAAAAGGAGCGTTACGGTAATATAAGAGGCCTACTTGGCTACTTTACTATATTTAACAATAATAATTCATACTTAACTGTACTATGTAGGTTAACTACAGCTTATGAAGGGTCTATCCAAATGTGTGATGCTTCTGTCCATGGTGTATCTGAACCCAAAGTCGCTTTATACACGAAGTAGATGGGATTGTTTAAATCTATTGCACCATTTTCAATACAAATAGCTCATTTATCTATAGACAGATATCTGATATCTATATGTAGTAAGCAGTTGTAAAGTCCTTGTCTGATACTTTATCACTAAGTTACTAGCAATATTTATTACAAAATGATAAAGATCATGTTGTTGGGCAAAAGTAGAAACTATAGTTAATCTCACTGTAAATAACAAAGCCCTAGTTTTTTAATGCAAGGCATGGTTAAAAAGTTTTTCCAAGTGAAGTTCACGATCAAATTGAAGAAATTATTGGTGTTGAAAAGTCTGAGGAAACCTTCTGATCATAACTATTGCTTTGATAACGTAGCTCACCCTTATGAAATATTAACTAGTGAAATAATGGAAACATCGGCCATTGGTCCCCAGTGTCCCCACAGTTACGGAACTTTTGCGTAATTTGCGTTGCATCGCAATTGTATCGCGATTATTTCCACTTCAGTAAGTGCTAATAGAAGATCTTGCATTGTGTTTCGAACAGTTGAACTTACTTTACTTAGTAACGCTGTTGCTTGTATGTGCTCTTAATGAATATTCTTTGTCTTTCTTTCATAATAGGATCACATTTGTTAAATTTTTTCTACGCTTTACATATCGACATCTTATCATGCCACAAAAAATAATGATATCAACAGGTAAAAAGATATTTTATACAATATAAAACTTTATGGGCTTTGATATGGTCTGTGGTAATTTGTTGAATCTAATCAGCTGGTTACCTAAGCAATTGAAGATAGCATCATTTGATGTATATTGTTTTATAATTAGTAAAATCAATTGGATAAATTCTTTGTTGAGAATATAACAGCCGATGGATGTGAATTTACCAGTACCAGAAATCTAGCCGTAGGGTAACTACGGCTAGATTTCTGGGAGTTCTGGAGAAGTTCTGGGACAACTCCCAGGACTCAAATGATTACGTACCTACATATTATTATTATTTAGGAACAGGGGCCCTACCACCACCTCTTTTAGCAGTATTGTTTTAATCTTACTTGAGCGTGGGAAAGAGATGGAGCTAGACGTCCTGTATAGCTCCACTTCTTTCTCGCACTGAAGTAACATAAAAATAATACTGCTTACAGAGGTGGTGGTTGGCCCCCTGGTAATTGGAATAGTGAACGCAGTAGGTATGTTTTTTTTTTTAGCACAAAAGGAGGATTCTTTTAGATAACCAATATAACAAAGATCTTTGTTATTTTGCTACCTAACCTACTCGTAAATTAATGCTTCTTTTTGGTGACAATTACAAGATGCTTCATTGGATAAAAAAACGAGCGAGTCTTAGTCGCATAATATGATGTGTAACATCTGACATCTTGGCTGACAGCACCAACCTCTCGGATCATGGGTTGGTACCATCATATGAGGGCCGCGCGCGCTCATTGGTCAAATCAAATAGCGCGGGGTTCCCTGGCTTCCTGTTACACATTTCCGTCCCTTTTCACGAAATCACTCCCACAGATTGCAGGAAAGCGAGAGTAAAGATGTTACATATCAAACAACGTGTTTAGAGTTACTTACTAAACGGGTAGTTAAAGATGACGAGGATTATGGCTGCACAGGCGGAGAGTGCGGGGTCCGCGATGCGGGCTGCTACGGGCTCCCACTCGGTGGTGAGACCAGCTCCCATCACGAACAGGCTGCCTGAGTGTCAACATAATGTACAATGTTGTTTAAGGAGTTCGTCTTAATGCACTAGTTTGTTCAAGTATTTTGTAGAAAGATATTATGCTGAAAGGATACTTGGAATGTAATGTGTTTTGGGCTGGAGTTTGTTGAGGTAGTGGACCTTCATCTTATACCTATTCACCTACATAAGTAGTTAAGTAGGTAGATTAATAAGTTTTCAGTATCTTGTCAGAACAGATATGTAAAGGAAAATGATTTTACTCCAACGGGGTAATTGCGTGGGGTAATTGGCTTTCATTTTGACAGTTCAACAACATTATTTGCGATAATTACGTAGGTAGATGAGCAGGGAATTTTTCAAACATATGAAGCATTAGATTAAGTTATTCGTAATTAGGGTGCAGGATAGTATTATTTTTCCAATTCTTTTTTTTATCTTCGTCGTTTCCGATAAATTATTTAAATTCAATGCACTGATCTATTCATCCAATTCTACAACCTATGTCGTTATTATGTCTGACTTAATCTTAAATAATAGTGATAATATAGGTAAACATTACATTTAATAAAACAACACGTGCAAACTATTTACATATAATTAGCTGACATTGTATATATTTGTTCGTTTTAAAGGCTCGTGCAGTCACCAACTCACGATAGTATCACAGTCTATCACTGTGATAGTATCGTGAGTGTGAGTCTTCTATCAAATGCTGCATTTGTTTATTGACAAAATGTTGAGGTTAGTATGTAACGCATAACGGCATAATCAATAAATGTAAATATATCTATTTATGTAAGTGCTACTTGCGTGGCGCCTGCGTCATCGTGCATGAATTTTAATGAAGTAATTTTTTTATTCAATCATCACCACTGCATCAGAAACTTGATTAACAATTTGATCCTTTGAAATTAAGTTTAAAGTTTCAGCTTTCAGTATTCTGAATGGGATTTAGGGTGCTCATCATCTGCCTAGTTGGGCTAGCCCTTCACCAACTATATTCAAGTCAGCTACTAGTCTAACCGGATACCGCTGAACACCAGAATTTAACATGGAGCAAAAGACAATCTGACCTCCACACCCGCCCAATACGTACCTGAGAAAATGGGTTAGTAATTAGTATAAACATAAAAAAATAATTATATAACTTACTGGCAATGTCAGTTGGCGCATGCGCGAGTACCGGCTCTGCTGAACCAGTTTTTAGCACCACTCCTCCCCCTTCTGTGACGCTCAGGCGCCGGCTGTAGCTCAGCTCACGTCCTGAAACACATTAGTTCATTAGGAATCAGAAATTAAGGATTGATTTGGTACAAAAAAAAGGTGTACCTATTACCAGACTCGCCTACACAAAATTCAAATTCGGCATCAAAGTAAGACTAGAGCCTGGCCGACATGAAATATAGTTAAGTTGTTCATAAAGCCCCGTTGAACTAGCAAGCGCTATTGTTTAGCATGAGGTCCGGGTTCGCTTCCTGGGTCGGGCAATGTTATGAGGTTTTTCCATCTGGAATTTCTCAGTAGCAGACCGGAGTCTGAATTTGTGCCCCGTTGATGGCAATAGGTACTTGAACATAACTGGCGAAATGTTGTTCTACTGTAGGTACACCTTTGCCTAACTCTTCGGCTAATACATGCGTTATGTTATGCTCATAGGAATCCCTATGGCTGATGATGATTCACCTTATCCTCCAAACGTTTTAAAATAGGTACTACAATGACATCTGTATGGTCAATGAGGTACTACAGCAATACCTATGTAGCTACATCGATAATTTAGATCCTTCAAGATTTCTTAGTCAATGGATGCTTTTAAATTATTGCAATTTGATGATACCTAGTGCAATTCATTGCCTACAAAGTGGGACATGCACAATTTGTTGGGGCACTTCTTATATTGTTACAGTGATGGCTTTGACCTTAGAATGTATTTGATGTTTGACCTTTGGCTCACGACCTAGTTATTTGGCCTGGCAGGACAACATTTATGAAATATGTATCTGTTATATACAGGATGGATTTTTGAGATGGGACAATAAGGACAGGTACAGTTTTTTTCCCATCTTAAGTATGGAAAAAGATTTTTAAGATTTTTGACTTTTCTAGTACTCAAACCTCAGTTGATCCAATAGAGTTTTTTGATCCTTAATGAAACAGGATCGACTTTTTGTGGAAACTGCCTATTTCCTTGCTGACTACTTATTTTTTTTTTCAAAATCTGTGATTCTAGATAAAAATGTCTCTAAAAGTTAAGGACAGTCTCCTCTATCGTTTTCCTGAAGCTACGACGGTTAAGGTAGCTGCCCTTACTGACCCATCTCACATACCACCCTGTCTATCTGGGTTACACACACACATAATATCTGGGGGCTGAAACGTGTTCCTAGGGAGATTTGAAAGATTTTTGCTTTGTATATAATTATGTCGCAGTAAGATGGAAGCCGTGTTATGGTTATATCCGCCGTGTTATATAACTATAACACTATAACACGGCTAGCTATATCCTTAGGGATATAGCTAGGGATATAGTTAGGGATATAGCTAGGGATATAGTTAGGGATATAGCTAGGGATATAGTTAGGGATATAGCTAGGGATATAGTTGGGGATATAGCTAGGGATATAGTTGGGGATATAGCTAGCTATATACCGTAATATAGCTGTAAGAAAGCGGTTCATAAATATCTTACTAGGAATATAACTATGATACGACCACGATCTACTAATATAACTATTAGGGCATTCCGACCAAATAAGTTAGGTTACGTTTAGAACTGTGACCTACTACATCCAAAATGGTCGCAGTAACAAAATTATAACGGTTATAAAAATTATAATCTGAGTACCCTAATTTTGTTACTGCGACCAATTTAGTAGTAGTTATATTTCTAGTAAGACAGTTATGAACCGCTTTCATATATTCGTAACTATATCGGTATAAAGATATAACCATCGTACTGCGACATATACGTAACTCAATAACACGATAGTTAAAACGTACCTGTATTATCATTCGAGTCTATTGTATGGAGAGAATAGATGAGCTAAGTACCTACTTTCCGGAGAGGCCATTGATTTACGATGATATGTTTTGGTTTAAGATTATAGTTTCCCTTTATATTGTTGAGATAGGTACATTGACCATTCAACTGGTTTATCTGAAATAGCTCGCGTAATCGAATCATAAGAAAGAAAGACACTATCAACTATATTTTTACCTACATGCTCATAAAAAAAAGTGTGCGGTCATGGGACGTCCGTCAGGACCGAAGTTCCTTCTCACTAAACTTATGATGATTAAAAACAAAAGCAAAGTTTTCGCAGCCGCCATCTTGTATTTTCATTTTTACTTCACTATCGCACTCTTGAAAACTATGAAAACGACTCCCATGACGAAAAATTTGAAAAATTTCGCAGTCAACGTCTTGGATTTACATTTTGAACTCATTATTGGCTCTAGCACACTCGAAAACCATGAAAACGATAGTGACAGTTCAGACGTTCATTGCGCTATTTGCGAAATTTTTAAACATATGTAGCAATGGATTCAGAATTTCTTTCAAAACCTTCGGATGGTGATTGTGGACCAATCAGGGTGCTGTTAATCTGACATTTGAATTTATTTATGTTATTTTTCAGGGCATATGTCTATCTATATCACTCTGCTACAAACAGCTAGGCATGCAAGTGCTAAAGATAAAGTTCATTGCACTTATTATATTTTTATCCGAATTCAATTATCCTTATTATCCACAAGATAGCATGGAACATAATCGCGCGCTCGTGTCATATTGTTTTCATTCAATTTTGAATTGCATTCCGTTCCGTACCGACCATTCATTCCGGAAAATATTTATTTATGAGGCTGGCACCTGGCACGTGCTCTTGCAAAAAACTGTTGGATTGAATGCTGCTATTGAATAAAAGAAGGGTGGCGTCGATGCTCACTACAAGTAAAATAACAAAATAGCTTATATTGAATTGCATCAGCTATACACATCTAAGTTTACGTATGGAAGCATGTCCTTTACTGAAATTTTGTGGATTGGTAAAAAAAGAACTAAGAGCCTCTCTGAACTTCGGAGACCAGAACATAAGGCAGAAAAGGCCTCGAACGAAAATTATGCAAGAATTTTTGTTGTTTTAATCACGTTTTCATGATTAGGTACCGCAATCGACGATTAATGTTTTGGTGCATTTGGTAATGTTACCTACGTTCACGAAACCAGCCAGTTATTTTATAAACATGAAAATATAATGGAATTTACGTTTAACTAGTTCGACACACAGTGATTGTTTGTTTTGCACTCGGTGAGCTCCATACAAACGCATTTCATCACTTTAGTTGTTATAATAATAATACATATATCACCTGTTCCATTATTGTATCTAATTCTTGTTTACACTGGCACTGACAACCTGTGATGTAAATAAGAAAACTACGATGTGTAGGAGGTACTATTATAGCTAAGCTGACGTACCTAGCTCGCATCTTAATGATGGAATTTAAAGCGATCATCATCTAAGTCTCGATTTCGTGGGAACATTGGGATAAAAAGTATTCTATGTCCTAACCCAGGTCATGGTCTACCCATGTGTGAAATTTCATCCAAATCCGTTCAGCCATTTTGGCATGAAAGCGTAAAAACAAACAAACTCACTTTCGCATTTATAATATAAGTTTGGATTAGGAATTTCCTTACTTCCTATGTCATCACTTTCAGCAGAACATTATAGTTTGACCGAGGATGCTACCCATCCGCTCTAGATGTATACTCTCAATCTTTTGCGAGATCCACGAGAACATAATAAGCAGTATATTCTCGTTACATCGTGTTGCCACGGCTCCACCCACCATATCGCCAGTTACAACTTACAACCAAGGTATGACTCTCTATCCTATTTCCTCATAGGTACACACATGATAAGTTCAAAACAGTTGACAAGCCTAAAGGTTCTACAAAGAATACTCACCGGCAAGCAGCATATAATTGATGGCGTGCAGAAGTAGTCCTATCACGGCGCTTCCAATAATAACCTTTGGATATCTCGGTGGCTGTCCATGTGAGGAGTGTACTCCCAGCTGCAGAGCGTTGACCACCAGGGCGAGAGCAAAGGATGCGAAGAGCACGTGCACGGAGAGGCGGCCCACCACCTCGATGCGCGCCCAGCCGAATGTGTTGCGCAGGCGACCCTCCCGGCCTGCGCCCTCATCTGCGCGCTCATACTGGACAATGTAAAAGGATTAAAATACATCAAATTCAATATTCAATAGCTTAGTGACAAAGTGATATCATAAAACATGCAGCCCCGGATTTACGCCTAGGCACAGGTCTTCTTCCCAGCAAAAGCACTAGGAAGTGGTGAAGGGTGGGCGTTTTGGGGGACTGTCTTATGTAATTTTGACGTTCGAAAAGTGCTTATTCTCAGCCTAGTTTGAATAAATGACTTTTGAATTTTTTGCACACAAGGCACTGGCCTACTCCGACCAGCTTGCTTGCCTGACGGCAGGCAGAAATAGGATTAAATATTAAGTCAACGCTTATGAATAGGTCGTTAGTGTACCTTTCTTTTTCTTTTTCAATAAAAAGTACATAGTTAATTTAGTTTAATTACTTGAATAGTACAGTTGGGTAGAGTTAAAAGTAGCTTATTCATTTCATTTATTATTTGCAATAGATAATTGCATTGAATAATGTGTTGAGAAAAAAAATGTTATTTACTGTAGGTACTAGTGCATTTTATTTACAAAATTTCCAAAATGGCTTCGCATATTGCTCAAATGTCGAAGTGCCTAAGGGCCCTGGGTCTCGTAAGTCAAAACAATTTCCGTTGGCAGAGCCATGTTCAGTTTTGGATTCGATCAGTATTAGAGAGTCAAATGATTGATCGTTTGTAAGTAAAAGGAAATAGCTACTCCGAATAATCCAGGTGTTTACAGTACTAGGAATTATTACTTATAAAACATTTCACACGATAGCCGCAGTGGTTGAACTCATGATTTCGCAAGTTATCAGTGCGTTTACTTGTCCATAAAATATCACATAAAAGTGAACTATAAACATGAAATGAAAGACGAAATGGGCCGAATAGCGGATATAGTGAGAATTTTATAGGAGAAATATGAAATGAAATTATGAGTAGGTTTTATAATTTTGTACTAAATTCAAAATTCAAAAGTCATTTATTCAAACTAGGCGGCTGAGAATCAGCACTTTTCGAACGTCAAAATTACATAAGACAGTCCCCCAAAACGCCCACCCTTCACCACTGCTAGTGCTTTAGCTGGGAAGAAGAAGTTGCGCAACAAACTTCCCAGGCAGGACAGCTGTCTGTTTAGTTAAAAAAATAAATCTATATAATATACTAAAATAATTTACATTACGCAACACAAAACATAATTTAAATTATAAATTATAGCCATATGTCAGCTAGGCTAGCACACGCCGATATACCAACCAAAAACATCGAGAACTATACTCAGGCAGAAATAAAAAATAAAGACTAAACATATACAATATCTAAATAAAAGCCTCCAGGCATAAAGGGCGTGCCCGCTTACATATAGCTATATATAGCTGTAACTGGAAGTTATAATTGATAAACTAGGACCATCGTGGTAAAATAAATGATCAATTAATTACTAATAACAATAACAAAACCATGATCAGCAAGACGACCAGTCACCACAAGTAGCACCCGTTCACGAGCTTAACGCAAAGATAGCCATTTACCCCCTTGCCATATTTGAGTAGCTTGTTATAAAAGCTTATACCAAGCCCAACAAATGAGTTATAAACCTTATGAAGCTGGTGAAAGGGAGATCATAGTTTGTCCTTATTTCTAGTGTTAACATTGTGAATATCACTGTTTTTAGTGTATAAGTGTATAATTTGCCTAATATATAAGATGTTGGTAAAGATGAATTGTGATGCCACTGTGAGGATACCGATATCTTTGAAAAAATCTCTCAGAGAAACTCTGGCACCTAGCTGGTAAATTGCTCGAATAGCTCGTTTTTGGACGACAAATATATTTTGAATATCTGCAGCTTTGCCCCAAAGCAGAATACCGTAGGACATAACGCTATGAAAATAACTAAAATAGACGAACCGAGCTGTATCAACGTCAATTTATTGTCTTACTTTCCTGATGGCGTAGGCGACCGAACTGAGTTTGAGCCTATTATAGAGAAGAGAAGTATCAAGATCAAGTTACGTGATACTGATAAAGTCGCTAAAAGTCGATAAGCGAATGAAAGACTTGATTTCAAGCACAAGCAAGAAACACCAACCTTGTATGTGATCAATGTTGTGACGAGTCCGACGAGCCTGCAGAGCGAGTGGCAGGTGTCCACGAGGAGGGTCGGCGAGTGTGTGAAGTGTGACGCGAACAACCGGCCGCTGAAGCCAGCTACCGCCAGCAGCAGCGCCAACAGCGACCGCGGAGGCGGCAGCCACTGCAGCCACTCTTTCATCGCCATGCTGGTGGGTCTTGGAAACCGCTGTGATAGAAAATTCACAATCTATTAAACAAAACATAAAAAAAAGAAAATGGTGTATTGCTTAATCGCTTGCTGCTTTATTTTATTCGTCATTATGTAGCTTTTGATGCATAGAAATCGGCCCCAGGTTGATAATCTTTCTTTCTTTCTTTTTCGTGTGTTTACTGGCTAACCTGGTGTCAGAGTTTTAAAGCTCATGGGCCTCTGACTTGGCTTCACATGTTGTCGAGAAATATCTCTCGAGTATGCCGGTTTCCTCACGATGTTTTCCTTCACCGTTTTTGAAGCAAGTGATAATTTTACAATATGCACATGAATCCGAAAAGTCAGAGGTGCCTTTGGTTCGAACTCGAGACCTATGACTTCGACATTTGACGGTCACACCACTAGGCTATCACTGCTGATAATATAATTATTATTAGATCATAGTATTACAGCATCTTTCACTAATATCATCATTTAGGTTCAGGTTGCTGGATATCCCTCGGTTAGTCGGTTTCCTGAGTCGTGGTGCGGACGATGGCAATTTTTAACGTCATAAGCAACAACAAGGAAAGTTTACACAATTTTGTTTTGTCAATCGTGACTTGATACAAATACCATCATCACCCAAGTATTTTGATCGGCATTAATTAACAATGGACGCCGTTGTCTCATGTTATATGAATGCAGTATGCACTCAAAATAAATCGATGTAAGACAGTCAACCAAGTTTTAACACACCGAAAATAATATAAACTAATTTAAAAAAAATACTGGTTGACCGGCCACAATAATGTTTAGGCAAATAATAAGCAGATTAAAGATAAGGTTTATATGTCTAGTCGTCGTTATGTTTAACGCACGTGATTCTAACAAACCAGTTGAAAGTTGGTGGGTGTCAGACCGGTGTGGGTCAAAAAATCTAGGGCGTAGTTTTTTGTCAAATAAACCACTAGAGAGAGATCGATCAGTATTTTCTAATTGCAGAATCAACAAAAAAAAATTTTTTTCTAACATTGGCCTTAAAATTTTGTATCCTTCATCAATCATTAACATTGTCAATCCCTCAAATTAAATTCAAGAACTTGAGAAGCAAAGTCAAGCCGACACGAAGATCAGGTTTTATATATTAGAAGTTAAGTACACCTAGTGACAGTGATTTGTTAAAGAGCACAAACTTTCAGAAAATAGCACAGTTCCAGTTAGCATCTAATGAAAGTGGTTATGGCACAGGTAACGGTCTTTACCATATGAAGAGGGTGTCGAGCAAAGCTGGTTTTCTATAAACTCTATGATCTGATATGTTCTGATTCTGAACAATTCAGTGACCGCCTTTAAATAATCCTTATTGTTCTTGTGTATCTTTGGATTTGGGTTAAGCTTTGACCCAGTAGGTCCCAAAAAACGTTTCCTAATTAGCTTGAAATTAAATTAATTCACCATTGCAACGTATATTAGTTTGAAAAAGTACAATTCAATTACTCTTTAGATTTAATTTTCTAATTGGAATTCATTGTATAGATTTGTCGTCATGCCTCAGTGTGGATACCGTTGGTGTGAGCCGACGACCCGACCATACGCAGTATGAAATATAACCGGTGCTTTATGAACTCATACAGTTCGTTTAAAGTTTACATTTTGGTAATAAATTCTCACGAGCACGACCCCTCATTTACCGCGGTTTTGTCCACTTAAATATCATTATTTGTTTGTTGCCTTGATTGCTTGAAACCATTTTTAATTGCATAAGCATAATAGCATAAGCATAATAGAATAAGCATAATATCATAAGCATAATAGCATAAGCATAATCAGCCTATATCGATCCCACTGCTGGCACACAGGCCTCCTCTCTATGAGAGGGGGTGGGTCGTAATCCACCACGCGGGCCTAGTGCGGGTTGTTAGATGTCATATGTCTTCGAGTTTTTGGTTCTAAAACATGCCGGTTTGCCCATGATGTTTTCCTTCACTATTTTGAGAGAAAGTAGAGCGCCAGTCAGGGTTCGAACCTACGACCTACAACCGTGGCCACCACTACACCAGCATTTCTAATACCTACCTATTATTCATCATTGTTTTTGTTTTTTCCCTGTCCATTGGACTATCCGTTTGTCAAAGCAAATTAGCTTATACACGAAATGAACGAAACCTCTAATAAATACCAATTTATACATCACATAAGATGTATAAAAATAATACCCTAATTGCGTAACGCACTTGCAATCACAACCCGAGGGTTTTGAAGGAAATTCCTAATCCTTTGTTTCATAGGTTTAAACAATTTTTCTGCTCAACAACGTAAAAAACGCAATGAACGTGGGTGAATATTGTTAAAATAAAATGCATTCCGGTCAATTGTCATTTTATGTGTCTTACGTTGTTTTAATTTTTAGTATTATCTAGACAACATTACCATCACGAGAGATGTTCTTCTTACGTATAGTCATTTTGTCACTGTTGTGCCTCGAATTTCAACTTGCGGAAGATGGCACTTAGCCTACTAATGGACCGTCTCCGGCAATTGAACCGAACCGGTGAATATCACACACATTTATTGATAATTGTCGACGTGCCGACGTGTTCTTTAGATATGCCTCAGTTTATAAGACGGTATGGTAGAGTTATATTTTGGAGATGAATGAATACTGTCAGAAGTTGTTATGCTACCTACTATGGAATTATTGGAATCTAAAATGATGTCTCCTGAATATTGTACAGTTTTTTTCCCTCTTGACATTAATTGCATCATAGTGTCTCGTCTCTCGTCCAACCTTTACTTAAGAGCCCACACAACCTCATCTCAAATTCGCTTTTTATCTCGCTCGCACCATACTGCTCGCGGACTGAGTGAGAGCGACACAGAGAGGGGTGCTGGCGGCTCCAAGGCGGCAATAGTTTAGGTAATTGCTTTTTACGGCGAAAAAAATGGTAATTTAAAGAAAATAAAGAACAAAGTCGCTGCTCTATAGTTAGTTCAGTTATTATGCAAAGTTTCATGATCAAATTTGAAGTGTTTTTTTTAATACCAGCGGTTTATTGTTCGGTTTGGAGGTAACTTTGTTTTTTTTTCTATCGAGAAAATTTTATGGAATCGTGTTTTCGATAAACATAGTACTTAACATTAATCCTCAACTTTACCATATATTTATTTCAAAATTAATGCTGCAATAATTTTTGGCAAAACAGAGGATCATGCTAAGCCATTTGAGGTAGTATAGGCTCTTAACGGTTGAGATTTCTACGTTTTTTATGAGTTGCGGTCCACTAACGGCACTAACTAAGAAGTCAAGCACCAAGACGACCATAGACTTTCGCTAATAATAAATATTCGAGATCTTTCACGGTAATATCGGTGTACAAATAACAATACCTATAATGTGCCTACGTAAGTATGGTAGGTAGGAACATGTTAAACGAATAAACTATGATATAAGTTCTTGGCAAATAACTGATTAAGTATATAAAATTAGATAGATAGGTACGTTATTTGATTATATTCCGGCCAGGTTGCTGATAAACTTACCACTTACTTAACTAATATTTACCTTTAAATGGAAATATACCGCGTGCAGTTCAATGTCTCAAACTTGCTTATGCTCATTAATTTGATGAACTTGCAATTGTAATAATTATAAGATAGGGATTATCTTATAATCTATTCTTATTTTATAATCAGCCTTCAGATAGTAATATTAATAATTTTCAAAGACTTAAGAGTATGGAGCAAGTAATGAAACTACAAGAATCATAGAAATATTATTATATCTATGACAAGAATTATAGGTTCGTCCCGGCAAGGAGTGAGAAAACAGCGCCCACGCATTAAGCCTACCACAGACGTAGCTATAATAATGTACCTATTAGCAAAACATTTATTTATTTATTTGTTTCAGGTCTTAGCCTAATGCGATAGCCAAGTCACACACACCAAATTAAAATTAAAGCACCAAATAGGTACATCATAAGATCATAAAGACACAGTTCATAACACAGTGTAAACAATAGTACTTTTCACCTCACTTTTTTTTTTTTTTTTTTTTTTTTTGGGTGGGAAATCATCAAATGACGTCTCCCGCTCTGGGTGGAGCGGGAGGGCGTGTCAGACTCTTACTGACTAAAACCCACCCGTGTTCCTTCTCTTGCCTGTGCAATGCCAGGGGGCCACGGTATCCCTTTCGGACTTTCCCGCAACCCCGGCAGGACTTTTCACCTCACTGACATGTAAATATATCGATTTTGTCTTGAATGTGTTGGTGCGAATAATTATTTCGATATATTTTCCATAGTAATCTTCGAGTGACCTCAGACGGAGCTAAAATATATATTTCTAGTACGCACCAAAAACTACGCAAAGAAAAGCAAAGTATATTAATATATATTATTGGCTTCATCTGTGACGGGCTTTGACCTATTTTTTTTTTCACGACTGCCCAAAAAGGAGTGTAATAATCTATAATTACGTGTTTGATGGTCACCTAAATATCTATTTTAAGTTAATGTTCTTTCCCTCATCACCCTTGATTTAAGTTCCTACTTTTACATCGAAGTTAGGTACCTATTTGCCGAAACGATTTTATTATTTAATTATTGCTTATCAGTATTTGTTCTAAAAATTACGTGATTTATGTTATGCTTATGAGTAATTATGACATTTTCGTTGTTGTTGATAATTTGGATCATTTTCTTAATTGGTTTTTTTGTTTTGAAAATCGAAATACAATGTATACCACATTACTTACTTTAGCTCTTACTTACTAGGTAAGTGCTTACCTACTAAGTACCCCTACTTAATTTGTTTGTTTTATTATTTTTTTAATTACTTTGAGTTCTAATAAAATCATAAAAAATATTTATTGTGTAGCTGCTTTCATAAATGTAATAGTACTTATTTGAATGTATGTTTTACAATAAATACGACCAGTCTATTTTGTAACCTCTCCCCGTAAAAAAAGAGGTGGAGTGAGCTTGAAGTTAGTCGTCATTCTGATTCTAGAGATTGACAGTTCACTTCAACTAAGTGTTCACGTTGAGATTTTTACACAATACAACGGCAGCTTTTTTTTAAGGGACAAAAAATATAACATCTTTTATATCTACCTATACAAAATATGATTCGTAATAATTGGTAGGTATTTATTTACGACTAGCATTCTATCAAGTTAACTGATACGAATTCGTATGGAGAACAGGTAATAAAAAGATTATTTGTTGTCTGTAATACAAAGAAAAATCCTCATGTTTTTCATAAAAAACGCAATCCAAAGAAATTATAAACACCTTTGTACCGATCGCCATTCATTATCAATGACAATCATTTAAATAGGTACATCTGTTTCATGCCAACTTATTATTGTAATTAGGTGGCATTATATTTTGCTTTGATTAAATAATATTATTCTTACCTAGTTATTCATATATCATAAATTCATAATTCAAAAACAGTTTATATGACGCATGTTACCATGGCATATCTTGAGAGAGAGTGAGTTATGAAGTTAATTTCTAGTTACGGAAGATTTTATATTTAACACTCGCTATCCCATGAACTACATATAGTTCAGGCCAATCGTTGTAACTATTGTCATCTGCTTTGCGGACAGCGAAAGTGTTAAGAAATATTTTAAAATAGTTTGTTTAAATATTCTTATTTATGTTAAATACTCGCATATAAATGGTCTCGTATATTTGTTGTTCTATTAGTGCATGGCTGAGATGAGTGAAATTAGAAAGGTCAGTGAAAATACCGGCGCGTGCGGCTCCGCCGCCGTCTTCATCTGTACCTAGTCGTGACGTCACTGTCGGTGTTGTCTCATCACAGAATTTGGCATCGGTGATTCGGACATGGCACCTAAATATTCAGTAATCTGTGACTCCGTGCTTATACAGTGTTGTAAAAAAACATTTCGCCGGTGCGTGAACTAATAACGACGTTCGCCGCCAACATATATTTTTATTTCCTTTCAACGTTCTCTATACCGCCAGTTATATTTTATTGCTACCAGAACAATATCGCTAGTTGGCGAAAAAAAATTAAGAGCCCCATAATATTTGAGAAAATATAAATAATTATTGACGATAAACTCACCTAAATGAGCTGCAGCTCAGATTGATTTAACCGCACAAGTTAAAGTAAAAGCAATCTTTGTCACAACACCTTAGTTTAGTAAACACTAGCCGGCAGCGGCAGTTCAGGCACATATCACTTGTATAATATTGCTTTTAGTTTCCAAACACGTTACGAATCTCGGTTTTCAGCATTCGGCCGTTGTCGGTCCGGTGATGGGCGGGTGCGCCGGCGTCGCTCGCGGCACTGACGGCTGCGCGCGCGTACACCGCCTTATCGACAAGCCTTTCGCACCCGATAAGCGAACTGTCGAACTGTTAAGCACCACTAGTCTGCTTTGATGTAATTATGTATTTCTTCGATATAGGACCGACGATGTTATGTAAACAATAGCGATCTAACCGAGGACCTCTCTTGCTGGAAACGTGAGATTATTTGAATTCAATTTGGGAGCTTGGATACAATACATATTTTATCAGTAATCGTTGTGTTTTCTAATATCGGTTATATCAGCTCCTAGTGAGGTATCGGCAAAATCAGGGTAGGTATTTCATTACAAGAGAGAGCGTACTCGAAGCTTTATTAAACATTAGAAAGAATAGTAGGTCATGGTCGGCCGTCGACCCTACGTTATTTATGCGGTTAGCGCCTGCTCAAAATATCTATTTTTTTGTCTTGTAAACACTACCAGAGAAAATCGAATACGGCTTGGAACGTGTATGTTCTGAATTCTTCACCGTAGGTACCCTTGCATTTTTTTTTTAATCAGTGAATGGCTCGCGATACAATTTGAATTAGGTATATTCCAATGCTATAACATCACGCTTTGTTTCGCCGAAGGGTTAGGCAGAGGTGTACCTAGGTAACCATAGTAGGTACCCACATTTCGCCAATGCAATAGAAATCCAACTTAAAAACCCAACTTCTCTAATAAGGCTTCTTAGGTCATGTACGAGTAGGTACGAGTAATGTTCTCTGTTTCAAAATAAAGAAGAGATAGTTCGAAGTTTTCACCTGTCACCCCAGAAACTTGTTATCACGGAGTTGGGCTTTACTGTCAGGTCTAAATGGAGCATCCGCAAGTATTTTGTAGGATAGTGATAATCACTTCGATATACCAAAAGTTAATTAGGAATTATTTTAGTTCAACCATGTTAACTCATATATTTAAACTGAAGAGAACGACATCCTACCCAAATCTTTGAACATGTGAAAACTTTGGACCTTCAGTCAGTTTTTGTTAGAGATTGAATCTATTAAAAGCAGTGGATTCAGTGAATGAAGTGGATTCTGTTGACTTCTCTTATGTCTAATTCTGTCTCTTGTTTTCTTTTTATGATGGTATTTTGATTGATGCGTTGGCACATTTCTTTTCCTTCTGATGATCATATTTTTTCTAAGTGTCAGCTTTGTAGGAAACTATTATTTAATACTTACCTATTGTTTTTTTTTTCGTTATTTCCATTGACCTAAGTTCAGCACTAGCTGTTGTTGACTGAGCTCTTTGGTTGATTTCCCTTGACAAAATTCATCTATTGTCTCCACAAATCTCTTGAAATGATCCTTCATCTTCAAGATATCGAATAAAAGTATGAATGTGTTGAATTTGTAATAATCTGGAACAAAGGCGAATTTGAGAGTGAATCTATTGCCACATTTATTAGTCTAGTTATCTTCGTTAGGAAAACTTTATTACCTACCTACAAAAAAAATACACCGTCAATGTGGACTAATGGCTATTGGGATTTCAAAATCAGGTTATCATAAGTAAATATTTGTAAATTGGTAGTGTTACACAATGTTTACCTAAAAATGCGCTTATCGAATTATATTTGTAATCCAAACGTGGGTTTAACACTATTATTAATCCGATTGACTATAATCTGATACACATTAAAGTAATCGGGGTAGCCGTAACGGCTGGTTATGGTCATTTGGCGTTGGCTGTTGACCGAAGCGATGCATTTACAAACTATGATGGAGCTAAACGTAACAATGTTGAAAATATAAGAATATTGACTATCTGGGTGGATAGAGAAAACTACCGGGTTGTTTTAAATTGGCTAGCTGAACTCCGCAGACGGAATATGTAGGTATAGGTATCTGAATACGATAAAATAAAAGGATTTGATGTCTTTTTTGGGAGGTTAACGACCGATGTTGGTGTTGTTACTTGTAGTAGGTATGAGTTGAGAAAAACTGTTTTCTTATGTTAAGATGTTTGTGAAGACAAAACAAAAAAAAAAAGTATTTTTTTAAATGATATTTCAACATTTTCAAGTGACTACAATAACTGCGGTCGATGACCCTACAAAAAAATCATAGTTTTATTCGTTTAGATATCGATACCCATAGAGACGGGTTTGTGGCCAAGTAATAACAGCCGCACGGGTCGATCAATCAGGTTAAGCTACGCTTGCCACGGTTGGTCCGTGGATGGGTGACCATCTTTACATACGAGGACCCCTCCGTGCCTCGGAGAGCACGCTAAGCCGGGCCAACGCGTTGGTCCCAACTATCAAAGTTGTTTAAAGGCTCGTGCAGAGCAGCGCCGCGACAGCGCGGAGGCGCGACGTGACACCGGTTATTGTTATATCGTGAAGTTTTCTTAGAAATTTTATTGTTCGAGTCGCGTCGCGCTGGTCTGCACGAGCCTTTATACGGGTCGTCAGAAACACGAAAGTCTGGCAACCAGTCTTAGCAAGGGGTATCGTATTAACTGGGTTATTGAGGTCAGATAGGTAGTCGCTCCATGTAAAATACTGGTATTCAGCTGCATGCGGTTAGACTGGAAGCCGACCCCAAAATAGTTGGGAAAGGTCTAGGCAGATGATGATGAGATATCGATATCCATGGCGTCTGCGGCGTTAGCTGGCCAGTTTAAAATAGCCCTGTATGATGATGTTAATGGTAGAGGAGCTCGTGGCTAAGTAATAACTGCTGCACGGGTCGATCCGTCAGGTTATGCTACGCTTGCCAGGGTTGGTCTGTGGATGGGTGACCATCTTTACGTACCGAGACTCCTCCGTGCCTCGGAAAGCACGTTAAGCCGTTGGTCCCGGCTGTCATTCGTGGATCTTTGACAGTCGTTACGGGTCGTCAGAATCCCGTAAGTCTGACAACCAGTCTTACCAAGGGGTATCGTATCACCCAATTACTGGGTTGTGGAGGTCAGATAGGCAGTCGCTCCATATAAAATATTGGTATTCAGCTGCATCCGGTTAGACTGGAAGCTGACCCCAACGTAGTTGGGAAAAGGCTAGGCAGATGATGATGATGTTAATGGCAGTAACTACTGTGGCACATTACTACGTGTTATTATACAGTGTGTAACAAAAACCCTGTCCGATCCTTAAGGGTATTGTTAAGAATCATACTGAGTCTATTTATGTGGTAAATTGGAAAAAAGAAAAAAAAAAGTGACTGCATTTTTTTTCAATGGGGTTATATAATTATTTTACCGGGTTATTACATGGGGCACGGCCGGCGCGTCGATTAGCGGGCGACTATACAAGTCATAACTTATGATTTCTGTAGAATTTTTTTTAGTTTATAATGGGGTATTTTTGGTTCTAAAATTTTGGTAATGTTAATTTAATGCGGTACCTATGCCCCCCTTTTGGATCGGACAGGGTTTTTGTTACATACTGTATAGTTCAATAAATGAAAACGAGTATCGAGATACTTGTAGGCGCTGACAATATACCTACCTACCAAATGATGTTGATTATTATCGAAGTAGGTAAGTAGAGAAGAAAGCGTGTTTATATCTCAATAGTCCACTTCAAAGGGCATTGGCTCCGTAATAAATACAACATACACAGAAATTCCATTCTAACCGATTCCAGAGAGTAATGATGACAATATTGATGTTTCACTTAAGAACATCCTAACTTTTCAAATGTTTTTTTTTTCGATTATATATGACGAAGAAGGGTATGTGTCTTTTTCGTTATTATCAGGCATATTTTACCTACACCGCTCTGGGTGGAGCGGGAGGGGGTGTCAGACTCTTACTGACTAAAACCCACCCGTGTTCCTTCTGTTGCCTGTGCAATGCAGTGCAGGGGCCACGGTATCCCTTTCGGACTTTCCCGCAACCCCGGCAGGCAATGGTCTCATCGGACCCCTTCACTCGCTGACACTCTTTGAGGCGCGCGTGAAACACAACGCGCCGTCGACCCGGGGGATTTAACACCCCTAAGAGATCTTTTATTGAATGAAAGAACACTATCTTTCCACTTCGTCATAGTTGCATATTGTGTATTTATTACAACATAACATAATAACATAACATCACGCCTTGTTTCCCCGAAGGGTTGGGCAGAGGTGTACCTGTAGTAGGTACACCCACATTTCGCCAGTTATGTTTTAAGTCCCATGTAATAGGGGGCGAGCCTATTGCCATCAACCGGGCACAAATCCAGACTCCGGGCTACTACTGAGAAATTCCAGATAGAAAAACCCAATAACACTTTGCCCGACCCGGAAATCGAACCCAGGACCTCATGCTCAGCAGTAGCGCTTGCAACCACTAGATCAACGAGGCAGTTTTTATTATTATATTATTACTACATTATAATTATTAGTACATATTTATATATGATTTTAGTGATATTTATCTTAGAAGTATGTATGTAAGTACTCGTTGTATGTTTATTTTAAATGAGTGAATAGTTAAATGTTTTTATTATATGTATTTTATTTTCGCTTCTACTCATACACACGTTGTCTACATCTCTTTTTATCCACTTTCCTATCGCAGGTATGCTGGAAGAGATTTCTTTAGAAATAAGCATCAACTTTGTATGTATTTATCGGTTCCTTTTTTATTGTCTGTTTATATGTGTAGAAATAAAATTACATTTTTATATGTATAAACTGTTAAATAAATAAATAAAGGAACAAGTATACCATGACTACTTTAAAATCAGGACACATAATGAAGCTAATGCCTGCAGACATTGAAACTTACAAAACAAGAAGAGATAAACTAATCGAAAAGGACATCAACCACTACACCGTTAGAGGTGTGAGTGGTTAGAGGTCTGCACGCCTCAGAAAATATTGATATGGTCAAAGAAGATCTACAAGCAAATGAAGTTCGTCAAATAGTCAACGTGTTGCATCGAACTACAAAAAAACTTCCCCTCTATTACCTACATAGACCTAGAGCTATGAGCCAATAACAAAGACATTTTCAATGTTAAGTAGTGTAACGAGTTTAAAATATCGTTACATGCTTCTCGTCAGTTAGTCGATTTCGGAACGTTTTTTTTGCTGTCATCGATTGTGTTTGGTGGAAGCTGTCAACTTTGACGTGATCACTTTTGCGACGAACATTCCTGATGTAGTATTGAATTTTAACGACATTTTTTAATCGGGATAAATCCTGGGTATTGGCGGCCTATTGATGCCGTAAACTTCTAAAACTTTCCCTCAGGACGTGGTGACGTAGGAATAATCCTTCATTTCTTTGGTAAGATTGAATTCTTTCGGATTGATAAATTGGATAGCGTGACGAGTGCTCGATATCATACTAAATTATTGTTCCAGGCTTTTAAGTGATTTGTCGCCCGCCTGAATTTTGTGGTGCATTTAAATTTGCCATTTGTTGGAAAAGACGGTAAGTTATTATTACTCGTGGAACGCCACGCTTCCTAACGTTTGGGAATCCTGAACAATTTATTAATTCTCTGTAAATTTTGTTTCAGCCGGATTTTGACCGAACCTGGTCCCGACGTCTTTTTTTTTTTTTTTTTTTTCTTCTCTTTTCTTTTCGATTTATTTTCTTTACTGGATATATTTCTACAAGGGATATTTTTATCCCTACCATCAACGCCACGATCCTAGAGGTTTTATTTAACCGTTTTATTTAACCATTTTATTTTACTACCTACCTTTTTTTATCAACAAAGATGCAATAGTAATGTAAGTTCCATAATAATAATATTGTAAATTCAATGATAATAATGTAAGTAATTATAACCTTTTTTTTGTATTTAATTTCATAATTTTATTACTCTGAAGCTACTGGCAATTAATTAAACAAGGTATTAGCAAAGGAAATTCCATTCTTTTATTCATTTAATTAGCTACCTACCGGCAGATTAAAAGTCTGACTCTCCGAAGAGTTCTATCTGGCAAGTTTGGTTTATTTGAAACATACTGTGTGCATCTCCAAGGCGCCCGAAATTATTTTATTGTTTAATTTGTATTTTTTTTATAGGAGAACACACCATCTTTACACATTTTTATTAAATTGGGCAAGCTCCCAACACATGTGACACTCATGTACAACCCATCCATTACAGTAGGTACATCAACCACGTCAAAGTAACAATTGAAGCACCCTACAAGAAAAAAGAGGTGTTGCAGTTTAAGAGATGTCTAATATTTGGTCACTCGAAAAATCAATGCTTTATACCCTTAAGATGCGTTAAACGCGGAAACGACAACCCAACGACATCGTGCACCAAAACCCCGGCGACAGATGCTACCTACGCTAACTGCCAAGGGCAACACCCGGCAAGCTATCATGCCCATGAATTCAATTTCACCCTCTATACTACACATAACATAAGCCTGTCTTCCCCGAAGGGTTGGGCAAAGGTGAACCTATAGCACATTAGATACTCTCCAATCAAAATTGTCCAATTCTTAATTTACCGGTCTGTGATGAACGAATTCGGTCTTGTTTACGATGAGAATAATATGAGATATCGGTTAAGGCAAATATGCCTACACAACAAAACGCACAACTAAAGCCTACAATAAGTATTATTTTGCTGAACATATTATTTGGCATTTTGCTTACAGGCTATTTTTATTTTATTTTTTGTAAAAAGTGTTACAGACCTTGTAATTTATAACATCGCCTTGGATGAATCTGTAAAGGTGTTATAATTGTGATATAAATAAATAAAAAGTAAATAAATATTATCACAGTAACACGAGTGTGAAATGTCTAATACATACACGTCGAATACCTACTTAGAATATAGGTAATCTCTTCGCCTTTCGTCAGTTGTAGTAATAAATTAATAACAAATGGATTAAACTGTTATCTTTGGCCCAGTTACGAGAGTACTTGTACGAGTATACCTACCTAGTAAATAATAATTGATTGAACAATTGAAAATACTGTTACACAGTTCGCCACCTTTTTTTTTTTTTTAGTTGGGAAAGCATCAGATGACTTCTCCCGCTCTGAGTGGAGCGGGAGGGCGTGTCAGACTATTACTGACTAAAACCCACCCGTGTTCCTTCTGTTGCCTGTGCAATGCCAGGGATCCCTTTCGGACTTTCCCGCAACCCAGGCAGGCGATGGTCTCACCCCTTCACTTGCTGACATCTCTTTGAGGCGCGCGTGGAACACAACGCGCCGTCGACCCGGGCTTGGTCCTTACCGGACGGCGAGCTACCCATTGCTCATCGTCCGCAAGCCCACGCCTACGGTGGCCGGGAATAGGCAATCGATTCCCGACGCCCAGGGCGTCTCCTCCTGCGGCGGCTAGGGGCGTGAGGGCGCGAATTTTGCCTCTCCCTCACGCGTTCCGTCTCCTCCTTCGCGAGCATTACTGCTTCGCAGAAGGAGGTGACGGCCTCCCATACCCTCTCGCTCCGTACCATGGCCTGGACCGGGGCCGGACGCGAGAGATCCCCGCCACCAATCGCCTCCACGAGGACACGGCGGTGCTCCGCCCAAGCCGGGCAGACCTCCACCGTATGCTCCACCGTGTCCTCCGGGCGATCCACGCAGTGATGACACCCAGGCGTTTCCTCCCGCCTGATACCGAACAGGAACCTCCCGAAACAGCCGTGTCCGGTGAGGACCTGCGTCAGGCGGAAGGTGAGGACGCCGTGGCGCCTCTCTAGCCACTCCTCAAAGAGGGGACTTATCGCCGCAATAGTGGCGTGCCCAGCACTGGGTTGCAACAATCGCATTCTCCATGACGATGACGCCATGAGATCCCGTCGGAGCTCTGTCCGCTGTGCCGCGATTTCTCGCGGCATCGGAGTCAAGCCCCGGCGCGGCGGCGTTTCGCCTCATCGCGCCACTCCCAAATATGCGCGAGGACTTTTGCCTCCAGATCCCATGGCGGCAATCCGGCAAGGAGGCTCGCCGCCTCACCGGAGACCGTGTGGTATCCCCGGACCAGCCGGGTGGCCATGACCCTCTGGGAACAGTTCGCCACCTCCGCTTGCAAAACTCGTAAAATTTTCCGAGCAATTTTCAACCCCCGTTAGATCTGCTCGAGTAAAAAGAGAAATTGTTCACATTAAACTTGAAACACACACACACATTGAAATTGTTGAACTTATATTAAACATGCATATGAACCATGTATATTAAACAACAAAGTATGTTATACATTGTATAACTTACTTTGTTGTTTTTGTTCATTACCCAAGTTTTATTACTCAATAAAAATATTTAGGTTTCTTTTCGTTTTATTTCGTAATTGATATTTTTGTAATCTTGGTTGTCAAACGGACCGCTAGTACCGCGACAGTAATAATATGTCTTTGTGACTAGTAGTTGTCTGTCTGCCCTTTGGGTTAATTAGTCTTGATCCCCAATATGTGTGTTTGGAATTCTAGTCTCCTCCGCAGATAAAAACTGAGCCCAGTTGATTGAAGAATTGCTTGAAAACGTCAGCCCCTATTTTATGTCTAGTGTTTTAGTTAGATTGCACAGAGTGTTGTGTCATTGTTAATGTGTTGTATTTTAAATGATGTAGCCTGTATTTCCTCCCTTTTGTAAGACTCAAGCGGGTAATGTTTAATGTTATTTTTGACAATTACAGCAGTCCCGCCGTGGGAGTTACCGGAAGGGTGGTCTGTCCTATTGATTATATAATTTTCAAATTTCACGTGTGATCTTTGGGTGAGTCTTATTTCCGACAAAGTGCGACATCGATTTTCTCAATATTCATGAACAACTCAAGCTCTTGCCGTCTGTCCGCCAGCCCGTTGGCATTCCAGGTGATGATGCGGATATTTAGTCCCTCAGTGGAGTCAGGCGGGTGATTATTTTGATCATTTGATCCATCATGCTTGTCATGGCATGCTGCAATCATATTTTTCATGATTGCTTGGAATCTTTTGAACATTGTGTCCATTATCTCCATCCATTGACTGGTGATATCATGTTGGCTAGTTTCCAACGAGGAAACTTTAGATTGTGTTGCAGGCTTGTCGTTTTTGTTTTTCAAACGCTCAGCATAGCTGGTTCTTGGAAGATACGTCGATTTAACACTTTCGCCAGTTCTTTGGTCACAGGTGTGTATTTGAATGGTTCGATGCCTGGCTTAATTTTCAGTATCTTCTCTTTGTACTCTTTATATTTATTGCAGCCCTTCAACTGTGGCTGGTCTAGGTATATGGACCAGTCAAATTTTGGTCGTAACTGTGGCTGGTCCATATGGACCATTTTTTATCTATGCCTTAGTTTTTGACGTAAATGGCATATTAAAACTGTGCCTATCTCGCTTAAACTTGCACAGAGTCTAGGTGTATTTGAATGGTTCGATGCCTGGCTTAATTTTCAGTATCTTCTCTTTGTACTCTTTATATTTATTGCAGCCCTTCAACTGTGGCTGGTCTAGGTATATGGACCAGTCAAATTTTGGTCGTAACTGTGGCTGGTCCATATGGACCATTTTTTATCTATGCCTTAGTTTTTGACGTAAATGGCATATTAAAACTGTGCCTATCTCGCTTAAACTTGCACAGAGTCTAGGAGACGAAACAAGAAATATGCATTGCCTCTGTCCAAGTGAGGTCATTGTAGATACTCAACATTATGAACAACTCTCACTATTGGACCAACCCTGAATCGCGAAATAAGAAACAGCTGTTCCCTACATTTTGACGAGCTATGCAGACATAACTGTAGGGAACAGCAGATTTCTTTTATATAAGTGTATGATCCTTGCTTTCTGCTGTGCTGTTCTCGCCGTACTTAAGGTGAGTATAGATAGTGCAATCCACGACGACGCGCCCCACTCCGCTCCGCTCCGTATTAAGTACAGGTTACAGTACAGTAATCGCGGAGTGGGACGCGTCGTCGTGGATTGCACTATCTTATGTTCCTTGGTGTTGTTTGCATCATGGCGTTTGTTAAGGTTGAACTGGTGTTTTTTTTGCAATTTTATGTACATACATATTTCGTATTTGAAATACATGGGTCAATGTATGATGATCAATAATCAAATAATACAAGCTGACCAGTGACCACTACCCATGGAATTAGTTAGTACTACTTCCTACCTACTGTAAAGTCATCTGGCTGACTGAGTGGACTACAGGAATGGACTTCGTGGAATGGACTGATGACTTTAGGCCATAGGTTAAATCGTAGATATTACTTTCCTCTATGAATCGTAGGTTAAATGATCTGATCTAAGCGTAGTTATAGACAGCTATTTTTTATTTCATTTTGGTAGCTGTTCTTTGTCGAGTCTCTGATAATAACCGACAAAGTCTCTCACTCATTTTTCCATAGATTTTTCTGAAAATAAAAACTTTTCATTTTCTTGCTTTTGGAAAGTGTTTTCGCCTGTAGTTATGGTAGGTTTGACATTTTGGCATCGCATGAAATAGAATTTTGGAAATATGGTGGAAAATATATGTCAAACTAATTCTGACAAAATTACCAAGTACACAATTATTTATTACAAAAAACTCATAAAGTACAAAAATATTATCAAATTGTTGAAATTGTCGCAGGTTGTAGCTAATGGTGTGTTGGATCACTAATATTTTTTAATAACACGTAATACAATAACCATAAATTGGTTAGATTTCTAATTTATCGAATTGGATCAGGTTAGAGTTATAAAAAAGATTTATTATTTGGTAGTATGTATTCATTCCGAAGTGTGACAAGGATCCCATAATCTCCATAATTATCTAAGTATAATTTTCTAATAGTAATATATATGTTGTGTGTGGTTGTGTGTGTGTGTTGTAGTTCTCAAAGTTCCAGAATTTTTGTTTGATAATACATGGATAATACCAACAAAAATTCTGGCACTTTGAGGACTCGAGGCATGAATTCCTGTTATTGATCAGTCACCATTTTATCTCTCCCTTGTCAGTGGAATGTTTCTAATGAAATTTATAATTAAATAGCTAGTAAAAATATGATGAGCTAAATAAATAAAAAAATATGTATTGGAGAAAAAAATATTTGAAGTAAATAAAAAGCTAAATTGCGGTACTCTACCTACTTTCTGTGAATACCTACTTAATAATTTATAATAGCTTATCATACGAGTCCCAGTCGCCTTTTACCTTCTGTTAATTACCTTGGGTTTTAATGATAATAACATTGATATATTTACTACATGTTCTGTTAATCCGAGGTCAAAGATAGCTTAGGCGCTACTCGAGCAATAGCTACCTATCTTTTTTAACTATCATAATTCATTATTAATATAAAATTACTGCATAAAAAGAAACCCGTTTTGAATGTAATATTTTTGCCCATATCCATGACTCAGCTACTGCAGTTATACTGGAAGCTTATAGGGATGTTGCGGATGCAGATTTTTTAACATCCGCAGATGCGGATCTCAAGTTATTTTATGGGATCCGTCAAGGCTGCATGGTAATATTCAAAATTTCTGACTTTTTTTGCAAATGCGTTGATCATATCACATCACAGACAAAAATCCGGAGTCACACGTGTTACTCCGGATTTTTTTATATTTTAATAAATCGAACAGATTACGTGTGACTACATTTTTATTTAAATTATTTTGGGGAAAATATTTTTTTTTTTGAAATGTGCTTATTAAGTCCTTTCATTTGATACCCAACATGGAATCATAAAAAAGAAAAAATAAATGTTCATGCTTAAATGTTCTCTAGAGGGCGCCATATTCAATTTAATGTGACGTCACATAGCCTATAACAAGCGGACGATTAAGACGAGATACCTCATTTGTCAAATTATGATGAGTAGTTTTTAGAAGTTATGAGGGAACAGATGAACATAGGCACATACATACGTACCGGTCAAAATCATAAACTTCCTTTTCAGGGTTCCGTAGTCAACTAGGAACCCTTATAGTTTCGCCATGTCTGTCTGTCCGTCCGTCCGTCCATCCTCGCTTAATCTGAAAAGTAGAACTTTATAAGGACTTTCTAGGAAAATCATTTTGAACTTGATGGAAACAACAGTTTTTGTACAAAAAAGACAAAAAGTTGTACAAAATAATTTCTGGACTAAGTTTGTAGTATAATCGTATATGCAAGCTTTTTTTTTAACTTCGTATAAGTACATATTTTATTATCCTAAACGTATCTTTTTTCAAACAAAAAAAGAATTATTAAAATCGGTTCTCGCAATCCTTAATTACCACCGAAAGTGCAATGTTGCACGCTCCGTGTTTGCGCACGTACCCACTACCGGGAGCAGTTGCAGGAGCGCGGAGCGCTGCTGGAGCGCGAACATAATGGATACCCACCTTTAAACTCATAAGTGGGAACACTTATTGTGACGGACGGGAAACTACGGAACCCTACACTGAGCGTGGCCCGACACGCTCTTGGCCGGTTTTTTGCTTCATTCATTCATTCATTTTAAAATCCATGCAGCGTGTAACAAAAACCATGTCCGTTCCGTGAGGGTTTTGTTGAGAATTATACTGAGTCTATATTTTCTGGAAAAAAATATCACGCATTTTTTTTCTGGGGAATTTTACTGGGTTATTATTACGAGGGCTGCTATTTATGAACCGAAGTATCCAGAATAACAAAGTAAAACAAACATATAGCATTTATTATGGTTTTATTGCTTTTCAAAATATTCGCCATGATGATCGATGCACTTTTGCATACGTTTGAACCAATTTTCGTAGCACTTTTCCATTCGGATTGAGGTATCTCTAAAACGTGCATTTTGAATGCATCAACGGCCTCTTCACGGCTCGAAAAACGTTGACCATGTAATTTATTCTTCACGGTTGGGAATAAATGGAAGTCGTTGGAGACCAAGTCGGGGCTGTACGACGGATGACCCGTTAATTCGATCTTTTTGCCTTCCAAATACCGAATTGTTTCGGCCGATCTGTGGCAGCTAGCATTGTCATGATGAAGAAGGATTCTACGTTGTCGGTTGTTCTTTCTTAATTCTTTAAAGACTTCTGGCAAACAAATGCTCGTGTACCATTCAGAATTAACCGTTTTACGATCCTCTAGTGGTACTGTAGCCACATGTCTATTAGGTTTACTATAATAATGTCATAAATTATAAATGCCAATACGAAAAATGACCAAAAATAAAAATGTCTAATACGAAAAATGTCCAAAAATAAAAATATTTAATACGAAAAATGTCCAAAAGTAAAAACGTCCAATACCAAAAAAACAAGCGACCGTCTGCTTCAATGTGCTGTTTGAACAAATGACTTTTGTTGTGTTCGGCTCATCTTGGAACACCCAAACAGTTGATTGTTGTTTAGTTTTTGGATCATACGCATAATTATATCCAAGATTCATCACCTGTGTAGATATTATAGACAGCTTTTGCGCACCCGATTGTACTTTTGTAACATTTTTTTCAATTCGTCAATTCTCAAGTTGTGCGGAATCCAACATGAACAATTTTTTTTACAGCTAAATGTTCTTGTAATATATTATATACTCGTATATATTCGTCATAATTATGCCCAGAGACGCCTCTATCTCGCGATATGTAACATGACGATCTTGCATTATTAGTTCCCGCACAGCATCAATATTTTGAGGTACAACAACCGATTTAGGGCGACCTTCTTTAAATTCGTCCGTGAGCACAGACTCACTAAACCACACACAGTAGGATGTGTTTCGTCCCCAATAGTCGAAGTGAGTTGATAGATGCACTGTTTTTGAGTTATCCCTCGCCGAAAATCGTAATAAATCATAGCACGAAAATTTTCACGAGTTAAATCCATGGTGAAAAAGACACGCAATTTTCAAAATGACGCCACAAAAGAAAAACAAATTACAGCTACATGAAACAAATTATGATCTTCAGCCAAAGAGTTCCATTTTTAAATGTTATAATTATACTTTTTTAATATTGTTCTGAAACTGGCCAGTTCCGGATACATAAATAGAAACCCTAATACAAGGGGCGAGGGCGGCCGTCGTTTATGGAATTGGGATAATTATGGTTTAAAAAAATATTGCTATTTAAAATTCACGTTTTTATTAAAAGTGAATTTTAAAATATCAATATTTATTTTTATTTTCAATAATCTTAAGCCATTCACCCAATAAATGCAGGCGTTTATTAATATTTGTATTTTTTACTCTATAGTTTCTACCGGAGATTCTACGACGATGCCCGCCCCCCATACTCAAAACTCGCCAGCCAGTGGCCGTCACGCGTTGGAGAAGCAGCAGATGGACTGTCTATCTCTTTTGAGTGAAGTCATGAGCAACACAGAAGAGCTTCCGTTGAAAAGTGGGTTTTATAATAATAATCAATTTAATTCAGACGACGACGTAGGCCCATATATACATAAATACCTTAACGTTAACCGATAAATGTTATCTTAGGAAACCACTACTGGTTCCATTTTTTACATTTATTCACTATCTCTTCTCTTTCACTCCTTGTCTATCTCGTACATTCATCTCTGTCACTCGTTTATGCTTCACATCTGTCATTCATCTTTACGTCTCGTTTCACTATCCTGTCATAACGTTCCGTTCCTACAGCTCTATCGAATGGGTCAAAAAAGGTATAAGTACCTACGTGTGGGTAGAAATACCTTTTTTGACGACAGGAAAATGAAAGGATTCCTTCTCAAAACCACTGTCCTGGTTCTCCTCTAGATTTGACAACCACTAGAAGAAAATCTTACCTTATTTCGACTAGGGTTGAAGATCTTGCATCCTTAGTCAAATAAGTCGATTAGTACCTACACATAATTTTAAATTAATGACTTTAAAAAATATATTATCAGTGGATCTTATTAAACGGCAGGATCTTGCATCTATTAAAAATGGAAACGCTTTAAGGCTCGTGCAGACTGGCGCGACAATTTCTATGAAAACGCGACAATACATACTGTAGCGACCTGTCGCGCCGCGACACAGAAATTAGACGCGTTATCGCAGCGATTTCGTCGCTATGCCATTCAAAATGTTCCTTCGCTGCCTGTCGCGCCTGCGATATCGCGGCGCGCTAGTGTAAAAGGTGTTCCGTGGTGATTATATCGTAGAATCGCCACGTGACACGTCGTGCGAAAAGTCGCGCCAGTCTATAAGAGCCTTTATTTTTAAAAGAAACTAATAATTCCGGTAACCTTCAAATTACAATAGTAGCCTTTAATTAGGTATCTAGATTCTATTACCTAGATGAAATATGGTATTTGGCGCAGCCGCGAGGCACACATTCATGCTAATATCTTACAACGCACTTTACGCTTATTATTTTTGTATTCTTCCTTTTTATTTCATTTCTTTTTTACTTGTAGTAGGTACAATATACTGTGTTGTGTACAGTACAGTACAATGTACCTACTGTCTGTGCTAAATAAATGTATTTTCTTCCTTTTCTTTTTATCATATGAATTGGACTATGCCGAGGCATTAGACCAAACAAGGCTTTTGTTGATTACTTTAAGGGCCATATATATCACAATGGCGATTTGCGAGCTGGTTATCAGCGAGGCGATTGTCCAACGCGCTCGCTGCGTGTGCGCAACGTGTTCGCTGCGTTTGCGTAACGAGAGCTATTGACGTGAGTGTACTATCGAAGAACTTCATATCAAAGCAGTTTGAAAACAAAATCCCGTGAACACGATGACCACATCTGTTACCGCCCCGGTTCTATACCGACCGAGCGCTGCAAGCAGAAATAGTACTTACGGTGTATAGTTAAGAACTTCTTCGATGGTACAACAGAGAGCGACACAAGCGACAGTGCAATATTGTGAAAACGCGGACAACACGTCGCCTGGTCGCGGCTAGCTCGCTTCGCACCCGCGGAGAGTACCTCCAAAAATCGCTTCGCTGGAAACACGCTAGCAAATCGTCAGTGTGATAACTGATAATGATAACGTTCTAACTAAGCCAATTAAATAGTTTTATCTTCTATTCAGTACACACGGCTACATATCAAGCTATACATTTCCAGTATAAGCTGATTTCGCATTGTACGGAAATCCTATACAATGCGAGATCAGCATAAACTGGAAATGTTAGCATGATGAGTGTAGCCGTGTGTACCTAAACAATAAAATAACATGGCGATAAAAAAATGTTTTTAGATGACTGCCCATTAAACAGCCAGGGCCCGTATTATGACGTATTAATGCCACCATTATTCCAGTGTGAGTGAGAGACAGAGCTATATGTGGCCGCTAGCACCATCCTTTTTGCGCAGTGGAATAATGATGGCATTAATAATTCATAACAGGGCATTGAAGTCAATGCCTAAACGAGTAGGTGACAAGCTGATAGCATTAATATAAGCGGTGTTTATTTGCGATAGATAACGGACACGGTGCGAAGAAGCGATCCCCGAGACTTATCAACAAAAGGGCACATTCCGCCTGTCCCGCCTTGCCCCGGGACCAAGTGAGTGTATGGATATTTTTTCCAGGGCGCGGAAACGTTATTTAAAATAACGTTTTAACAGTTCTTTGTACAGACGCCAGCACGTCAACCTACCCGAAACTGTCAAATTTTGCCAGTCAACTTTGAACCTTATACTTTAGCAATAAAGTTGAAAATCTATTAAAGAAATTTGACAGATTGTAGTTGGTTGATGTGCTGGCGTCTGTACAACCAGTACGGCATTTTGTTCGGAAGGGTTGTGTGGCGAGTTTCCTATTGATCAACCCAAAAATGGTTACAAACGTTTTACGAGTATTAACCGAGAACGATATAAATTTAGTTTAAAAAACGTTGTAATGACGTTCCGTTCGAACGTATTCGAGACAAATCGTTTCTTAGATTTTCGAGACGAAACCATTTCGAAAAATATAGGTACCGTTATCCGAGCCCTGATTTTTTTCATTTTGAACCAGCATTGTAGAAGCTATATACGTAATTAGTTTACTAAATTATACCCACGATTTCACCAGATACAGACAGATGAAAGTGGGCAACGTCGCGTCAAATTTCCATACAGTAGATAATATTGCCAAATTAATCAAAACAGCGAAATTTGACATCTATTTGCGACGTTGCCCACTTTCAGAATAGGTAAAAGCTCTTAACATGATAGAGATGTACATTTTGTATCGTTTTTCATAATTTTCCTCAAAACGTAAGTTATTTTGCAAATTTGCAATAGTGGCTAGTACCCTTATTACGTAATACATGATCAATCTGACACATTTTCGTAAACGATTACGACAAATTTGTTTCATTTTGACCGTTCAACAATATTCATTGCGTTATCTACGTTGTCGAGCAGATATTTTTTTAGTGTAGGTAGGTATCTGATATCAACATGTACCAGGGTATTAGACTTAAAAAAAAAATTCGCTGTTTTGATTAATTTGGCAATATTATCTACTGTATGGAAATATGAAGCTATTTGCGAGGTTGCCAACTTTTATGTTACGAGTCTTAATATTTAATACTATATTATTACAGCCTTACTAATAAACTTTTACGCACGACGTATATCGGGGTTATAACATCAACGTTACCAATAAACGATATTTGACGTTTCAGTTGTATACATCTGGTGTAATAGATGTCATTATTCAAAGAGAATTTGTACAACCGTTATTCAGCCCTCGGACCTTGTATAGCGAATGTATAACCTATATTAACTAGTTGTTTTTGTCGTATTGAGTTTGAAAACCATGGATTATTTACAATATTTCGACATTTTAGATGAAATTGACAATCTTATAAGAAAATGTTATAAACATCGATAGGATCCTTGCTTTTTGCAAGAAAATGAGTTCCGATTTAAATAAAGGTTCAGCAAACTATATGCAAGAAACATTGTTGAATTAGTCAAATGTCATTAGTTTCAACCATTTAATATTATAGAAAAAAAATATCTTCGTAATTTTTATCATTTCAGTCGTGCTGAATTCGCTTTGTTAAATGTTGACGTTCAAGATTGACTATGGGTGCATTCCGAGTTACGCTGTAATCGATTTGAGCGTGCTAACAACCGTACCGTATTAACGTGGGCATGATAACGTTGTGTCTTGAATCGTCATAGATGACATCATGAAATACGCCATCTTGCAATAACGCCCACCAAGCCTTTTACTAATATCACCGTGAGCGCTGTCAAAAATGACAGTTGTGCTGTTTTGTTTTGACTTGCATCTTATCTTTGAACTAACGTGGCATTTTCGAAATTGTGTTTCTGGCCACCCTTCGCCACCTACCCAAAGAAGAAGAAGAAGAAATGTGTGGTATATACACAATGAAATTTTATATGCAAGTTTTGACGTTGAGCGAGTACCGTGAGCGCGTTCACGAGCGTTCCGAATTGTTGACAGCTGTCATAATCGTGATATCTTAATCGGAACGCCAATTATTGGTGTCAGCTCTGTGAGCGATTATGTTCTAATTCGGAAAGCGCCCTATAACAGCTTTTACTGTTGCGTTCTTAAACTAATGCATGCATCACTAGTGACAATAGTCTATTTTTTTAATTCGTAAAAGAACGCAAAATCAATAGTTTTGGAAATAAAATGGGCGTAATTCTTAATTTAGATTTTTTAAACTTACTAAGTTTAAAGTTATGAATGTTTTTCCAAATGAAAAAATGTCAATGATATTACGCAGTACCAGTTTCAGAACGCACCTTCTAATGCTGCCAGTGGTTTTTGTCATAAGCAGTGGGTAACTATGCATTGTGTATACACTGATTATTAGTAAGAGTAGTGTGTAACGCCTATTCACAGCTTATACATTGTATAACAATACAATAGTTAAACGGATGTTTAACTTATTTTTATTAGTAAGGCTGTTAATATATTATTACTACGGACTATATCCGTGAGCCAGATAGTATATTTTGTCAGTCATTTCCTCTCAAGCGATAACTCTTGAAATGCTTCAGAGAGTTATATTAAAACAGCATGGTGAACGTCAGCTGCCGCACCGTGGGTGGGTGGGGCAGCGGCATCCTCACAATCACTTTAAAAAAATATGTTTTCAATCATTTCTTCCCGACTGAAAATTTGTTAAATGATAGCTAACGCAATTATTCGAAGATAAAAAAAGTCAGCTGGCCGTACCGTGGTGGATTAGTGACTACTCAGGCCCCAAAGAAATGAGAGTATACACCGACGGTTCGAACACCGACTCCGGTACCGGAGTCGGAGTCGTTTCACACGAACTCAACATAAATATATCCAGACCGCTGGGAAGGTTCAACACCGTCTATCAGGTGGATTGTGTGGGCATCAAACATGCGGTCCACGCCCTAGAAGCCAGGAGGGTTACGGATACACACATACGTATACTCTCCGACAGCGCCTCAGTTCTCCAATCATTACGGAAAAAAAAATATTACCTCAAAGCTAACACTAGAATGTCACAAAACATTAGAACAAATAACGGTCTCTAGCCGCAACACGATGACGCTGCAATGGATAAAAGGACACAGCGGGGGCGCTAGGTAATGACGCAGCTGACGAACTTGCTAGACGAGGATCCAGCACGGCAGTCTGTGGACCCGAGCCTATCGTACCTATCCCCTTCAACCAAATACGTAGGTGGTTACAGGAAATCACCCACACACAAGCAGGGCAATGAAATGAAATTGTTTATTTTATGGTTTTATCACAAGGCTTAGAAGAGCGAGCACCTCAATCCCATGCTTTTTTATTGTCTAAATAATCTGAAATTTTATAGTACCCTTTTTTACAAAGTTTGGTTTTAATACAGCTTTTAAATCGTTTACTGGGTAAGTTTCGAATGTCGATGGGAAGTTTGTTGTAAAAGCGTATACATTGACCCATGAACGAGTTGCCTACTCTGTGGAGACGAATGCGATGTACAGCGAGGTTGTGTTTATTCCTGGTATTTAAACTATGAATATCGGAAATCTTCTTAAAATTTGATATATTTTTGTGTAGGTACATACAATAGGTTTTCAAAAATATATTGTGAGTCTACAGTCAGAATATTTATTTCTTTGAATCTCTCTCGAAGGGAATCTCTCGGACTTAGGTTGTAAATGGCTCGAACAGCCCTTTTCTGTAGGTACAGAACAAAGATAGTATTAATGTTCGAACAGGTTCCCCAGAGAAGAATTCCATATGACATAAGACTATGAAAATAACTAAAATAAAACAATTCTGGTTGTTATCTGTCTAATTTTTTTAACAGTATAGGCGGCCGCATGGTGGTCCTCGACACCGGGCTGCCGGCAGTCAAAGGAAGCTATGCCATCCTTGGATAACAGGCTGACCAGGCGTCTTTTACGCCTAGACAGGAATGGCCTGCGCCTGGTGACAGGGACCATCACGGGACACTGCTCGCTAAACAAACACTTCCACACAATAGGTATAGTCAGTCCTCTGTGCATGGAGGCTGAGGAGACCGTTGCACACGTGCTCTTTGAATGCACGGGCGTCACCCAGATCAGAACAGACACCCTCGGTTCACCCAGATCATACACAGATGTTCTAAACAAACCAGGAGACCTAATTACCTTCTGGAGGGAGGTGGGCTGGTTGGAATAACCCCCCAAACTACCGCAATGGCCCACACACAGTGGTGGGTTAGGTAACGTCAGCTGGTCACAGGACATGTAAAAAAAAAATTCGATCAGTGATTGTCCTCTCACTTCAAAAAGGTGTCAGATGATAGCGTACATGCTATTTTAAGAAATAAAAACGTCAGCTGGCTCTATGTTGGTGGAAAGGTCGTCAGCTGATGCAGTGAAAGGTGGAGCATGGGAGCCAGGCGTGAGTGCCGATCGCTTATTTAAATACGTCAGCTGGGTTTTCCACCAACATAGAGCCAGCTGACGTTTTTATTTATTCAAAATTGCATGTAAACTATCAACTGACACATTTTAAAATAAGAGGAAATGACATAACTACAGTTAATCGTATTACGCTTTATGCACGCGCCCTTATATGTACCAATCAAATCAATATTCTCATTAATCAATCAGCAATATTTAATACACGTTTAGGGGTGTGAGGAACAGGGTACTGTAACGTTCACTCATCCACCATAGAAAAGGGAGAATCCTCCAGCCAGACGGGTGTGTAACGTTTGATATAATAACAAAAGTTCTAATGATCACAAGACCTAATTTCATTTTTTTTATTTTTTTTTATATAACGATCAAATGATATAATGAACTATTGATATAATTTTCTTTTACCTAATTTCATATGGTATAATGAATAGTTTATATAATGCACATTTGAAATAATATTCAATTATTAAAATATTCAGTTGCTATAATATTCAAAATCTATAAGTAACGTTTTTTAAAATTTGGAAATATCTACTTTTATTTTTGCAAAAACTGATTAGATTTACGCCTGCCACTATCGTATCGTATCTCCGATATGGCGACAACATAATTATACACCGGTTTGTAGGTTGAATCTGCTCCAAAACCGAATCGGGCCACTCCGACTTTACGTAGTCTTTTGGCTCCTACCCCTGAAATGTATAAAAAACCAGAGGCGCGGAGGGAGAGCAACCCCCGCCCGCTGTAACGAAGCATAGGCACCCATGCTCACCTCTGCAGCTTCGGCTTGCTGGTCGCCTCGGGCGACCAGCCTCAGCCGCTACGGCTCGCACGGGTGCCTATCCTTTGTTACGTAAGGACGAAGGGGTTGCGCTTCCCGCAGCGCCGGAGACGATGCAGAAGCAACTTTATTGTTTTTAAGTTAGGTTACAATATAATTTGTTTTTCTCAAGAACGATGCGTTACCTTAAAAAATTAGTTAATATGAAAGTTAGGTCAAAAGAATATTATATAAAAAGAGCATTATACAATTTGAAAATTATATGAAATGAACTTTATACTAAATGAATTTAGAGTAAATAAAAATTATATCAAATATAACATTAGATCATATGAAATTAGGTTAAATGTTTTTATAGCATATGAAAATTATATCATATGAAAGTTATGTCAAATGAAATTAGACTATCTATTATTATACCAAACATTACACACCCGTTGTGTCTGGCGGGCCGACTGCCCGACTGTTGATGTCGGATAGTCTTACATATGTCGTTCGCGCGGTAAACTCTAATTGCACGATGCAGGATTTGTGTGACATCATGTCTTTGATGCGTAGTTCGTATGTGGCGGTGTAACCGCTACATCACTCCCCTCCGGAGACCGGAGGTCGATAGTGGGCCGAGTCTTGTATCTTGCGATGCTTCACAGTACCAGTGGAGGTTCCAGTGACTCGGAACCGGGTGCCGCATAGTTCGCGGTGAGTCGGAACTGTCTGCGGTGATTCGCCAGTGAGTCAGGGTGGCGCTGCGTCACGATCCAGTGAGTCGGATGTGGTATAGCGCCGGTTTGTGGCTGACTGCTAGCGTCGACCAGGAGAGGATAGAAAGAGCTCTGCTTGCGAGACCGGCCGAAAGTGCAGGTGCTGTGCCAAGGTTGCTGATGAGGCTGAGGGTGATGACCAGGAGTGCGCGTTCGCTGCATGTTGGTGGTCAGGATACCCGTTGAAACCGTGGGTGCTGGCTGTCTGTGTGACTCGCCTCACGAAAGCTTGCGGGAGTGATGATGATGATGACGTCACGCTGAAGTAGTTGCACGAAGGCTGCGTTAACGTTCATACTCGGGGTCACCAATTTAGAGGTGTGAGGAACAGGGTACTGTAACGTTCACTCATCCACCATAGAAAAGGGAGGATCCTCCAACCAGACGGGTGTTGTGTCTGGCGGGCCGACTGCCCAACTGTTGATGTCGGATAGTCTTATATATGTTGTTCGCGCGGTAAACTCTAATTGCGCGATGCAGGATTTGTGTGTCGTCATGTCTTTGATGCGTAGTTTGTATGTGGCGGTGTAACCGCTACACACGCACTTTGGATATAAATCAGTCACGTTAAAATTTATAATTATTAAAATAAAGTTGTGACAATCAACTTTTCAACGAAACTGAAACGTCTATAAGATAATATAGCGCGGGAACCAAGCATGAACGTCACGTCGATCGCCTATTTCAATAGTGTAGATTTTTTTTACTAGTAGGTACTTATTACTGAAAATATCATGTTAATAAAACCTTATACATTGTCACCCGAAGCGAAATAAGGAATCAACAATTATTCGACATTACGCTCCATGAATGCACAGAATGAAGTAATTTATATTCTAATTAAATTAATATTCTTGATAAATTTAAAATATTGAAATATACGGGCTTGCGTGCAATTATTGATTTTTAAATAAAACTGAAATGTACATACCCTTCAGCTGACGTATTTAAATAAGCGATCGGCACTCACGCCTGGCTCCCATGCTCCACCTTTCACTGCATCAGCTGACGACCTTCCACCAACATAGAGCCAGCTGACGTTTTTATTTATTCAAATTAGCATGTAAACTATCATCTGACACATTTTCAAGTGAGAGGACATAACATTTTTTTGAATGTTTTATTTTTTTTCGTCCTTCCCATAATGTGGGATATCGTTGGATAGGCCTTTTAAAAATATTAGGGGTTTGCGAAGACCGTTTTTTGATTAAGTTAACCGTTCGTGACTTATCAAGCGTTGAAGTACACATTTTCGTTAGTCAAGTGTACCAACCCTTTTTTTTTTTTTTTGTTCCGGGGTGGAAAATCCTCATGGATGTCCTCCGCCTGGGGCGAGCGGAGGGGTCTGTCAGACTCTTACTGACTAAAAACCACCCCGGTGTTCCGTCTCACACCTACGCCGGGGGTCGCGGGAACGAAAAAACCTCCGCAACCCCCGACTGGTGCCAGCCCGCCGCAGCGGGCCCCTCCTCCTTCATCACCGGCGCACCAGAACACATGGCACGCCGTGACCAACCCAGGGACCAAACCAGCACATGGGCGCCAGACAGCCCCTTGTCTAGGCGCCCTTGGCCCCTCTTCGACGGGTCAGGACATTGGCCCCGCCGTCTACCAATTTTCGGCCGCAGAGGATAGGGAGAGCGGCCTACGCTATACCGACACTCCTCTTCCCCTGCGGCCCCACCGCGTTCGCCATCGGACGGTGGCGACCCCGTCAAGGCCGCGGCAGGGAGGGAGAGCGCTGTACCGCAATACACCTCTCCAGCCGCGGCCCCGAAACCGCAGCCGCGATGCCTCCGATACACGACATCGCGGCCCGCCTCAGTTGCGATGTCGCCACCGCAACCTACTCGTTGGCCGCTACGTCATGGGCTTTTATCAAAAAGCCCTGACGAGCGGCCCCTCCTCGGGTTCCTCTTGGCTTCACCGTGGGTGCCCAACCCACGGCTAATGAGCCCCCCCGCAACGACAATGCGGGAACCCTTCGGGGGGAAGTGTACCAACCCTCTACTGTTCGGTTGTATGTTTTTTTTTTTTTGTAAGTTTGTTACGTGATTGCTCCGCCAATTATGAATTGATTTTGATGATTCTTTTTGTTTTTGGTAGGGCATAGTTCAGAAGTGGTCCCATATAAGTTTGGTCAAGATCTGATGAGGGGTTTTTGAGTTTAAATTCAAATTCAAATTCAAAATATTTTATTTCACATAAACCTACAAGGGCACTTATGAAACGTCAGAAGCTAGGTGCACGGTTCCAATTGGTCGTTTCCTATGGAGAAGAGCCGGCAAGAAACTCCACGGTTACTCTTTTAAAAGTAAATGGTATTTACAATCTTTTCAAGTTACAGTGTTTATAGGTATGAGAGGACACTGTAGGCCTATCAACAAGTACCAGGTACTTAGCAAGATAGAAAACGATCGACAGATCTAAAAGTCGGTTATGCCTACAACGTTCTCACATTCACAAAATATAAAAGAGAATCTATATTAAAAAAAAACAATTAAAAACCTATTTAAACCAAATGGCATGACTGCCACTAAAGCTGTAACAAATCTATAAAAAATATAGTATAGTGAAGTTATATAATGTCAAATAACGAAAAGATTATGTAAAAAAAGTACGTAAAAGAAAAAAAAGAAAAATAGGTAAAATCAAATAATCATCTTAATTTGGGAGCAGTTAATAGACATAATTACATAGTAATGCCGTTATTGAGGTACCAGGGAAGCCACATGCAGAAGGAATTATTGCCAAACTTCCTTGTCTTCAACGTAGTCTTTAATCTTATAATATGCTTTTTTGATAAGGACACGTTTGATGTGGGTTTTGAACTTTCCATCACTAAGTTCTGTAACCGACTTTGGCAACTTGTTATAAAATCGAATACTGTTTATAACAAATGACTTACTAGTTTTAGCTAACCTAAATTTGGGTATCACAATTTCATGTTTACTACGTGTATTTATATTATGGAAATCGCTTCTAATTTTGAAAAGTCCTAAGTTTTTCCGAACATACAAAATACTTTCTAAGATATAAAGAGAAGGCTGAGTAGTATATCAATTTCTTTGAATTTATTTCTAAGGGACTCACGAGGACCCATTTTATAGATAGCGCGAATAGCCCTCTTTTGTAAAATAAAAATGGAATCTACGTCAGCTGCCGATCCCCACAGCAAAACGCCATAAGACATAATACTGTGGAAATAAGCAAAGTATACTAACCTAGCTGTGGCTACATCAGTCATCTGCCTTATTTTTCTTACTGCATATGCAGCCGAACTTAATCTACCTGAAAGAGCTCTAATGTGGGCGCCCCATTACAATCTCGAATCTAAAGTAATTCCTAGAAATACGGTTTCCGTAATAGCTTCTAGTTTCTTACCATCAAGTTTTAAATTTAGAGCTACTTGAGGTACATTTGGTAATGAGAACTTAAGACATTTAGTTTTGTTCGCATTAAGTAAAAGATTATTAGCTGCGAACCATTTCGAAAGAACTGCTAGACTATCGCTGACATGTATAAACATCCGTATCTTTTCTATCAATTTTAAAAATAAGAGAAGTGTCATCAGCGAATAGAATTATGTCTGATAAGTTAGCCATCATGTAAGGAAGGTCATTAATATAAACTAGGAATAGGAAAGGGCCAAGAATTGATCCTTGAGGCACGCCCATCTTAACTAGAGACCCCAAGGAGTTAGCTTCAATAATACATATTTTTCCCACCTAGTATATGTGGACGATGTTCTAATAGATCCTGTCACTGTAATTTACATAGCAGGTAGTGGTATTCAAATTTTGTGGGGGGTTTGTGTAGGTACCACAACTAAAAAGTGAAAAATAAAAACTTGTGTGGCAAAAAACCGAAAAGACACCGACTTCCGAAATCAAAGTTATTTTTCACTTTGTAGTGTTTTTTTTTGGAAGTCGGTTTTATTTTTTGTAAAAAAAAGTTTTTATTCAACTACAATGTTAAGTTTGTTCTTGGAATAAGTTCATCCCAACTACGGAACCCTTCATTGTGCTTGGTGCAACACGAACATGGCCGGTTTTTTTTTTAAATTTATTCAGCGGTTTTGAGATAAGGCGCCTTGGAATGGTCAATTTTTATAAACTTTATAATAAAATACATAAAAATTGTTTAAAAAAAAACGGCCAAGTGCGTGTCGGACCACGTACAATGAGGGGTTCCGTAGATGGGATGAAGTTATCCCAAGAACAAACTTAGCATTGTAGTTGAAAAACATGTTTTTTGAACTGCAAAAATGTAAGTTAGTCGATTATTACTCGTTAACTTGTAGAGCCTACTTAGCTGTGATAGTTTTCCTTTTAACTTCGTTATAATAATATATTCTACTGCCGTGATTTTTGTCACATATCCAAATCACACGAGGACGTGTGCAAGCAGAATGCCTGTTGTTGAATAATCGCCAGCGCCGCACAGTGTGGTATTTTCAAGATCTAGAGGGAACCAAATTATTTAACTCAATTTATGTGGGAATACTCGTACCCTAACAGTTAATCAAATACGTATTAGGTTAAATTTAAACAAATTAGGAAACATTTAGACATATTCATATTTAAAAAAAATATTTCTTACTATAAAATATAAAGAAAACATATTCTCAAATACATAGATACATATAATAATACATAGAGAAATTGATTAGATAACTATCAGTCAGAATCATTATCAGTATCTTCAGAATCACTATCAGATTTTTCAGAATATTCAAGTTCAAAAAAATTTTTTTTTTGGTCGTTGTTTCATTTCATTTCAAAGTCTTTTTTTGGACTTCCAGGTCGGTTACTCATTTTAGATAGTGAAACATCAGGTACGTTAAACATCGGGTAGGCTTACTGACAATATTCGGAAGCGAAATGTTTTCTTCTTTAAAACCACGAAAAGTTCGCTTTTAAGCATCATGCCATTTTGTTTCCATTTTGCATCGATTTTTGTGTAATAATTTCTAATTATTGCTCTAATACTCCTTAAACTGTCCTTAGAAAGGGTCCTCACCAAGTTTTTGTAGAATATGATGTAATAAGGCATCCATTTTCGTTTGTTTTGCGTTTGCAAACTAAACATCCAAAAAGGAACGTCGCGATATTTGCGAAGTCATTCTGAAAATAAAAAAATATTGTATGAGTGTCGCAAACTTTCGCAAACAAATAAACATGTTCCTATAGCTTAAAGATGGTTCTTTCATTAGAGTATAATATGTGATCGGAATAATAAGCTAAAACCGAAGTCTTGTACAAACTGTTATAGTTATGCATTTTGCTTACCAAAAAAATATCTTGATTTATTCTTTTGAAACTTACGATAAAATTAAAAGACGAATGATAAAAACAATTTATGCAAACTTACCTTGAAATTCACGTGAAAAAAATAACAACATACAATCAATATTAGCGTACACAATATAGCGTAGGATTCATCGAGCAAACTCAGAAGACACGAGCGCGAAGAGTACGTGTCGGCGGATCGCAGGTTGGCGGCCGTTCTGGACCTTGTATCTACAGTTCCGCACGACTCCTTAGTAAACAAAGCTTGATCCATTATAGTATAACTTGTCTACTGCCAATATACACAAGTGTTAAAGCTGTTCAGACAGGTACCATAAATGGATGTTGTCCATCTAGATTAGTCTAGATCATGAAAATACCACACTGTGTGCCGCCTGGTGGCGGTCGACAAAGTCTCCAACAGAACGCTCGGACCGGCCGGGCCGGAGCCGGAGCCGGAGCTAAGCAGGGTTCATCGGTGGCCGTCAAGCAGTGAAGACGTTTAGAAACTGTCGTGCATTCCGAATAGTTGTGTCGTGTACCTACAGTGTGTGTATTGCTAGTCTGATCAATTTGATCTGAATTGCAAACGGGTTTTCTATTGCACAATAACCAACACTACCCACAGTACGCTAAGTAGCTACTTGGCTCTGATACCAACCATTTAGCTGGAAATGAGTTCTTAACTCTAAAATTATCACTTTAAAGGTTAATATTTCTTAAACGGATCCCTGAATCCAAAAATGGTTTTACAAACTCACAATATTATTAAACGATCTTTCCAACGACATCCTCACACAATGGGATAGACGAGAAAAAAAAACATCCCCACTTTACTACCACCACTAAGCCGCGGACATGGCGAAACTATACGGGTTCCTTGTTGACTACGGAACCGTAAAAATGAGATCCTCACAACAAGCTCTTTCATTTGATATTATAATATGTCAAACGGTACAGTTCGCAAAACGTCAGAAATGTTGAATTTCGCGGTTATTAACAGTTTTTTTTTTTAATTATACGTTGCCCCTTGCCGCTCACTAGGATTTTCTGCTGTATTGCGGGTGCGTTTACAAACATTAAAGTCACACAAACAGTCAGACCCGGAACAACTATTTGTAGGTTATACAAATATTTGTTCCGTGTGGGAATCGAACCCGCGACACGCAGCGCCGCAGCCACTGCGCCAACCGTGCTGTTGTGCCATATTTTATTTACCTACCTACTTAATTCCTCGTGTGTCTTGAAATACTTCATATGAAATAGATAATTGATTTCGAAGGTAAACCAAAAGAATGTGAAAATAATGTGCGCGAATGCACATTATTTTCACATTATGTCAAATTCACATTGTGTGAATTTTTCATAATTATAGAAAAATGTCAAGAAAATCGAGAAAATAATACTCGAATCGTACTTACACTATTTCAGCACCCTAATCGCGTAATACACGATCTATCACAGGGGTTCCCAAACTTATTTTGTCTACAGCCCACTTTGAGAATAAATTATATTTTAGCGCCGCCATTTTTTCACCTACTTAAAAACCACTATAACTTCAAATTTAATTAATTATTGTGAGCTTAGCTTAATTAGCGGAGTGTTAAACATTCATTCTAAACTAGACTTACTATGCGGCGCTCAGGTCTCAAGTTAACTCTTACGGGCTACACCTGCCAATGAGAATGATTACACTTTATAGTATTCAGACAGAGTATATTTTATTCAAAATAAAACAAACAATCGATTCTAATATATAAACTAATGTGAAGAATGAATCTGACGCTGTTTAATTAGTTTATTGATATCAGGTTCCAATTTACTCAAGAACAGCCGCAAGTCGCCACGTTTGGTAACATGCGGCTCTTTTTAGTAAGCAGCGTTGCCACAGCACTAAATCCACGTTCACACAAATATGACGATGGGAATGCTATCAATAATCGTTGAACGATTGACCACAATCCAGGGTACAATTCGTCGCCAAGGCCGCAAAAAAGCGAACCTCATACAAACGGTCAATAATTAGTTAACTAAACTCGGAATTTTAATTCGATTCCAGATTTGACAATTTCAGTGTTGCAACGTTATGACAAGTACTAAATAGTGACGTTGCGAAATTATTCGATATGGAAATGGAATATTTCCAGATCGATTCTTCTCGTTTATAATTTTACTCTCGTAAACTAAGTATATCAGGAAATTAAATATTTCTGAACCGATAATTTAGTTTTGACGATTAATTAACGATCTGAGACTTTTCTTTTATAATTGTGTGTGAAATAAATAAAAAAATGTGATCATGAAGGAACATGACAAATAAAACAGATAGATGTATTATGGTAATAATTTATTTTATAAATTGTCGCCGTCATCGCTATCGCTATCGCTGTCACTTTCTGTAACATTTATTATAAATGTGTCTGTGATATTGTCAATTAACATATCTAGCCTACTCATTTTTTCCTCTTCTTTGACAACATGGGATACGCATTTAGACCATTTGGTAGCCGTATTTTTTTTAATGCCTTCCTGAAATAAATTTCTCACGTCTGTCAATTTGAAGGTTTTATTATTTTGAGCTACATGCCCCTTTACCTGCGCCCATATCAATTCGATAGGGTTTAGCTCGCAATGGTAAGGGGACAGTCTTAAAACCGTGATCCCATGTTGTGCTGCCATTTCGTCTACAGCGTACTTATTAAAAGACTCGTTATGTGGAATCAGTTCTAAAAGCGTAGCTTTAACCATATCTGGTTCGTAATGAATATTTTTATTTAAAAGCCAATCTTGAATGGCAGCTTTTTTCCAGCTCATTTTTGGTGCCGTTTCCAATTTTCGGGAGTGGTAAGGTGCATTATCCATCACCACAATTGAGTTTGGTCTTAATTTTGGTAAGACTTCAGCGAACCACTCCTCAAAACAAACGGCATTCATCTCATCATGGTAACCTTCACAATTTTTCTTTGCTTCAAAAATCATGAGCCCCTCTTCCAGGAAGCCTTCTTCACTACCTATATGGATTTTTTTCCTTTCCAGATGGATTTTTTAATCCAGTGGTCAGTCCCTCCAAAAACGCTTGTCGAGATGATGTGACTTTCTTGTCCACCCAAGTTTTTTTTACAGTATGACCTTAAAATAAATATATACAGGATTACTGGTAATTCGACGTATATCCGTCAGGGGCTGATAAAGGGGGCCAAATGCAACAAATTGAACCCCCCATATGTATGGCCGAAATTCAATAGTATTCGAGATATTTGAATTTTAAGGGTTTTTCGATATTTACCCAAAATTTGACATTTAATTCCAAATAAAAAAAAAACTACACATTTGAATGGGTACCATTAAAAATCATGTTGTAGCTAGCACTTCAATTAAGCTATGGACATAGTTAAAACTACTTAATTTAACAAAATAATAAAAATAATGAACGATATAAGAATAACATCTTACCAATATTTTTATTTTACGCTTCAAAAATGTTGCCTCCTCACAAAAATTTTTATGACATTGTAGCGCTTGGTGTGTATTTTAAGTAAAACTCCAGATGGTAGTAAAAACTATATATTGTCGTAATTATTATGTACAGACTTAAAGCTAAACAAGTTTCACAACTAGTATATGTTGCGCATATTTCTTACTTAAACGAACCAATAGGAATAAAGTAAGTAAGTTAAATATTAGTTTAGAAGTTAAAATAAGTACACCATCAATCCGTTTGGTGTCGCGTTGACTCAGCGGTCGCGCTGTGCCTCTCATATAAATATGTCGCAGCGCCACGGTTTCGCCAGTGAAGCTTTCGTCGTGCCGGCGGACGGATGTGTCGATGACTTGCAGCTAGCAGCTACAGTACTCCCCCTCAAGCGAAGCGTACTGGCATTTTGACGATCCTGCCTGATCTGGTGCAATGTGCAGCGTCGCTTTTGCTCGTCGGAAGTTGGCTGGAGTGTATTTCTGTAGTAGCTGGTGCTGATGGTGTTGTCTCATTACTGTGTTCGTGATCTTCATTGTTTATCGTGTACGCTGGTTTTAGTCGGTCGATCGATATGTTTGCGACTCGACTAGGCAACTGTATCTTGAAGTACTTCTCGTTCCTTGCAATTATCTGGTACGGACCATTGTATGGACGTTGAAGCGGCTTGCGGACAGTGTCATCACGCACGAACACGTGACTGCATGTGTGTAAATCCTTGTGCACGAACATACACTGCTTGTTAGAATGCGGTTGGTATGTCGGTGTGAGCTTCGCGATAATATCGTGAAGTTTATCGGCATAGCTGTAGTCCATTTTCGTTGCAGTTGGCGATGGTGATATGAAATCGCCTGGTAGTCGCAACGCTTGTCCGTAGGTGAGTTGCGCAGCGCTAGTGTTGGTGTCAGTACGCGTCGCGGCTCGTAGTCCCATCAATACAGTAGGTAGTTCGGTGAGCCATTTGTTGCTGTTCACTAGTCGCGACATGAGCGCGGCTTTTAATGTTCGATGCCAGCGTTCGACGATGCCGTTACTCTGCGGGTGGTAGGCAGTAGTACGGGTTTTTTCCACTCCTAGCAATAGTGCAAGGTCTTGAAATAGTCTACTTTCAAATTGTCGCCCTTGATCGGTTGTTATTCTGATAGGACAACCAAAACGGGTAATCCATGTTTCGTACAGCTTTCTTGCGACGACTTCGGCTGTTATTTCCTGCAGTGGTACTGCTTCTGCCCAACGTGTACATCGATCAATGATGGTAAGTAGGTACCGATGTCCACACGAAGATGTAGGTAGTGGTCCAACAATATCTATGTGTATGTGTTGAAATCGTTCACTAGTGGGGAACGAAGCGATGTTACTGTGGTTATGTCGCTGTACCTTTGATTGTTGACATGCAGTACATGTCTTCGACCACTCGCCAATATCGGTATTCATTGCTGGCCAGAAGTAACGCTGTTGCATTAGTTTGCGCGTAGTTCGTATTCCAGGGTGACTTGTATTATGCACGGCGTTGAATGCGATGCGACGATAGTCATCTGGTAGGTATGGACGAATGTGTGGCGTAGATGTTTCGCAGATTATTGATTTTTTTGAACCAGGTACGACGATTTTCTTAAGTTGGATGTTTGTTTGTTTTGATAAGGTGGGGATGTTGCTGTCCTTGTCTTGCGCTTGAGCTAATTCGTCGTAATCTATTGGAGATGGCAATTCGATAGTTTCGATGCGTGAAAGTGCGTCGGCGACGACGTTCTTTACTCCGCTCACGTGACGTATGTCTGTCGTAAACTCGCTGATAAACAACAGCTGACGAGTGCGCCGTTGTGTATCGCTATCCGATGGTGGCTTGCGTATGGCGTAGGTTAGCGGCTTGTGATCCGTGTAAACTATTAGTTCTCTTCCCTCGAACATTTTTCTGAAGTGTTTGATAGCCATGTATATTGATAATAATTCTCTGTCAAATGTGCTATATCGCTGTTGTGTGTCTGAGAATTTCTTCGAGAAATAGCCAAGGGGTATCCATTTGTGGTTTACACGTTGTTGTAGCACGGCTCCAGCGCATGTATTCGACGCGTCACACATTAGGGAGATTGCGTCAGATGGTGATGGAGATGGGTGAGCGAGTAAAGCTGCGTTTTGGATGCTGACTTAACATAACTCGAATGCTTGTAGTGCTTCTGTGTTCCAGCTAATTTTTGTCTTATCACGTTTTTTAGAGTTGTGTAGATACGCGTTGAGAGGTGCTTGTATGCGGGCTGCGTTTGGTATACTGTCTCGGTAAAAGTTTATCATGCCAATAAATCGTCGTAGGTCTTGTATTGTTTCTGGCTTGGGGTAAGCAGCGATAGCGTTGACCTTGTCTAGTGGTGGTTTGATTCCATCGCTTGACACTCCATATCCCAGAAACTTGACGTTTTCTTTGCCAAAAACACATTTCGATGGATTTATGGTTATACCGTATTCGTCTAATCTGTGCAAAACTTCTTGAAGATCTTCGATATGTCGTGTTTCGTTTTCAGAAGCGATTATGACGTCATCAATAAATGGGAATGCGTAATCCAATCCGATGAGCACTTGATGAATGAACCGTTGGAATGTCTGTCCGGCATTTTTCAGTCCTGGACACATTCGGGGAAATTCGAATAGGCCGAAGGGTGTTGTGATGGCTGTCTTTTCGATGTCCGGTTCATATACTGGTAATTGTTGGTAAGCACGATTTAAGTCAAGGGTTGTGAAGATTTTCTTGCCGTGTAGTAGGTAGGTGAAATCTTTGAGGCGTGGTACTGGATAGCGGTCAGGTTTAGTTACGTCGTTCAACCTTCTGTAGTCGCCACATACGCGAATATCGCCATTTTTCTTAGGAACGACGTGCAGTGGTGTGGACCAGGGACTTTTGCTTGGACGGCATATTCCTTGCTGCATCATCGTCTCAAATTCCTTCTTCACGGACAGGTATCGATGTGGTGGTAAAGGTCGTGTTTTGCTGTAGATTGGTGGGCCAGTGGTTTCTATATGGTGTTCCACACTGTGTTTTGGAGTATCCTTCATGCATGATGGCCTCAAGATATCCGGGTACTTGCTTATTAGCTGGTGATATGGTTGGTCAACGTCAATACTTCTTATTGACGGCTCAGCGGTACAGGTGACTGGTGCCTTGACAGTGAGTTTTGTGACCTTGTCGACGAGACATCGACTGGCTATATCGACAAGTAGCTGGTGATGTTTTAAAAAGTCGGCACCGATGATGGGCTTGCTGACTGCAGCGACGATGAACCTCCATGTGTAGGGTCTTCGCAGGTTGAGGTCCAATTGTAGTGTTTTTTCACCGTACGTTGGGATCACTGTATTATTCGCTGCGTACAAGCAAAAATCCGTCGGCGTTGCATTCCCGCCTTTTTTCCTGGGTATAACGGAAACGTTTGCACCAGTGTCAATTAAAAATGACAGACGTGAGTTTCTGTCGGTTATAAATAGGCGGTATGATGTGTTGTTTGCGCCGGCCCCCGCCTCGTCCAACGCAGGTTTTAGTTTCCCGAAGAAGTTTTTTCGTCTTCGAAATTGCATGGACGCGTGCATCGTTGTGCTTCCTTTCCGAACTTGCGATGATAATAACAGGTTCCTGTTTGTTCGGTTCGTCGCGGCGTGTTGCTGCGCTGTGCGCGACGCTGATCGGGCCTGCTCGACGAACGTGACCTTGAGCGGTATCTGCTGTATGGTCGGCGTCGCTCATGGTTAAATTTACTTGCCTTGAGTTCTGCGATTTCCCTGGTGAGCATGTCAATCTTCTCCTCAATGGATGTAGATACATGAGCGGAAGGTGTTGTGGCTACTGCAGCGATCGCGCCGTGTGGTTGCGCTTGTTCGAGGATTTTGTCTGCCATTATTGCCAGTTCGTTGATGTCAGAGCGTTTCGCGATGTTATCGCTGACAGCGAGGACTGCTCGTACGGATTGCGGTAAATGGTTTGTCCACATAATACGCAACGTTGAGTCTTTTATGTTGTCAGCGGCGAGACTCTTCATGCGTCGTAACAGCTGCGATGGTTTCAAGTCGCCGAGTTCCATTTCGGAGAGTAATCGCTGTACTTGACGTTGCTCGGATTCTTCGTAAGCTTCGAGCAAGCGGGTTTTCAGTGCTTCGTAGCGATTTTTGTCTGGTGGATGAAGAATGATGTCGGATATTTCGTCGAGATCTTGTCGCTCAAGTTGTCCGATTACGAGCTCAAACATGGTTTGGTCTCCTTTCTTCTGCGGAGACATGATGGCTTCAAATTGCGCGAACCACAGTCGTATCCTGTCGCGCCAGATAGGTGGGATGCGCAGGGACGTCGATACACCAGAGAGTTCCTGGACTTGGTCGTTGTTTGATACAGCCATGATTTGGATCAGCTGGTTGCAGGCTTCAATAATTTTTTTTGGATCTGGAGTTCCTTGAAGAGAATCACGTCGGGGTCACCACTGTAGCGCTTGGTGTGTATTTTAAGTAAAACTCCAGATGGTAGTAAAAACTATATATTGTCGTAATTATTATGTACAGACTTAAAGCTAAACAAGTTTCACAACTAGTATATGTTGCGCATATTTCTTACTTAAACGAACCAATAGGAATAAAGTAAGTAAGTTAAATATTAGTTTAGAAGTTAAAATAAGTACACCATCAATCCGTTTGGTGTCGCGTTGACTCAGCGGTTGCGCTGTGCCTCTCATATAAATATGTCGCAGCGCCACGGTTTCGCCAGTGAAGCTTTCGTCGTGCCGGCGGACGGATGTGTCGATGACTTGCAGCTAGCAGCTACAACATTAATCGTAAAAATAACTAGAAAAACTTGCCTATTCTGTAAGCTTTCCAAAAAGGTATAAAAATCAATTTTAAAATACATAATTCGTGGCATGGCATGTGTTTGAACCGGCGCGGGGAGAGAAATAATGTGTGTTTTAGTTTATGATCCTTGCTAAAACAACCGATTTTACTGGCGGAATTCTTCGTGATGGGGCGGGGTGTGAGGGTGGGGGAGCACACGGCGTCTGCTGTGCTCGCGTCGCCTTCCTTAGTAAGTTTCGACTCTACGCCGCGCAAGCACGTGTGTTGTTATCTTGCTATTAACCAATCTCTCATCGCGTTAATTTGTTATCGATCATTATTGTTAATTCTTGTTTCTCTTGTTATTATTTTTGTTATCATTGTTATTTCGGATACCATGGCTTCGTATGCTAATAACGAATACGCAGACATTATGTTTTGTTATGGTTTTGCCGATGGAAACGCGGCTGCGGCTCGGCGAGAATACCAACGCCGCTTTCCCGATCGTCGACTTCCCCACGTTACTGTTTTCGGGAGCACCTATCGACGATTGTCTGAAACTGGCAGTGTTCAGAGAGCACAATTCAACGCTGGCAGACCTCGACGGTATACGGCTGACGAAGAGGACACCATTCTTCAGTGTTTTATTGATGACCCAAACATCTCAACGAACATTGTTGCAAGACAGCTCGGTATGTCCCAGTGGAAAGTGTGGTCGGTAGTACATCTATCAGGTAGACCCCCGTACCATTATCAACCTGTCCAAACATTGCACGAGGGAGATCCTGCCAGGCGACTCGAATTTTCTCGGTTTATGTTAAACGCTGACGCTGACCAGGAACATTTCCTAAGAAATATTTTGTGGACTGACGAGTCAAAGTTTGACCGGGATGGTATAACGAATTACCATAACTTACATTTTTGGGCACCTAAAGCAGGCAGGAATCCAAAAAAACTAAAAGAAACTGCGTCGCAAATGAGATTTTCCCTGAACGCATGGATGGGTGTCGTTGATAATTATTTGGTGGGCCCTCATTTCTAGCCCCAAAATTTGAACGGTGAAAATTACGAGGAGTTTTTGAGAAACAACCTAGACGATTTGTTGGCGGATGTTCCCGAAGAAATAAAAAACAACCTCATGTTTCAACATGATGGGTGCCCAGCACATTACCGGATTACTGTCCGACAGTGGCTAGATGAGAGATTTCCAAACCGATGGATTGGGAGGGGAGGGCCAATTCCGTGGCCAGCACGAAGCCCTGATATCACACCACTTGATTTTTACGTCTGGGGTCATATGAAGGAATTAGTTTATGTGACCCCAATAAATTCAGTCGAAGAACTTCGACAGCGAATAATAAACGCGGCGCAACAGATGAGAACAACGTTTTCATCAAGAGTGACGAAAACCGAAGTTAGGAAAAGAATTCGAACTTTCATTCGTAATAGAGGGGCTCATTTTGAACAAGATGTGTAAAATTTTTAATAAAATTTGACGTACATTTTTGAATGCATTTTATTTCATACAAATACAAATTCTCTCCCCGCGCCGTTTCAAACACATGCCATGCCACGAATTATGTATTTTAAAATTGACTTTTATACCTTTTTGGAAAGCTTACAGAATAGGCAAGTTTTTTTAGTTATTTTTACGATTAATGTCATAGAAATTTTTGTGAGGAGGCAACATTTTTGAAGCGTAAAATAAAAATATTGGTAAGATATTATTCTTATATCGTTAATTATTTTAATTATTTTGTTAAATTAAGTAGTTTTAACTATGTCCATAGCTTAATTGAAGTGCTAGCTACAACATGATTTTTAATGGTACCCATTCAAATGTGTAGTTTTTTTTTTATTTGGAATTAAATGTCAAATTTTGGGTAAATATCGAAAAACCCTTAAAATTCAAATATCTCGAATACTATTGAATTTCGGCCATACATATGGGGGGTTCAATTTGTTGCATTTGGCCCCCTTTATCAGCCCCTGACGGATATACGTCGAATTACCAGTAATCCTGTATAATAGTTCAGGGAAATTAAAACATGTTATCAGGATATCATTCACAATATTTATTAAATCCCAATACAAAATCACTTTACACTTTTGTACATTTCAAACGTTCGACGTCGACTGACTAACGATCGTGCGCACTACTTCCCACCACATGCTATCTTTTACCGGAAACTGCCTAGGTTAGCATTTATAATAAAACGTTATGGTACAACCGGAAGTAGTGCGTGCGATAACACTTAATTGGATTATTAATGTAGACAGTATTTAAATATTGTTATTAAATTTAAATACAGATAATAATTTAAACATAAAGAATGTCTATGATTGATCACATTAAATAAATCGATTCCGGAAATCCGACTATCGAAGAAAGAGTTTCTAACATATAGTACATGAACATTCAATATTACTATTAAATTTAATGTAAAATGTATATAAATTCATTTTGTGAATACATGTTAGCCTTACCAGCGTTAACCCAAGTTTCATCTTGATAATATATATGTCTCCCTTCTCGTCGAAACTGACATATAGATCGCAAGTAACGCTGGCGCCATATTATTATATCATTTCGATCAATAAGTGTGCTCTTGCGTGACCGTGCAACAAATTTAAAATTAAGATGCTTCAAAATTTTTCTGAGGGTGTCTTTGGAAATCTTGGGCATTTCTGAATCATCGTTCTTCACTTGTAAAATCTAAAATAGTAAATTTTATAATAGCTTGGAATCATTACTTATATATAAAAGATGTAGGTATAAAATAATACTGTCTGACTGATTGACTAACCTTTGCAATGGTTGGAGGTTCATTTCGGTAAAAGAACTGATGAACAATTCTTCGTATTGCAGAGAATGTAAATTCATCAATTTTATCTTTGAAACTTCGCTTTGGTCCAGTTTTTTTAGGAGTTGGCGGCGCACCTTTATTTACTTCCTTCAAAATGTTAGAAACAGAGCGTGAGGTTATTCCCAATATGTCAGCAACTTTTCTCATACATTCATTTTCTTCCACAACTTCAAAGGCCTCCAATTGCGCAGAAATTTCATTTTTCACGTATTTGTAGGCGTTGCGGATCATTACTTTTTCAGTAACAGTGAAAGCTTTTCGTGGACGTTTTTTTCTTGGGGACAAGAAAACATCCACGTCTTTTTGTGATGTACTTGGCTGAGGATCCATTTTGATGGAAAACCAAAACAAATAGATTCACTCAAAGTTCACAAAAAACTATAAACGTAACAACAAACACAACGTAACAACACTTTAACAAAAACCCAACAAAATAACAAAATATCGATTCGCAATGAAATAAGATATTCGTGCAGTCAGACTGGGAGAATGAAGCCGAATGACACAATTAACAAAATGGCGATAGCTGCACGAGCGCGCACGGGTTGCCAATACTGAAAACTATCTAGGCTCTTTTATTATAAGTTTTGTTTTTAATATAAAAACAAAAACAATTAACTTTTTATAAAATAGAGCAGCGATTACTAATTAATTAATAATGATTATGAATAATTATGTATTTATTTAAATAAAAATCAATAATTTAGTCTTTAATTGGCACACTGATGGCACACACACTGAATGTTTATCGATTTTTGTGTTCATCACTACACTATTATATGTGGTATCATTATTTCACAAAATGACAGTAGCTAATGTCAAATCTGGAATCGAATTAAAATTCCGAGTATAAACAAAAATGCTTGTTTGTCGGACTCTAAGTCAGAGAAAAGAAAAAAAATAGACGGCGAATCTCATAATCACTTAGCGAAATTTTACGAAAAGACGAAACTCGAAGTTTGCCTTTTTGCGGCGATATCTCGCGAGTAATGCAGAAAGCCCTAACTCAGTTTGTCTACTGTTCTCTTAGAGTTACGCCTCAATTCATATCATATTAAGCGCTCATCATATTAATCACTTTAAGCTCCTATTACTCCTGGAAAACAAAAATGTATAAACCAAGTAGGTAATTTTTAGTATTTATTTCTGTTCAAGTGATTTGTAACCTTTAGAAATAAATGAATTCAAACCGTATAACCGTAAGCGAAAAATGCAATGGCTGACCCCAGGTCAAACGCAACAGTGTCCTAAAGCAAAGCTTACTAATAAAAAGGTAATGGTAACTGTTTGGTGGTCTCAGCATGGTGTTATTCAGTATAGCTTTCTCCGATCTGTTCTAGCAATAACGGCAGATGTCTACCTACTGTGCCGAACTCCGAACAATGATAGCAAAACTAGCAGTGAAACAGCCCCAACTCATGAATCGATCTTCACCATTATTGCTCCATGATAACGCGAGACCTCATACAACACGAGAAACTGTTTTAACTCTACAGGAACTGCAATTAGAAACCATTCGTCACCCTCCGTATTTGCCAGACCTTGCTCCAACGGGCTACCATTTTTTTCGTGATCTGGACAATTTTCTACGTGATAAAAAGTTTCTTCTCAGGAGGCAGTACAAATTACAAAATGCTTTCACACAGTTTGTCGTATCTAGATCACGAGAGTTCTATCGCAAAGGTATAAATGACCTTCCTATTAGATGGCAGCAATTTATAGATAATAATGGTAATTATTTTGATTAAATAAATATGTTAAATTAAAAAAAAAAACTAATTTCAATTTTTCTGTACAAATCGGCAATTTCATTACTTTAACCCCTAATATAATGACAAAGAATCCTAACTAAATAAGTAATTTGAAGAGTTTAAAAAACATTCAATATGTCAACAAGTTTGTGATCTCATTTAATAACTTGAAATAAATGTTTTTAATTGTATTTAGTTTAGTTTTTTTAAAATTAATGTATGCATGTTTTTCTTTTAAATTATGTATGTGGCATTGAGGCGTAACTCTAAGAGAATAGTAGACAAACGGTATGTCTTGTTGATAAAGTGGCGCGACGAAAAGGCGTATATTTTTACATGGCTTTTCCTCTAAAAACCCAGCATTGTAATTAATATGTTATATCTATATTCATTTTGTAGTCATTTTTTCATAGTGCCTATTATTAAAAAAAAAAAATATAATAATGAAAAAAATCAAATGCCCGTCGCATTTGATTTTTTTCATTATTATATATATATTTTTAAATATGTTTAAAATATTAGCGTCATCGGGAGAAAAAAAATATTATAATTTATTAGCTCTCGTGTAAAATTTTCTCATTTGAGCTTCGCCCCTTTGCCGCGCAGGCGACGAATTTCGGACGAATCGGTTTTTTAGCCAAAATTAATGGTAGCCATTTTTGAACTTGATTTTTATTTCCTCGTTCGTTGGCAATTGTATAAGTTCTTCTTCCAGCTGAGGTGATATTGCTGTGTTGATATTTGAAAACGGATCCAACATCAGACACAGTCTGGTATTTCCAAGTTCAAAATGTCCTGGTATTGTTCAGTGAAGTCAATGTGGAGGTTTTCCAAATGTTGGCAATAGGCAAACAAGTTGTCGTTACTGCAGGATACTGATACATTCGAAAAATTGTGAAACGCACGTCTGCCCATATTCTTTTTGTGTAGAAGTAGTTTGGCTGCGAAAGCAGCAACGACATTTTTTGTTTTAATTAAATTTGGTTATCGCCTTGCAGTTGGAGTTTCATGTCGTTGAACAATTTATACAGGTCTGTCATGTAAGCTATATCATTCTTTGTAGTAATGAGCTTGTTGCGCAATTCTGTATCTTTAGTTTCAGGAACTCTATCACAGAGTCAAACAGGTTTAAAAATCGAGTCAGACAATTGCCTCTTGATAGCCAACGAACTTCAGTATGAAACAACAAACGGTTGAATTCTTCGTCATTAGTAACACAAAGGATGAAATAATCTATCATTCAAAGAGGTGTTACAGATTTTATTGACTGCTTTGATGACATATTGCAGTGATTGAAATAGTCGTTCACTTAAATTTCTACCAACTAAATGTTGTCTTTGAATAACGCAAGGAATTTTATTTTTAAGTACGCTATGAACCTTTATGGCACCCTGTCATAACCGGAGCGCCATCCGTAGCAACTGATATAATATTTTTCAAGGGAATCTCTTTCTCATCACAAAACTTTTCCAACATGTATTGAATAAGGTTTCGCCTTTTGTATCGGTCTCAAAATTTCTAGCAAACAATAGTTCTGCATCTTATTATATTTTATCATCTTTAATAAACCTTACGTAAGACATTGCTGTCTTGTTGCCAAGCATTGTTGCCAATGCTTCATTAGTTGGTAAAGTGGACTCATCGAGCTGAATTGAGACTTGACTAGCCCTCAGATGATTGCACAATGATTCTTCACTGTTTTCAGCCATTTCATCAATTCGTCTTTGCACATAATTATTATTACTCAAAGGAATTTTTCGCATAATATCTGCGGCCGATTTATGAAGCACAGTAGTTCAAGTTCAGTAGTCAACTCTTCTCCGATGTTGTGTGGTTTGCTTTTTGAGCAATTAACAAAGAGATATTGTACGATGCTCGAATTCCATCGTTGCTTAGCACCCGGCGAAAAGAGTGCAACACTTGGCTGGGTATTATGCTTCTTCTTTAGGTCTTGAAATTAGCTATACTCTTGTCTTTCTTATCTGGATGCATTTTATTCAAATGATCTTGCAGTCTTGAAGGCTTCATTGCTTCATTCGAAAATGTTTTTAGACATAGAATGCACAAAGGCGACGATGGGTTTGTGGGATTTTCAATGAATCCGAATTTAATATATTCTGCACAGTATTGCCATCTCTTCTTTTTTACTTCCGACATTGTTTTGTTACGAGAAATACGTAAGTGTTAAAAAAATCTGCTCAACAACGTAAATAACCCAATGAATGTTTTTGAACTGTCAAAATGAAACAGATTAGTCTTTAATCATTTACCTAAATGTGTTACGCAATTAAATAGCTGGTTCTATGTTCGTTTGGTCTAAATAAATCATAACTATGTGATTCTCCTTCTTCATCTTTCCGGTTATTTTACATCCAGTTTTTTTGTTGTATTCTAAAGGAATATGGTTTATTTTTACTGAGAATCTGCAACTTTTATGTTTGGAATATCAATTTCACCATTCATTAACATATTTTTTTAATTTTTTTACTTATTTTTCACTTTCAATTTGTGTTTGTTAAGATAAATATATTTAGGTAGGTATTAAATTCAATGATAATACCAAAATATTTAATTAAATAACTGTTACTAAACGGTATTAATCCTTTGTATTACAAAGAAACCTAAATCATCGTCTGCTTTGTTTTGTGCTTGACATTTCGGAATGGCATGTGTGTGTCAGTGAACTCTTTATGATTCCTGATTGTATTCTCAGAATATCATGTAAGAACTTATTCATTTTATTTATTCGAACAATGGTACAGTCGGAGAACTGTCATTTTGTGGCTGACGGGGGCGGCAGTATTTACCTACTTACCTAAAAATAATAAATACAGTACAGCACGGTGCACGTAAAATGGCCCTTACTTAGAGTATAAGCACATTTTCATTCATTGACTGTTTATACGTACCATCGAAGAAGTTCATATCTATACACCGTAAGGACTATTTCTGCTTGCATCGCCCGGCCGCTACAGAACCGGGGCGATAGGTAACAGATGTGTTCATAGTGTTCATGGGATTTTGTTTTCAAACTGCTTAGATATGAAGTTCTTCGATAGTACGTAAGGGAGAGTGGGGTAAGACGGGGTCCTTAGGGTTTGATAATAAATAAAATTGACCGTAATGAGTTTTATTAATTTGTTTTACTCTTATAATCTTCTTTGATAATCAGTATTCATTGTTAACGTGTATTTGACAGTCTAACAAACATAATATATTTTGAAAAGGTTGAAATACACCCTCATCCCCATCATGCCGCACTCCTGGGGTAAGATGGGGTACCCATGTATTTACATAGCTCTTCCTCTTCATTATCAATAAAAACCTGCTATTTTGGGCCTAAACGTACTTTAAATTTAACATTGGATCATTCTTATTTAAACTTTCTTGAGCTAGATTCACTTTTCTTTCTAAAGTTGTCTGTGGGACAGAAAAAGATTTTGCTGCTAACCTGTAGCCCATTTTTCCTTCAACCACATTTTGCACAGCTTCTTTCATACTTTCTTCTGACCAAACCTACTTGTTTTTTTTAAATAATTTCTCACAATTCTAGATCAAAATAAAAATTAGACATTTGCATGCCGCTTGCCTTCCTACCCCATTTTGTCCCCGTATGCCTAATCAATTTTAAAATATATTTGAATAAAACCAATACGCAGCACAGAGAAAAACAAGTTCTTATCTGTTAATGTAGTTATTTTCACATTTGATAACATTTAAATCAATTCCGAGGTGTTATTATTTACGGAAAATACACGCCCTACATAGTATAGAAAAATCACTATCTATTGGAAAAAACAGTTTTTTCCAGAAAATAAATACAACGCGTGGTGTCATTGTCCGCTCACTCCGATGACTGATTGCCGTAATGGCAGCGTGACGTCAGTTGTTAAAACGATCCTGATTGGCTAATTCGTTCGCGCTCAAGATCAGTCACCCCGTCTTGCCCCCCACCCCGTCTTGCCCCACTCTCCCTTACAGCTAAAAATGTAGAACATATAGATTAATTGTCTCCAAGTTTGTTGTATAGGAATAGTAACGCAAATTCTTGGTTATTAATAAAATTGAAAAATTTCTGATTCAGAGCCTAGCCGCAAAAAAGGGTGCAGAGAGAAGATGTCAGAGTTTATCACCAAGCAATGCTGTAAGCACATGTTTACTTAATAGAAGCTAAGTATTTTTACTAACTGGCGATTCCATACAAATTCTATTCACCATCACCAGCACGCGTGCCATGACTACCATAGAAACGACAAAACCCGTTTCTATTTTGGTCACGCTACGCATGCAGTTGTATTTAATTCCCATGCAATAAGCGTATTGTCGTTAACCGCCAACCAGGCAAAATTCAGACTCCGGACTCATAGCAGACTCTCAGAGCATAGCAGCAATTTTTTATCACGACAAGGTCTTAATTTAATTGCTTAATTTTCATTACTCTGCAGTTACTGAAAAAATCTCACAATGATTTTGTTCCATCGTGTGGTTTGGTGCCGGACGGTTTGATTCTACCCTACCCCATCTCGTCTGACAATGACCCAGGTAACAGAAGATTTTTTAGGTAGGTACTTAGGTATCATCGCGGTCACGCATATCGTGCACACGACCCTTTTTTTTTCGTAGGTAAGTGTTACTATAGCGGCCGAGCGCTGCAAGTGTACGGTGTTACGGTGTTCTTATAAGCGTGTCCACGATAGTACCTACTGATTTAAGCTTCGTTCAGACAAGCGCGACGCGACAGCGCGACGCGACACCGGCTATTGTTATACCGTGAAGTTTTCTTAGAAATTGTATTGTTCGAGTCGCGTCGCGCCGTCGCGTCGCGCTGGTCTGCACGAGCCTTTAAGAAAATAAAATAAAATAGGTATGAGCGGATTTAGATGACGTTGGGAAATAAGCGACAGTTTTTTGAAAATCAGAAAATAACATTCAAAGTTGTTCAAATATTAATTTATTTGTGAATTTAGCTACTGAGTAGCTATTTGTGTAACATTTAATTCTTTGAATAAAATATATAGATTAGTATAATTTAAAGGTTAGAGTCAATGTATTTCATTTGATATCAACAGCGGGATAGCCGTGTGAACTTAGCCTTTATACTGCAAAAACCTGGAACGTCATTAGCTACGATCTTTGTGCGTATACCTACTAGAGTCTGGCTAACGAAAGTTGGCCCCAGAATATTGGCGGCAAATTTAAAAAATACATGCATGACAACACTAAAATTATACTATGAAAATTGGAATAACCTACTTTGATACTTGGTAATTCATTATTAAAAATATCATATATATAGTTTTTCAATAAGGACGCTCGAACTTTAGCAGCGCATAGCGGCCATTTCGGTAATGCGATTGCTACCAAATTTGGCATGAATATATATTTTGTCGTGACATTTCACCATGGAACGCTACACGCTTCAACAACGCGTAGAAATTGTGTAAAATTTATTATCAAAACCAGTTGTCTATTCGCCTACGTTCTGTGCGTTGTGTTCAATTTATGGCGTTCATCGTGTGAGTTAACACCGCTCGATTACTTTCTGTGGGGTTACATGAAATCTTTAGTGTACGCAGATAAACCACAGTCAATTGTTGCCCTAAAGGCCAACATAACTCGCGTTCTTCGTGAAATTGACCATTTATGCGAAGACGTCCTCCAAGATTAGTCCACCAGAATACGCCATCTACAGCGGAGTCGCAGTGGCCATTTGGCTGATATTATTTTCCACACATAATGTCAGTAGGTAATAATTGGGGTTTCCAGATCAAAGAAGATCTGGAAACCCGCAATTATTACCATTGGGGTTAGAAGATCTGGAAACCCGCAATTTTCCCCTCATTCATCATTTCATTCATTCAGCACATTAGAAAGATCTGGAAAGCCGCTATTTTCACCAATTTTATATTATTCACTATTTAATTGAAAATAACTTTGAAACTGATTTAAATAAAAGGAATTTCATCTTCCGGTAGAATCTGGTAGCATATAACGTCTTCTGAATCAGGTATCACTAATTCACGCATTGTGCTCCTCATTGACGATGTGCCGGTGACCCGACACTTTGCTGAACCCGCTTTCAATTTTTCAGGACCAATCTGCATATCGTTAACTCGGGAGAATATTAGCTTTCTATTACCGCTTTTAAAGACAAGTTTTTGAATGTTTTCCGAATATGCATCATGCATGTTTTGACAGAATAAATCTCCTTGTGTTGTTTCTCTGACTTGAGGTTTTGATGAATCTGCGCTCGATTTTTTATGAGCGGGCTGCATATCACGGACAAATATAGCCTCACCATTAGCGTTCTGAATAATAATTTTACAAATGCCTTCAGAAGTATATTTTACTGAATCTTGCATTGTAGCTAATATAATTTATTTTTAAATTTGTTTAATTTAGTCTGTGATCCAACCTTTTAACTACAATTTCAGGAATCGAATGTCGCATACTCACTTCCTAGTTCTTGATACGGTTAATTATAAATGTATAATGACATCGCACAGGTGTTACCGGCAATTTATAACGATTAACATTGGGGGATTAGTAGGGATAGGAAACAGTTACCTATTACTAATTGTGAAAAATTAAACAAGTAAGTATTTATTTCAAAAATTTATTATCTATACACCATTTATTTAAACATATTACATTTTTTAAAGCACATATTGTATCATGATAAATACAACTATACACATCATGAGAATGTTCATATTTATTGTACAAGCTTAATAAATTAGGACAACCTTCATCTTCTAAATTATGAATATTATTATTATTTACAATTTTTCTTAACCACAACACTTTTTCTAAACCTTTGGTATAAACACTTTTATTTCTTAAAATATCTACAATCAAATTCTGATGATTTGAATAAGGCACAAATCCGTCTTTCCAGTATATCTTTCTATTACGTTCAATCCAACTGACTTGCCGTTTTTCTAATTTCGTCAAATCGTAAAATGGAAATGGTGGCTTAATTAAAAATACGTGAATTTTTTTATTCCATAATACAGCAATTTCTTTAATGATAAATTCATTTGTTTCTGTTTTAAAACCTTGAACATCTACAATGGCAATCATGTTAACCTGCGCACAATGTTGCTGAGAGGTTTGTATTCCACAAGTCGATCGTTTATAATCAAACAATATGCAGTTGTTTTATCTGGTATTGCTGTAGAACATTCAATCTCCAACCTCACGTCCACTGGACCTGTTTTTAGACTATCGTTTTGTCTTGAGCAGTCCAAGATAAAGAGAGGGGCTTTTTCTTTGAACTCCTTTAGGTCAAGCAACGGGTCTACTGGACAGTTGTAATACGACTGACGAAATTTCACAAACATTTCATATAATATACTATATTTGTTCTCAGAAAACTTTAAGCCTAAAGGTTCGTAGGGATAATATTGTGAATTCAAAAAGAGCGTAACGTTTGTTACTTCACAATGATCGAATACTGAACTGTCTCTAGTTTGATTATTTTTTCGATTAGTTTGTAAACAAAAAATTACATATCGGGGTTTTTCTAATTGTGAAGCAGTTTTAACTGACCAAGAATGCTTTGTGGTTTGGGGTAGTAACGGATACTCATATAAATCCCAGTTTCTAAACGCTATCTGAATAGGTTTATCTCTTTCTAAATGTTTTAAAAGTGTCAGTCGTTCTCGGTCTGATACTTTTATGTGTGGCACCCTCCACTGAACTCTCTCTATGTCTATTTGAAAATGAGCAATATCATCAGTAAGGATAACGCTATTTAAGTTAGTGTTACTTCTGTTCAATATAAGTTCATGTTTGCAATTTATCACTATCTTATTGTAATCCTCTGCAAACCCTAAAACTTTATTTAATGGTATCACAGCACTAAAATTTCCATCACTTTGAAATCCCTGCAAACTCCAACCCCATAGGGCAGCAACTTTATTTTCTGCTTCATTTAATGAGATGTATGATTTTATTGTTGACGTTATTCCAGAATTTTTTATACGGTCTATTTCAATACCATTCATTTCGTATCTGATGTCTTGAAACAAAGACATAACAGGGTTATTAGTGAACGTAACAGTTTTCTTGATTGCTTTCCCATCTTTCCCGAAAAACTTCGCTTGTCCTTCGACGTAAATTGAACTGGCTGATGGTAGGACGTATATGTCTTGCTGGTGGATGGGAATTCTGATTTCATCGTTTTCTCTAAAGCTGCTATTGTAGGGATTGTATGAATGGACTTCGTAACTTTCGATCGAAGTGTCGAAGTGCGGTAATTCAGTAATCTGTAGTATATTCATACTTTAAACCCTAGGGCCTTAAGAAAATCTTTATTTACTTTAGTCAATTTCTTAACTGTTTTCTTACGTCTTTGCACCTTAGCAATCGCAGAAGAACTAAGATGTTTTTCAATCGCTGGGGTATTTTTATAATAAACTATCATTTTGTTTTTCTTAAATGAAGACGTAACTGAACTTGTTCCTCCCCAAAGTTAATACAGTGACCAAATTGATCTACAATCTTAACAGATACCTGTGAAATTATATTTTTGTTTACTGGAAAGTAAATAACATTTTGTGGTATTTCAATGCACTGATGACCTGGAGTAGTATCAGACACAAATTCATGAATAAAATGAGTTGGTAATCCGTTGCAGTACGAACCGTGAACAAGATCACATTCGATTCTGATTACAGACAGACCTCTGTTAGTAACGGGGATACTTGGTCTTGATTTTAATACTGAAAAGTATATCAAACCGCACTCGTATTGATCTGCCAACTGCAGTGGTGGTTGAAAGTATGAAACCAGTTCCGATTTATTTCCAGAGATGGTAACCGTAGCAGACATGCTTCTATACTGGCCTCTTTCGGAAGATCCTGTTTATTATATTCCTTCACTACACCAAAAATTCTTCAAAAAGTTTAAACATAGATGTCCACAATTAAAAGGGTGATCACGCTGAATATTATCATAATTATAGTGAATTTTGGACCCCAAGTATTTTATAAATTCTTTTGGAGGCTTAAGATTGCCGTAACTATCAAAATACTCGATATAATCGTTGTATTTGGCATAGGCTACCCAATGAGAACCAGGATTTTTAGAGCTATCCAAATTTATAACTCCACATTCTTTTTTAAAAGGGTGTTTAGGGAGCTTATCTCTCATAAAGACACCTCTGAAATAGGGAATGTTATTTCCATACTTCAAAATGTCTAAATTAGTCAAGGCTCGTTTGGGTAGCCGATATCTTAGTTTTTTTCTTTTGATACAAAAATTCCGAGCCCATCTTTATGTGGTTTAAGGTGTAGTCCTTTTCCGATACAGAGAGCTTCCATCTTTTCATTGTGTCTCTTCGATTCAGTCCATAACTTTTTAGCCATCTTGAATTCATTAATGGTTTTAGCAATACCAGCTGCACCCCCTGCTAAAGCCCCTACCGCTGATAATCCCGCAAAAATCGGAATCAAAGGCAATACTCCACCAGTTTTTGGTATAGGAATAACACGAGGAAGTTTAATGGATGTATCATCAGCTAATTCTCTGGCAGCGGCCATTGCTAATTTTATTGCCACTTTCTTGCATTTTGGTTTTAATTTTTTAATATGTCTCTTCGTTTTTCTAATAACATTTTTAAATTTGTTTTTTAATCCTTTTCCAGGTTTAATTTTAGGAGAACACTTTTTGCTATCTTGTTTTAGGCCAAAACCAGTTTTAATTTTTGTTGACATAGCGCTGGTTACTAAGCGCGCTGCTAGTTTTTCCCCTACACTAGCATCTGAGGCAAGTGCTCGCTCTTTAGCCATATTTAACAAAACTAAATCTGCCTTGTGGCGATCTTTTAAGTTTGAAGACTTATGATAGGCAATGTCGTGTTGTTTGCAATATTCGTCTAATTTATTAACACCTTTATCTCCACGTGTAAGTCTTTTAATTAATTTAGTGCCAGGCCCACAATAATTGTATCCTGGTAAATGTAATTCAAATGGTAAATGATTTATAATCCAATTGAGAAGACTACTCTCTTCAATACACATCATAAGACTGATCCATTTTGGACAGAATACTTAATAAATATTCGATTTATCAATCCAACTGTTTTCAGAAGAAGGCAAACCTAACCATTTTACTAAAACTCTATCTCCTTTTCTTTTAAGAACTTTCTCAACAAGATATAAATTAGGATTTTTCGTCTTTTGAAGCTCTTGTACATAAAATGCACCTAAAATGGGTTGACCTCTGATTGTATCTTCTATTAAATAGGTGATAGGATTTGTATTTTGTATCATTCGAATTTTAAATATTTCTGTAGACCAGTTGGGAGTGTAACCTTTTTCAAATGTTCCTTTGTACTTACTGATACGCACATAATCACCAATTTTATATTTTCTTCTAATATTATGATTTTTCACCAACTTTGAATACCTTTCTAATATATGTTTTTTATTAATGTTATCCACATTAGCGGGAACTTCATCAATTGTCCGATGATAAGTGTGATTGTATTTGTTAATAACATTATTAAGCGTGTTGTCTATCCAATTGTAGCTGCCTCTTAAACTAAATTCCTTATAGACTTTCGATTTCAATGTCCTGATAAATCGCTCAACTATTGAAGCCTTTTTTGTTGAGAACGTTGAATAATGATTAATGTGATAAGTTTCCATAAGCTTTTGAAATTCATTATTGTAAAATTCTGTTCCTTTATCCGTTTGTAGATTTTTAGGAACACGCCCCTTATTCAATAATTTCTTAAAAGAGTTACATACATCATCTTTGGTTTTACTTTTTAGAGGAAAAGTCCAAGCATATTTTGAGAATGTGTCAATAACAGCAAGAATAAATCTGTAATTTTTATTTTGCTTTGAAATTGATTGCATATCGATTAAGTCTGCTTGCCACAGGTCATCTATATCTTTCATGATAACACATCTACGTGGAAAGTTCAACCTCGCATTTTTATGAATTTCGTTAACCACGTCGGTTTTGCTCATGTTTACAATTCAGTACGTTTGTTTTGAATCCGTCTACAATACTGAATGAAAATTTTATGGTGCTGAGTATTTATTCTTTAATTATGCCAGCTTCTTTCAATTCTTCAACGATCGACAAAATTTCATTATCATGATTTGTGTTGCCAGCATCTCTGGAAGCAAGTAATAGTTTCAATCTCTCAACGAGTTCGTTAGGGTCATCCCAATATACCAAGTCAGTGTTATTTTTGTATTTTTTTAGAGTTGGTAAGCTTCCTCCAGTGTGAAAATTTTCATTTACTGATTCAGAAAATAATGGTTTGATTACGTCACGATATTTTATTCCCTTATCACCTCTTATTTGCCCTCCAGGATTAAAATCTCTCTTATGAGCATTTGTATAATGCAGCATGTCTTTGTAGACAAGTCTATCTTTGCTCGATATTAATTTTAAATCAGGTTTTCTTCGAAGTAAAAGTTCCTTCAAGCCGGGGGTAAAATTATAGGATTTGTCACCAACTTTAATTAAAATGACACTGTCGTCATTCAAACTATCGATTTTAGAAAATGAGACTATAGAATTACCCATTAGCAATGTTTTATTTACACTTCTTATTCCAAACGGTATATTTACACCGTCATAAATATCATGGATATCACGACCCTCTAGCGAAATTTCTAAATCATCCAGTATTTGTTTTGTAGGAGACTTTTTAAGTATTTGTGCAGACTTCACTTTTGGATCGTAGCAGTCTTCAAACTTTGTAGATGAACTAGTATCCATGTCATCCAATTCAAAGTCGTCAGAATTTGGGAGTGGTGTATTTTGTGAATGCTTTATTTTTTCCATTGATATTTTCGAATCGACTAGTGCGTTAAGGGGTTCCGTGACGGTTTTTAGCATTTTATCAAGTGACAAGTTCATAGAGTATTCCTGGTTCTTCATTTGTTTTATTTTAGTCTTTATGGATTCCACAGACTTCATTAATTCTACTTTAATATTCTTTTCCATGTCGTATTGTGACAAGTGTATTCAGCCAAAGAAAATATACTACTAAGTTATATTTGTCTGTTATTGGTTTATATAATTACACATTATTTGCTTAAAATTTAAAAAAGCTATCTAAATTCTGTCTGTACCTTCCATTGCTTAAAGACGAGTCTTTGCAAATACTAACAAAGTTATATGGCTCTCTCCAAACTGTATTACAAATCTTTTTGAATTGATTCCAGGACATATCAGAACTAACATGCTCTTCATAAATATGTTTCAAGTTAACATCGTCTTGCTTAAATATTATGAGAAAGTTTGCATTATCACGCAGCAACTGTTTCGGAACTTTTGAGTATGTTTGACATAAATAAAAGCAATCAATATGTTTATGTCTACCCATAGAGAAGTAATTACGAATGTTTATTTGATTTTCACATGCCACATCATCGAAAATAAATACTGAATTAGTTAGTGCTTCATCTGGGGCTATGACTTCTTTATTATCAGTAAATTCATGAAACTTAACTTGATGCACTCTCTTTATAACTTCTCGTAAGAAGTTGTATTTTGGTTGAAAGTTAGTTTTCGAATACAGGTAAAGATTTTGAAATTTTAGACCATTCTCATGTAACAATAAACTAAGCACGACGTTTGTTTTTCCACAATTCGAGGGACCACATATAATACAACGAATCGTATTCGGTAACAGAATGCTATGCCTAATGTGGTTATCAGAGTCACCAAGATTTATATGATTAACATTAAGTGATGTGTGTTGTTTGATCAACTTCATTTTGACTATTAATTCAATTTCACCCAAACATAGATATATAAAGCATAAGTATAATAAAAACAAATGATTTAGATTGGTTTAAAGTTGTCATGTCAAATGTAAAGCGAAATGTATACCTACTTAAAGTGCTTAACCATTTTATGTTTATGTCTGCTGTAAATAATAATTAATTAGTATGGTATTTATATTCGTGCTCAGTGATCATATAGATTATTAAAATGAAGAAGACTGTAAGGTCATAACAAGAAAAAAAACATGCATCAGTTATAAATAATATTTTATTTCGATATTACAAATATAAAAACAACAATCAACACTACCACTCACTAAATTAATAATGTATGGTATACTTATATTAATTATAAACAAAGGTTACAATAATATTACAATTTATTTACATAAACATTTTTGTATTTCTTTATTTTGACACCAATTAGTTCTCAAAATAAAGTTTCATAGTGACCCAAAGGTAAAGTTTCAATAAGGTTCGTGAGTATTTGTCTCATAACATCATTTCTATTCAATACTACTTTATGAATTTATTTAGAGTTACAGTACATGCTTGAGTGATTTAATTATATTCATTTTATATTTGAAATTGACATTATTTGTTAAAGCTTTACTATAGTGAGATAATTTTAATCTTGAAAAAAATTATTTTTAAAATATGGTTTCACAGTGACCCCATGGTAAAGTTTCTGTTTGGTTCGCAAGTATCTGCCTCTTATCATCATTTTTATTCAATACTACTTTATGAATTTGTTGAGAGTACAGTACATGATTGTTTGATTTAATTATATTTATTTTACATTTAAAACTTGTATCACTTGTTAAAGCTCTGTTGTAATGGCATAGTTTTAATCGATTAGTTACAGCTTTCGATATTCCTTTTGCTTTTGTAATGCAAGTTTTTAGGCTGTTTATGCAATAAAGCTTAGCTCTCAACCCTACAAATTCACTTATGATTTCACCTCCACATTCATCTTTAAATAGTCCTGGAATTTTTGCATTTACTCTCGGTATATTGTAGCAATTATTAGTCTCAAAATTACTTGTGTCGAATTGTCCAACTTCATTTTTTATGTCCTCATAAAAATCTTCAGTGCTGATAAAATAAAGAAGGCTGTCTGTGTCTGTATAACACAGCCTTGCCTGAGTTTTATATTTGTTTTTAATATAATTGTAGTGAAATTTATATAAATGTTGTTTGGCATATTCTAGGACTGAAAACCCGATATAGATAGGTCGGTCTAGAATAATTTTTTCAGGACTCAATTGAATAGCGACAAAATTTTCAGAAAAAATCTTAATACTTTTAAAATTTGGTTTCGCTATTAACTTTTCCGCACTGAGGTGCTTATTTGTTTTGTTATTATAATCGTCCCAATTGGTCACTAATTTTACATTAACCTGTTTGCGTCGATTTTCAATAGTTTTGCCAAATATAGCATTGTTAAGGAGTTTAAAAAAATCTTTTTCAAATACGGTTGTTGAAGCTTGGCGTAAGCTTGTGTTTAGGTCAATATATTTTTGTAAAAAGTTTTCCTGTCTAAAAGTTAAGATACGGTGAATTTTCTTCAAAATAAGTCCATTCAGTAAGCATTCTTTTAAGTGAACGTAGTGTATTACATAGTTGAATTTGTCATATAAATTAGCAATTAATTTAGGTGTTTTGCCTCCAGGAGGTTTGAACTTCTCTGCAGCAAACGGTAAATCACTGTGCTTATTATGTAAATTCTCGGGATAGGCTAAATCTACTTCTAAAATATATCCATATTCAGAATCAGCCGAAATTGATAGTACGTTTATAGTATTTATTTCATCGATTGATAAAAAGCGGAATTCTGAAATAGGCATTTTTTTTGTCATCGCATAACCGTATAAATTATTACAGTCAAGATAAATTAAATATGTTGACCTTTGAGAAGCATCGTAACTAGGTAAATATTTATTATTTGCTTTAGCGTAGCGAAGAGAACATTGTGCCAAACCTCCACGAATGCCCTTCTCCAGGAACTCATATATTTCCACATCATTAATTAATTCTAATTTAATACCGGTATACAATAACATCGCATCCCAGCTTAAACTAGGTGCAGTAATATAGTAGGCCGGATCAAGCTGATAATGATGCAAACAAGTTTGTCTAAATTTTTCAAAAACGTCAGAAAGTAGTAACACGTCGGTTTTTAAATATAAATCTGTATATTCTCCAAGCGATTTTATATTAAATGTTTGCCATATATATTGAGCGTGATTATACTCATCATCGCTAATATGTACGCATGTCAAACTATTGTAAAAACAATATTTAGGTGGTAGTCGATTCTCATTATATTTTGAGATTGCATCCATGTAATCATAGGGGTATATTCCTTTTCGTCGTAGTAGTTTTAACTTATTACAATTAACATCTGAAAATTCTTTTGACAAATTAACAAAATCAGATTCAGACAAATTGTTGACTAATATGTTTAAGCTTGAATTAAGAAATTGAAATGAGTCTATAAACTTAACTTGAATAGGCCTTGAACTGTTCTTTCTGTGGAATAATTTCGTGATAGACATATATTTTTCTTTGGTTTTAGGTATTATTTTAAAAGCACCTTCATATTTTGCTAATTCTGTAATAAATAGGTGAGAATCATAACCAGCTAGGTTATGGAAAATAACAGGCACAAACGGGCAAACTCTAAACATTAAATTACAATGGGAGTGTGCGGCGCCTCGGTACTGAGATGTAATATGATCATGATCCATTACTTTGTCATCAAAGAGCAGATCGTTACAGATGTGACATTTTGTAGCATTTTTGTAATCGTTTTTTTGGTCTGTGGTTAAAGGGGCCACAGGCATTTTACTCGATAAGATGCTGTTAATGTTATCTACATCATTTAGTAAATATTTTATAAATACTTCCACACAGTCGGGCCCTCTATATGTTACATATTTATTTAGCTCCGAATTATGTGAACAGCAAATATAGTATCCAAAACATGAAGGTTCGTGAACCTTATATGTTCGGGTATTTTCAGTTTTACTTATGTTGCAGTTTAGCAAAATACTCTCAAAGTCTGCATAAATAACAAAATTAATTTTTTGTTTTCTTTCAAAGTTTTTAAACTGAAGAATGCTATTTTTTTCAGGTAATACTGTTAATATATTAGGACATGTAGTATGGGCACTATATTTTGTGGCACTCGAGAAAACTTGTAAACACGTCTCACATAGATACATTTTACCTTTATGTTTACTTATTTGACGTCTAACTAATCTGAACAGATTTTTTATTAAACAATAATGTCCATTGCCTTTTCGTTCAATATATAATAAATTTACATGGTGTGTCTTTCTTAAATTTGTCACATATAAGGGACCAGTGACTGCGTTTTTATCATCCAATCCATATACGTTTATACTTATAGTAGGATTTATCTTTTCGAAGTTTTTAATATCATTATACGATGGAGGAAATGATAGACCATTTATATTTAAGACTGATGAAAAAATTGGGTAGGAACTTGTTCTGCAAACATTACATTTTGCTGGATATAATGCTGCAACAACACACCACAAAAAACAATAGTTATCATGGTTTTTTATGTTTAAGCAACTTCTCGTTTTTTGTATAACATGCGGCAAATCTATGTAAGTACCGCCTTTTAAAGGAGAATATTTGTTTATATTAATTTCCAGGTGACTTATACACAAACAGGACCAACCAGATTCACGGTGTTGGAATTCTGAGAGTTTCCTCTCAAATGTGTTTATTGTATTCAAATAAAATTCATGTATATCAGTATTTTTGTATATAATGTTAAATTTTGTGTTAAATGACTTAAGCTGTTGCTCACCAGATTTTGGGAGAATAAAGTAAGCATAAAGCTCGAAGTTTAATTTAACACAATTATGTTTATTTAGACAAGCATTAATTAGTTTTATGACTTGATGCTGATTATCCATTAGGAATTCCTCAGGTGTAAGGTACTCCATCGATGGATTCAGTTTGTAACTTATTATTCTCATTCTAAAAGCCGTAGCAATAATATCAATATTTTCATATTTGGTTTTTATTATGCAATTAGATTTGTGTAAATTCGTTCTCACATGATAGTGATATTCATTTTTCGGTATTTCAATATGACATTTTTCACAATTCATTATATCATTATAATTTGTTATTTTTCCAGGAATTGGTGAAACTGTAAGAAAACAAAACAATGAATTTTTAATTCTTGAATATATTTCTTTAATACATCATAATATAAACCTAAAAAGACATTAAAACAGAATACTAGTACATAAAAATCATTTCGTAATATTGAGATAATGATTAAAATTAAATGTCGTAAATAAGCAAGTAACTCATGGTGAAAAAATAGTATTTATAGTAATTAGATATTTGTAATGGAATACTAATATTTTAGTAATAGTTGCTAACAAATGTTGGTGGATACTTTACAAATTCTTTTCTAGTTGCCATAATAAAATTAGTCAGGTGCTGCCATGCATCTGTGTTTTCAGATGTTTGGTTTTTCACAGTAACTATTGCTTGGCGCCATCTGTTAATTGGTTGAACGTTTTTAATTTCATCGCACCGGTACACTTTTAAATCTATATAGTGCGTACCGGGCTTATGCTCGTACGTCTGGCGCGAATGACCGTTAGCAAGGCGCCGAATTAAATACGAAGTTAATTGTATTGGAGCTTTACCGGGAACAGCGACATCTTCTTTCTCGTCATCTTCACTGTCAGTCCCGAAGAGGTCGTAAGCTGTAGCCTTCTTTGGTGGTATTGGCTTGAAGTACGGCTTCTTCGGAGCTGACCGCGACGTACTCGGGGCCGGACTTGCTCTCGATGGCGAATGTGATGCAGTCCGCGCTGCCGCCTCCGGCTCCTTCGTTTGAGTTGGCACCTGCTTCCTTTTCTTCGTCTTTTTCGCGACTGGAGGTTGCACTTCGTCGTCAGACGGGAAGAGAGTCTCTGCGTTCTCTAGCGACCTGAAATAATATAAAATTAATTTATTAATTATGCTATTTAATCAATTCATAAGCAGGATTCGAACCTGGAATCCTGGCTTTCCGTGCCAATACACTAGAATAGTGTATACATATGATACATTATTAGAATGAATATTAGAATAATTACATAGAATAGTGTATACAATCATACATTATAAGAATGAATATTAGAATAATTACATAGAAGATATCATTATGCCTGAATTTCCTGGGTATCGAACCCAATGTCTCATGCTCAATAGTCGAGATTACTAGCACTCGTCTAAGGAGTTCCCTGTTATAAGAATAGTTAAACAATAGAATTATTAATATATAAAATAATAATGCTACTTACATTTTAAATAGTGCAGCGAAGTTTTGATGTACGATGATGATGCCACTAGCTCTGGAAGAGGTGTTTTGTGGTTGAACTTCAGCAGCGGGACGCTTAAATAGTGATAAATCTACGTCATATTATCCCAAATTTGGGAAGACGCACGTGTATAGAAAATGCTGTGTCAGTTGTCTGCATCCAAATGCAGGTTTGTGATGCGATATTGTAAACAATATTATTTGACTTGCCTGTTGGTCTAGTGGTTAGTGGTCCTGACTGCTATGCTGGAGGTCGTGGGTTTGATTCCCACCCCACCCCCAAATGTTTGTGTGATGAATACGATCATTTGTCTGGGTGTAATTTATCATTTATCTATAATATATGTATGTATTTAGAAATATCTAAGTATGTTTATCAGTTGTCTAGTACCTACTCATTAACACAAGCTCTGCTTAGCTTGGAACTAGACGGCATTGTGTGATAGGTAGTTGGTGAAATACACATCTGCCTAACTGGGAATTAACGGTGTGATGATATATCGATCAACCTTAATTTATGAACAAATAACAAATAAAATCATTACTTACCATTCTATTTGTGGCAAAATATAAGATACCTTAGCTTTAAAAATATCATAATAATAACAGGCGAAACCAAACGTTGCAATAGTATGTCGATATTGCTATATTGTTTTGATTCGTCTCCTTAAAGAGAATTCAGCTTACGGTGCAACTTTGATATACTATTAACATACCATGAGTTTGCTTGCTTAATCATCTGAGTAAAATGTATGAAAACGATAACCGTAAACATAAGGGCAGTAGTATTATTTTATCGATATATATTTACAATAAATAATAAAATGATAGGTGTCGTAATGTCTTACGTTTCCTATTTCACTATACCATTTTTGGAAAAAGATATGATATCTAACTTAAAAATGTGCGATTTTGAACTCTATCCATAAAATTAAATTAGGGTATATAAATAGAGAGAAAAATCATTTAAAATCTATTCGAATTCTACACTTGACTGTTACAACTGGCTTGATCGTGTATTATTGGTAAGTTTTAATATTATTCTTCCGTATTTTATCCAGCATTATTATCAGACAAGACAGTATAATCGATGTTTAATACATATAGGTCTGGTACATATTTTTTTCTATACAGCACTATGTTTCAATCGCAATTGTTGTTTTGAGATAGAATATCATGGGTTAACGAAATACTAATTTAGACTATTATTTTCCAGGTGTTTAACAAAGTCGGGACATAGAATTAAATATGTCACACTCACCATCCTACAGTCCTGTTTTAGAAAACATTAACCTACAATGTGATGTAAGTATCTAAGTAATCATCGATATTAGCAATTGAATTCATATTTATGATGCTTTTTAATAGCATAAAATTATTCATTGTTTCAGAATTTGATAGATTGCTCCGATCCAGTTCTTAATCCATTTTACTATGCTCAAGACCGAGAAAGCTGGTATGCCGAAGTGGCGGAAAAAGCGTGTGAAGAGAGTAGACAGCAAAAAATACAAGAGAAAAAAATAAAGAAGAAGAAAAAATCAAAACCTTTTAAAAACACATCTTTTATTACGCGTAAAGAGCCCGGACATATTCACCGAATTATAAAAATAATTGTACATGATGTGGAAGGCCGTCAGATGAACGAAATAGACAGTGACCCCGACAGTGCAAGCGTGAACATACAATATTTAGTCCGTAGTGATATTGATGACATAATGAGTGAAACCGAGTATTTAGTTGCTAAAATAGTTAAAAAATTAAGTTCAACTTCATGTACCTAATATTGATGTTTAAAATAGACGTATAATAGTTTTATTATTATTATTTGTTTTTCAAATGGTTACTTTCTACTGTAAATATTCATTATAAATAAAAGTATTTAAAATAAAGTACCTTTTATTTCTACGTCATAACATTTAAAATAAATCGTGACTACACTGCTTATATAAGGTAGCGCGATGGACAATGGCGAGTGCACTTCATTCTCGGTAGTCTGTCGTATCGGACATACTATACCGACTGTTGCTCCAATTTCAGTGTCATTGAAATGTTGAATGAATGTAATGATAGATTATAATGTAGAAACATAATTACGAATGTTCAATAAAATAAATGGTTCATATTAAAATTTCTCATGATATCTATTACATTAAAATTGTTAAATAATAAAGACCACTCAATAGTCACGTCAGAATATTTTGCAAGTACTATTTAAAAGCAATGAATGATGGCTGTAATTAGGTGTTTCTGTATCTGAAATGATTTTAAAATGAATGGTAATAATTGCGGGTTTCCAGATCTTCTTTGATCTGGAAACCCCAATTATTACCTACTAATGTCATTGAATATTCTTTAAACATAACACATAACATCACGCCTTGTTTCCCCGAAGGGTTGGGCAGAGGTGTACCTGTAGTAGGTACACCCACATTTCGCCAGTTATGTTTTAAGTCCCATGTAATAGGGGGCGAGCCTATTGCCATCAACCGGGCACATATCCAGACTCCGGGCTACTACTGAGAAATTCCAGATAGAAAAACCCAATAACACTTTGCCCGACCCGGGAATCGAACCCAGGACCTCATGCTCAGCAGTAGCGCTTGCAACCACTAGACCAACGAGGCAGTATATTCTTTAAAATGTTATAAAAAATGTAGTAATATCACTTAAACAGGTTGTTTTATTTCATTTCAAAGTTCGAGCGCTCTTAATGAAAAACCCTATATATAGACAGTATAAGAACATTATGTTAGGGAAATAAAAAAACAGAATTTATCTACACATGTATTAATTTTTGATATGTATCAGGTTTGTAACGGGATTTTAAGGATTTATTGATCTGGTATAGGTGTTAGTATATGAGGTAAATATGAGCGGAATCCGAAAATAAATAGACAAATAAAATACGATAATATTCCATACATAATAACTTAGTTTTATTCATCGTAATCAAAATCAGATTCTAACACTTCAATGCCAAAAGATTCATCACTGTCACTAGTATCGCTGTCTCCAACATTTATAATAAAACTGTCTAAATTTTCTTCTGTTATTTTATCACGTTCTTTATATTTTATTTTCAACATGTATTACATGATCAGTAATTTTCTTCCAATCCTGTGAACTTACGTTTTCAAATGAATCTTTAATTATTTCTTCTAATGCAGCTGTAGTAACTGCAATATTTTTGCTAGCCACTTTACGTTTTGCCAAACTCCACACAAGCTCGATCGCATTTAAATCACAATGGTAGGGTGGAAGTCTCATCACCTCATGACCACATTGATTTAAAATTTCATCAGCTTCATATATTGGATTAGGCGTATTTCGTTTTACAATACACAACAGCTCTGCTTTCGTGTGGTAGTCCTCATATTGAATTCCATTATCACGAAGCCACTCTCTTATATTACTTTTACGTGTTTGTGTGTTCGGAACCTTATTTATAATTAAAAAAAGGTAACTAGCATTATCCATTATGATTACACTTGGTTCTTCCAAATTTGGTATAAGTTTTTCTATAAGCCATTTATTAAAATTTTCAGCATTCATGTCATGGTGATAATCAGCATTTTTTGATTTAGTACTAAACACTAACAAAGAGTTTGGTACGGGGCCTTTCTCTGATCCAGCATGAACTATAATGTACCTTTTCCCGGTCGAAACATTTTCAATTGCACCACTAGTTGAAGGACCTTGCCATGACTTCTTAGGCTTGTAGTTTCTATGGACATAAGTCTCATCTAAATAAATGATTGGCTTGCCTTCTGCACGTTTTCCTGCTATAGTTCTTAAAAATCTATGTCTCCAAGCAGATATGTCATAGCGTTCTATTAATACAGAACGCTCATTTTTATTATTTTTGAATTCATAGCCATTGGCTAATAACAAGCGGCGCAGAGTTTCTCTGCATCCGTTAAAATCAATACTTTCTTTTAACTCCACCAACAGTGTCCTCAGTGTAGGAACTTGTTTTTTAACAATATAAAATTCGTTTATCTTGTTACGCATAGCATCTATGTCAAAGTTATCTAGGTTAGACACAGTAGGTTTCCGTGGGCGTTTCTTCCCCGGGGTACTCCAGACACCTTCATTTACTGCACCTTCCCTTTTTACTCTCTTTAGTGTTCTGACACTCACTTCTGCAAAGAAGATATACAAAATATGTAATTAATTCTTGGTTTACGTAAATGCAAAGGTTTTTTTCGGCATAATTTCAAAACACCAGTGTATAGTAAAAACTTACCAGTCATTGAAGTTATTTCTTCTAAGTACTGATTCTGGGTTATTATCCTATCTTTCTGCTCTAATTCAGTGAGATTTTCAATAGTTTTTACTATTTCATCAACTCCTTCGACATCTTGCAGATTCTCTGTTAAAGAAAGTTAATCGTTTTAAAATTACCATTGTATGTATTTTAATTGTTTTTTTTCCCTCTGTTATATATCGTTTTGTATGTACAATAAAGCATATAATAAATAATAAATTACCAACAAAAATACAGCAAAAATTCATTATGAGTATATACGTAAAACATAGGTGATGTTATTAAAATGAATACGTTGACTGATGCGATGTACGAATGAATATAATTAGTTTTATTCAATACGAAAAAGCGAAAGTAACTTATTTGTAAGGATACGTAAATTATAAATCAAAATTTTATTAAGACGACTGGATAGGTAGGTGTTCAAAGTATCAAAATAATATTGTATACTAACCTATGAAATTCAACACCACACGTAGACAATCTTGTTTTTGTTTAAACGCGGCATCACGCTGTTGTTGTTTTTCGTTGAACTTGCCAATCATGCAAAACAACATCTTTCGTACACCACTTTTGATAGATTTATTCATTTTAAACCGTAATTAGAATCACAATTTACACAAACGCATACAATTTGACACCAGAGATACCGAACGACAACCTTGTCAAATTGACGTTGACGTTCATACAGAGTTGCTATATAAAAAGTTCGCAACTTTTTACTTTCGTTAGCCAGACTCTATTATGATTATTTCACGGTTTTTATTAATATTTTTATCACGTCCCAATAAGGCTCGTCGCGATGCCTACTATACTCAATTGGTTTAGGGAATTAAGTAAAGGTAAACAAATCGTAAACAGAGTTTTTATAGATGTCTTTCTTGTTTAAAAATAAGTTTTAACCAAATTCAATTAATTTTTTCGATAGTTTCCTCTTTTATGTTAAACTTTATCATTTACTCTTCGTAGATGTAACTGCTTGAGCACATTTTTTTTATTACATTTATAATAATAATATAAAATTTTGTAATCTGTCTATTGTAAAGAGCCCAAAAAGACTGGTTCTCTAAACGTCAACGAATTGTAACTTTGCTAAATTGAAGAGTACAACTGTGACGTAACATGACAACTGAAGTGACAGTTTAATACCTGTCAAACCACGTGACGAGAGAGCTGTCAAGTAACCGACTAAACATAATTGTTTAGTCGGTTACTTGACAGCTCTCTCGTCACGTGGTTTTTTCTTTACCTTTATTAAGTACCGTGAAATATGCCAACAGTTCCCTCAAGGGAAACTTTGCCCGAAGAACCATTTATAAGCATATCATTGATATGCAAATATTTTAATATTATGGCAACATTGATTGACTTAGGTGAAAAATAGGATAAATGTATGGCAATACTGGCTATCGTGTTTCTTACATAATTCGCTTAGTAGCTTGTTAGAACTCGTCGAATGACGTGCGTGTTTTTCGGGCAAATTTTAGTGCAATGTCAGGGTAACATGGCCCAGTCATTTTAATAAAAAACTTGTGTCGTTTACATTCCAGAAGTAAACGCCATCTTTACCAAAATTCTAGTACTGGTTTTTATGTCATCTCCATAAAAGCCATATTTGCGTCAACAATTCAGTGGGCAAAGTTGGCTTAAAGTCCACATAACGTTGTCCGCCAACAAACTCGAAAAAATATTGAATTCGATTTGAATAATAGTCAATTTAGCGATACTAACATTGCTAGCCCTGACATTTTTTTAGCATATACAAATGAATTTTCAGAATCAATGGATCAGTACATTATATTATTCGCAGATGATACTACTGTTTTAACTAAAGAAGCTACTATTGATCAGGCGATAAACGTCACCTATGAAGCTCTAAAGGGTATCATTTCTGGGGCCCAAGTCTGCTATTTTTATAAATTCGTCATTCCAACATTGTCATTTTGCTAAACGTTCGTAATCTGCTAAATTCATAATGGTCGATCATTGTATTCCATAAACACGATACTCGTAACGAATTAAAAGAAATTACTGCACAATGACGTTCTCATGGTAGGTCACTGATCAAAGGAACTGTCAACATTTTAGCAGATTACCGCCTAAGTCAGTCATTCATTTTTCATTATGTACGAGATTACCAATAGATGCCATTTCTTTCAATGGAGTGTCAGTGGCTGACCATCTGAAAGTCATAATGACGCCAATATGTTAGTAGATTAGCAAACTTGTCAAAATCAACAATTATGATATCAATGATAGACCATTCTGACACTATTGTAATAGCAGACTTCACGCCCTGCTTATTTGTAAATAACCTAGAAATAAATACCGTCGTAGACTAAATTCATGAGATACCCTTTAGATATCTTACTCAAAGTGACGCAGTTCACAAATAACTGAGCCAGCCATCAGACAGCACATAACTGTTAATCAGCTGTAGCATATCTACCCTGATTAATTATCTCGTGGTACTCGGAATGGAGGATAAGAGGGGAAAATCCCTTTCCGAATCGAACATTTCCGATCAACTCGAACAATCCATCCCTCCTAACTTCGTACCTCGACGCTACAAGAGGTCGGTAGAGGATATTTATAGCTACGACTCTGACTTCCGCGCTTTCAAGGAGGAAGTCAAAGAACTAATATCATCTTTAATGTCATCACAACAAGAAGAGATTAAGAAGATGTACCAGACTCTAATGGAAATCAAAACCACTAATAGCAACATAGAATCCTTCATGATTTTTCTGGCGGCACAAAATGAAGAACTAAAGCCCAAAATTGAGCATCTCGAAGAACAATCCAAAAATGACAGAAACTGCATCACAATTTTAGAGGACAAAATAGAAGACCTACAAAGAGGTAGCAGAAAGGCGAATTTTGAGATCAAAAATATCCCAAAAATTGCTAAAGAATCAAAAGAAGACCTGATACAAATTACATTATGTTTATCCAACGAAGTAAGCTGTAATATCACAAAACTGGATATTAGTGACATATTATATCGAGTAAAAAACAAACAAACTGGCACAAAAAATAGCCCTATTATAGTTGAGCTAAAGTCGACTATTGTTAAATCAGACCTCTTGAAGTCAGCTAAAGCCTTTTATAGAAAACAAAATGGAAAATTATGCACGAAACATTTCGGATTTAAGACAGATAACAATACGCCAATATACATACTCGTACATCTGGGAACAGTTAACTACAAGAGGCGCTCGACTACACTTTCTTGCGCGTGACCTGGCAAAATCTTAGGAACACAAATACTGCTGGACAACCTACGGGAAAGTGTATATTAAGAAGGATGATGATTCTTCTACTATTGTCATAAATTGTGAGTCACATGTACATAACCTTTTACAGCTTAAATGACTAGTTTTCATCTTAAAGCGACCTACCGTTGTTACTTTATTTTGTTACAATACATATTTCACCTATTATTTAAACTTTCGTCGGTTTTTTAAACTCTTAAAGTTAAATTAATTAGAATTAATTTAAGCACTAAGTTAAGTAATAAGTCATGTTTTGTTTACCAATCGCGCCCTAACACTCATTATTCATCTCTCAAAACTACATTCAACCCGGATACTAAATTCATAAACTTACAAACCACACATACCTCTACACACTCACAGACACACACATCCACCCTCACCCACACGAGGAATAATAATACGAATATAATTACGTTATCCTGTATTTATAAAACATGATTGTGATATTGCTGACTTTACTAAGCATATAGCGCCTAACTCTTCCGGCTTTGCCATTGTTTCGCAGAATATTAGATCTGTCTACTCAAATTTTGATAATCTTCAATTAAATTTACTCAATCTTGGAACGGATATTGATCTGGTAATCCTAACCGAATGTAGGTTGAACTCAAATAAACCAATACCTCAAATAACTAACTATAACTCGAACAAAACTAAAAACCATCTGAATAAGGCTGACGGTGTAGTCGCCTATATTAAAAGCACATACCAAAATAAAACAAGAAAAGTAAAGTTAGCTCATGCGTCTTGCTTAGAGATTCATGATACGCCTGACATTATAGTTAATGCAATCGATCCCTTCAACTGCGAACGCAGACCAATTTATTCACTCCTTAAGCAATCGCCTACTTAGTAGCCCTTCTGATGTGTCTACAGCAGACCTACCAGTGAACTCAAATTCAGGACTTATCGTTCCTAACATTGAAATATCATGAGGTAACAGCCAGGTCTCCTGCAAGCAGATCAAATCGGACCATTCACATATTTTTCTTATGTTATCAACTGATCATTTCGCAGATTTGCAATTAAAACTAGTTAATTTTACATGACACTTATTTTGACAATCCATACTGAAATTTTAATCTAACTAACTGTATGAGCCCACGGATATCTTATGAGCCTCTCTATTTGTCCGGTACATAAAATGTACAAAACGCCTAAACGTAATACCATCAGGCCATGTAAAAAGTGTTATTATAATTTAAATGAATTTTTGAATGATACTGACATCCGAATGTAATTGTAATCTTTTAAACTTTGAAATCTCGCTTTGATACTCGTAGTTTGACATTGAATAATACTTTGACATTAACCTAGATAATATTTTTAACTGACATGCCTCATAATGTAATATTAATTCGTACCTAATTATTAATTCAATGTATCAATATTAACTTATTATTTTTATTTTATCTTTTATTTTGTATTGTAATAATTTAATTTGTGTACGTATCTGATATTTGCACGCCCCACGTGGCAGAATGTGATGAAACCATTTATTAATTTAAGACCATGCAATGTACCATATTCGGACAAATAAATGAATTTGAATTTAATAAGTCACCAAAGATCATATGGGAGCTCCCATATAAAAATTTTAAAATTAATCTACGTAGATGGTTGATAGAAAAGTGTTTTTATAGTTTACAAGAATTTCTGCAACGTAAAGAACAAAAAAATATTTTAAGTTTGTTTTGTGATGCTTTATTTAGTTTAAAGAATTGTTATTACATAAAATGTTATTTTAGGCTACGTGCCTATCGAAAAAAAAAAACTTTTCTGTACCTATATCTTGTTAAAATAAGTAGGGTACCTAATGAATGTAAAATTAATTTGGCAAAATATGGACTACATTAAACCACCAACTTTTACAACTGGTAGGTAACACCTGTATTTTCTGCAAATAAATGATTCATAATCTTATTCTATTCTAGTGACAATGACAATGCAATGCTCAACAATCAAACAAAATAACAAGTGACAGTGACAATGACAATGCAATGCTTACGGCACTTTAGCCGAGCCGAGGCAGCGCTACTAATATGCCGCAAATAGCGGCACTTTATCCCTTTCGGATAAAGTGCCGCTATTTTCCAGAATAATATTCTGGCAAATAAACAAAATTTCATTTCACCTGATGAAGGAAAATACTTACGTCTCCATAGAAAAATCGTATTAAAATTGTAATTATTCGAAAAAAGTGGACAAAGTTGGCATGTTTCACGGTTCTAAACCAACGGAGTATCGGTAGGTAATAATTTTTTTTTTTTGACAGAAAAAGATGTGGTCATGCCGCAATGCGTTTTGGTCAAAGTAAATCGGATTTTAGCAACGAAGAAGCGGGAGTTCTTAAAAATGCGAAAACTTCTAATCGTCCAGCAAGTAAGTTCAACATGTTTATCATCATCGGCCTATAGCAGTCCTCTGCTGGTTATACGGTATAGCTAATTGAATAGTATGCCTTCATCTAGCTGCTGAAGAGAGGGTGTACTAAGTTTGCGCACAGTTGTCTCCTCTCTTGGTATACTGGCTACCGTGCTAGCAAAACACCCTTACAAACAAAAGCTTGTAAGAACTATGGTTCCATACAAGGTTTATACGTGTTCTGATTATTCCAGAAACTCTAATAGTGCTATTTTATAAGTCTATTTAAGTTTTAAGAGCATTCATACTTGTAACATATTCATTTAGACGTATATAAGAAAACGTTATATAATAGTAATAAGAGCAGTGGCATTATAAGCGCTTTTTACAAGTCTAATTGCCACTCTATTCTTAATTAATACTTCTAAATATATTCTTTATGTACATTCAATATTAAGTTACTAAAGTGTTTTATTAGACTTCTGTAAAACTAGTAGACATTTGAAAAGTGTGATTTATCTCACCTAAGTTATTTTAAAGAGTGGAAGCACTTTAAAAGTCCTACAAGTGTCTTAAACAATTATCTATTAAGGGTTATTTATTTTCTTTATTGTGTCTGACTCCAATTTTTTTTATACTATCAGGTATATTTGGCCTAAAACATTATATACGCGTGTTTACATTGAATTCACGTTGTGGATTAATTATTTATAGTATACCTATAATGATTTTGTCGTTTTGGCTTGCTTTTACTTAGTAACCCTATAATTATGAGCAGTACATGGCCGTGTAGACAATGGTTTTAGGTTTAATTTGACTTTTACGAGAGCGATATAAACCTTATATAAGAGTACTGGACTTATATTATTCTGATAAATCGTGGTTGTTCGTAATGGCGATATTTTGATATTATTTCACAAATAATTGAAATAATTTATAATAAAAGACATATTTTTGAAAAGGTCCGTGATAATATTATTGTTCAAACTTCAAAATAATCGAGAAAGAAACTACTTCGCAACCTAATAATCGCTGATAGTGCGTGACAAATATATGAGTAAGAAATTAGAAAATATGACACACTAGAATTTTGTAGGAAAGTGATATAAAATATAATTGGTTTGGTTTAAGAAATTTATTTCGCTCAAAAAGAATACAATTATTCACTTCTTTGAGGAAAAACATAATAATTTAGATAAGCGACGGTTTCGCTTGGTATAAACTAAAATTAAGTTAGGAAAACGGTAGAAACTTACAATTTAAACATTATTCAGGTGGTGCTTTAATAGTCTTTTAAAGGTTGAAAGTGATTTTGATTCCTTAATTATTTTAGGTATAGAGTTATAGAGTTCAGCTCCCTCATATACTATATGAATCTTTCTACCGAAGTTTGTCCTAGGTGCTCTTAAAATTATATGGCTAGCCTGCCTCGTGATGCGCTTTTGAATTTGCATTATTTTTGTAAATGTTATTTGTGTATGTATGTCTCTATTAACTATTTTTTTATAATCATAATTAAATAAGACTTTAATCATTTTATTTTGAGATGTTTGTAGTTTTTTAAGGTGAGCTTTGGCAGCACTTCCCCATACTTCGATTTAATAATCGAGATGTGGTTTAACCATCGAATTATAAATAATATATCTGACCTGTAGTGGGAGACATCGAACAATTCCCTTGAGTGCACCAGTCAGTGATGATATCTTTTTTCTTACTTTCTATGTGTCTATACGTTTTTATGTGACTTCTTATTGGGAGATCACAAAGAGGACTACTGGCGATATTACACTTAAAGTAGCATTAGTAAGAATATTTTAAAGTTATTTGCCTTTAAAGCATGACATTGTAAGTCACTTGTAAGTTTGTTTGTCATTATAAAAGTATCATCAAGAGTTTTATAAGTTTGAAAATACACTTCGCAAGACTATTACAAGACAATATTGCAAGGGTGAATATACTTATAAAATGCCCTAAATCCACACTAGTGTCTATAAGAAAAATATGGTCTTGGGATATTTGCTATTTTTTGCTAGCTGGGTAGGCTCTTGAGATTGATCGCTGTGACCGAAATAAGTCGGGAGATTTATACTCGTAAACTAGTTTCTGATCCGATCGACGTCATCCTGTCCAAATTTCAATAATTCATGAAGAAAACCCACAGAAAATCTACTTTTTTATTTTTCCGAATTATACTGGCAATTTAAAAAAAAAATCCTCTCCTAAAAACCAAATTCGGACTTCTTCTTCTTTTCGTGTGGTTAGTAAACTAACCTGGTGTCAGAGTTTTAAAGCCGCCCACGGGCCTCTGACTTGGCTTCACATGCCGTCGAGAAATATCTCTCAGGCATGCCGTTTCCTCACGATGTTTTCCTTCACCGTTTTTTGAGCAAGTGATAATTATATATGTATAATACGCACATGAATCCGAAAAGTCAGAGGAGGAGGAGAGATTCGGACTATTAGGTACGAACATTTTAATAGAAAAATTGGCCAAATCGGTCCATCCGTTCTTGAAGTGATGGCGCTGACCAACGAACAGCATTTCGTTTTTATTATATAGATGATTGTTGTTGTGTAGAACTCGTTTCTCGAGAGCTTCGCCCAGTTGAAGGAGCTGGAGGCTCGCGCCGGCATCGCTAACGTGGATGACTCTCTGGGCGAAGTGCGCGTGTTGTCGGTCAGCAGCTGGCCGGCACATGACTTGCTCATGCTCATACGCGATGACCTTGAACTGCCATTACAGTCGGAGATAAGTGGCCTTTTGGGTGAGAACTATCAGATTATTATAGAGCCGTATCGATAGAAGAAGTGACAGAAGAAATCTTACTTACTGATTTACCTGGAATAAGCACCTGCAAAGTTATTAAAACGAAAAACATTGAAAATCAATATAAATAGCACGATTACCACAAAAATCCTTATTTACGTAATCATTTTATGGTCGTTTCCTGTAGGTCCACATGCGCTTCAGCAGATAACCTCGCAACTCAACCCGATTCCTGAGGAAATGTTGGCAGTTAGCGCAGAGTTAATGGCGCGTCGAATAGAGCTGCTGAATCTGCTAAGGGATAAGCACCGCACCGATCGATCTACCTACCTTACTGTTAGTACTTCTTTGTGGTTATAATGAACTCGTGACAGACTACAACGAGCCTCATATCAGTAGACGTCTTCGCCTATTATGAAGGTTGCAGACCACATCACTATTATCTAGGCTGCTGGCTTGGTGATCATCATGAAAGTGCTTTTTTTTCTCCATGTTATTAGAGAGCTAATTTGAGATCTTTTTTTTCTGTTTTAGAATTTAGAATGGAAAACGAAAAACACAGAATTTGATCGTGAAACAGAAAAATTACACAGAATGGTGGCCGGTACTGCAGAGAACTTAAAAGCTAAGATTAATTACTCTCTAGAATTGGCAAAGTAAGTTCTAAGTTTCATTACTTTCAATGTCGTCTGTTGATATCCGGTCCTTTTGGCCAAGAAAGATACAAAAGAGACCGCTACTATGGATAAGTAAGTTGCTTCTTCCACTTACTCGTGTTCAGAACCACGATCTTCCAGAGCTTCCTCATACACGCAAATGGAGTAAGAAGTCAGTGTCCGCTTTGAGAAGTCATGTGTCATATTTCAATGCAGATACTACCAATTTAGTAGTCAATTGAGCGATTTTGTAAATTTTGCCCAATCCTGTTGAAGTTAAACCCTTATAAAGTTACAGGACACTTAAGATGGCTCATCAATCGAAAAGCGGTCTCTGGATATTTTAGAAAATTTGAACTGATGTATTTAATTAAGCAATAATCTGTGCAAAATATATCATGTTTATCTTTCCCATGATAAGTAACACCATTCTGGCAGCATTTTTAACATTTACCGCCAATGTGGTATCAACTCTGGTACAGGTTGGTAAAATATAAGTTGTACAGAACCGGCGACGTCAGACCGCCCTGTCTTACCCCCACTAGTCAGCTCATACGTCACCGACAGACGCAACTTTGTTTACTCTGGTTAGTATTATTTTTGGTTCACTAATGTTTCACCAAAAAACCATTGACATTTTTTTACTTTAAAACCAACGTTGCGTATCGGGGGGCACAGCAGTGCCGCCGCCAAGTCGAGCAAAACAAACACAAACGCACAGCCTTACTATCTTTTCTCGAAGCCATTCAGGACATTTACGATGTACCCTGTAACTTTGTTATGGTTAAAGCTAGAAGCCTGAATTTTCTGTGACCAAAAGGGCTTAGTACAAATAAGTACCTATATACTCCAATTATATTCAATTTGACCCTGTAGTTTAAGAATGATTGCAGGTCAAAGTTCCTTAATTTTGTCACTGACATACTCATTCACCGATTATCAAAACTCTAAGGTTCAAATTTGACACACAAGCTTCACAATTAGTGTTTAGCCCATACAGCAAGGAATAATTAAAATATACCGCAATTTCAGTCCCGTTTCTTAGATATACGAACTGCATAAGTAACTTTGTAATCGAATATTATTTATATAGGATTACAAAGTTACTTATGCATTTCGTATACAACGGGGCTGAAATTGCGGTATATTTTATTTTAATTTTTACTTGCTTACTTTTAACTTTTGCAGTTCACGCAATTTTTCGTCACTTACGCTTACACTCATAATACGTAAATAGATAGGTAGGTTGAATTTCATACAAACAGTTTATAAAATTATTTATCACCTGCACTACCTACACCTATTGACATAGTTAGGGATTAGGTGCCTAGTGTACTTGATGTAGGTTCAGTATCAATATCGGGGTATCTATCAGTACCTACAAAAAGAAATGAGATCCCATCAAAAACATAATACATATGTGTATTATTTAAAAATATAGATTAATCATAATCATAATATCTTTATTGTGGGCATAGGTTTGTTACAGGTCTTAACAAAAAAATTAAGTTCCAATATGTCCTGCCTAATAGGCATACAATAATTATGTATTAGCATTAAATTGAAAATTATTTTACATGTCAAATTTAGTTATTATATGTCAAAATACAGTTAAATTAAATGTTTAAACAAATCAATCAATAATTTAAGAAATCTTGGATCGTATAGAATGCATTATCAATTAAAAAGTATCGTAATTTATTTTTAAATACTGCAAGTTCCTTAGTGCTCAGAATGTCAATAGGTATTTTGTTGTATATTTTTGATGCAATGCCAAAGAAGCTTTTGTTAAATAGAGCCGTTTTATGTGGTACATTAGATATTTTTAACATATGTCTTTTCGATTTGAGTTTATCAAATAGATTTTCATTTGTTTTTATAAATACGGCTACTTCATAAATGTAAATTGCAGGAAAGGTCAATATTTTAAAATCTTTGAAGTATGGTTCACATGAATCAGGAACACGGATACCAGCAATCGCACGTACACATCTTTTTTGCGCTTTAAACACTAAATCCCTATTAGTGGCATTGCCCCAATATATGACTGCATATCTCAGTGTCGACGAAACATAAGCATGGTATGCGGTCAAAAGAACTGATTGATCAACAATCTTTGATAATTTATATAAAGCATATGAGTACTGACTAAGTTTATTGCATACGTATAAGTTTATTGTTTTTTTAGATAGTAGATTAATTATTCTTATGTGATTATGACTTTTTTCATTTAATAAAGAGATTATTTTGGAAAAATCACGTTTAAATTATACTAAATATCATTTAATATAAAATTTTCTAAACCAGTCACAAAGTGATCATGGTTGCAATTTCCATTTTGGTCAATATGATAATTTCATCCAAGTACTGAAAAGTTCTTTAAACTTCAAAGTATTTTTTTTTTCTATATAATATATTCTAGTCGGGGTCGTAGTTCAAACCTAACCTAACCTTTTTTGCGAGTAAAAAAAAATGATAAGTAAAACCTAATCTAACTATGTAGTTCGCTTCCGGGTAGCCTACTAATATTTTTTTTTCTTCAATTCGTATGTTTATATATACATTGTACGGTAATCTGCTATCCTTGTATCGTCTGAGAAACTGAGCTCAAATGGATGTTTATTCGCCAAAGAACAAGTTGGCGCGCTTTGATCACGCTTTTCTTCCTTCTTAACTCTCCCACTCCTCCTTCTTATCTTATGTCTCACTTCCAATATCTGATCTATGTTATTCACACAATAAGAATCTGCGTTCTTCTAAAAATCTTCTCCTACTTTGTCCTTCTCATACTTCTGACTTTGTTCATTCTTCCTTTTATATTCAGTCCATTCTTTTATGGAATGCGCTCCCTCTTGATATCAGGACGGCCACCAGTCGGTATGCATTTAAGCGGAAATTGCACAGTTTTTTGTCAAAATAAATAGAGTAGAGTCATCTCAACACCTTTCTCCCTTGAATTTGTATATATTTCATAAAGGTATATATTTGATTAATTAAGTAAGTATGTACTTATGTGTATTATAATTATTCCTAATGATTTTATTTCTAATGATATATTTTAATAAATAAAAAAGTCTTTGTTCCTTTCAAACAGAGGACTTGCCATCTAATCTCTTCACCACCCTTAGTTGACTGGTAGAGAATGCCTAAGGCATTGAGTCCGCCTTTTACTTTTTTTGAGTGTAAAAAGTTTTAATAAATATATACATATATTTTTTTAATGTATGTTTGGTCATAACTCCGTCATATATAGAGGGATTTGCAAAAATATATTTTTCTTTGAAAGGGAAACTTCCAAAATGGTACCGTTGGCATCAGGTCAGGATCTGATGATGTGATCCAGGAGAAATCGAGGAAACTCTTCAAATATTATAGGCACACCTATAGCGATTTAGTTTTTTTTTTATAGTAACTCGTGCAGTTGCTCTCGGAAAGCACTATTTGGTGAACTGGTGATGAAGACCACAGATGGCCACATGAACTATTCAATAATAAGTATATCACGGGTTGCGATTCGATTACTTTAGTATGGTTGCCAAACAATTTATGCTCGTCACAATGAAAATGGAGAAGTGGAGCTGATGGTGAATTACGAGGAGAACTCCTCAACGATTAACGTCCCTGTATCGGGAAAAGCAATATTTTGTAAAAGGTGATGAGCAGTTGACATTAGGCTATTGTAACTTAGATAAATTACAAACTGACCCGCTAAAAAGCGAGAAATTAAAAGTTTTTAATTTCTCAGTTCAAAAAGTGAAAAATAAAAACTTTTTCACTTTTTAGTTGTGATACCTACACAAAATCCCAACAAAAATTTGAATACCACTACCTGCTATGTAAATTATAGTGATAGGAACTAGGTAATACGGGCTGGTTTCCGCAACTCCACGTCAAAGCGCGTATTTTGCGTACGGGTGGGAAAAATCAGTCATTCGATCCACCCCAGCTCCTCAAAGAAGGCCAGCAACGCCTTGGTGTTACTGGCAATCTCGCGTAGGGTACCTGGGTTACTGAAGTACTTTGCCCTGTAAGTGGCGACCACCGGGCAGTTTAACAGCGACAGGAACTATTAGAACATCATCCACATATACTAGGTGGGAAAAAATCGTATTATTGAAGCTAACTCAAAAACCCCTCATCAGATCTTGACCAAATTTATATGGGACAATTTCTTGAAGTACTTCTGAAGTATGCCCAACCAAACAAAAAAAGAATCATGATTCATTCATAATTGGCGGAGTAATCGCGTAACAAACATACAAAAAAAAAAAAAAACATTGTAAACGACCAGCTTATGTCGTTTGAAGGGGGCGGTTTGTTGTAAGGTTTGGCACAGTAGAAAAACCACAAGCAGCTAATGTAATAGATCCACGTATATTGCACATAAAACACACACACACAATATATTTAAAATACACAACAGTAATACAGACAAAGGTTAGAGCTAGATGTAATCCGAATTTAATACTTTATTCAGCACGAATTTATACCTCAAGTAGCGAGATGTTTGTAGGAACGAAGTTAAAGCTCAACTGACTAAGAATCTGAGACTTTCTAAGAGAGTACTAGGCAACTACTACTAGGCAACTACAATTGTAAAATTAGACCCGATACCTTAAGTAGATTTTTACTATAGGGCAAGTAGCGGGTGCCATTTGTGCAAACACAATAATTTGCTCCTATACATCAGGGCAGTTCGCTATTCAGGGACGTGACAGAGGGTCGGGGTATAGCTGGGTATTTCCCATTTTGCTATGACGAGGGTGTTTACACGAATGAGGGAGGCAGGGTTGCGCAGGTGCAAGTTATGACATGATAATTACTTCTAGAACAATGGATTACGTAATTATAAACACAGATAGGTATTCTCATTGTTTTAAATAGGTATTCAGGTGGGAAATAGTCTAGTCAGTGTTGTAGTCATAATCAAAACATTGTATTATGACTGACAACGGAGTTATATACCTTTTATTACATAAGGACAGGTTAACAAGAGAAAATAAGGTATTTTTAGTTACCTGTAGACACGGACGAATGTCTAACACATCTTTTAGTTAAGTCGGTGTCTATAGGTACATTGGTTATTGCTAGAGACCTGATTTTGTGTCAGGAATCTTTGATTTTACTAGACTTTCTTGTTCTAACTTGTTGGATTATTTATTCGAAACATTCTATATTAGTTAACATGTTAGAACTGGGCCAAAACTTTCCAGATTTGATGCTACCTACTGGACTTCATGTCCCGACTTGATTAATATCCACACATGATTCGACTTGATACTATTTTGACATGTGCAGATGTACTTACTAACAATAATCAGTTTATTAGGTAGGTATTTAGTGTGCTTCCTTAACATTCCACCCCCTGTAAAAGGGTTCCGCCGCATTACACATGGACGGTGGGAAGCACAATTAATTTAACAATGGGCCGACGCAGGACCCCATTCATTGTTCTTACGTCAGCTACACGGATTATCCCGTCACTTCCGTGATACACATTTTTGACTATTGGTGTTATCTACGATAACCACTACGTCGTTGACACTCACATTTGGTACGTTATTTGTCCACTTTTCTCGACGTTGTAGAGTAGGTAGGTACTCCCGTAGCCACCGACGCCAGAACATGTCGGCGAACGCGTTCACACGCCGCCACTGACAGCGGGAGTCGACGTATTCGATGTCTCCCGGCGCGAACGGAGTGCTCCCGGACGCAGTGCCAAGGAGTAGGTGGTTCGGCGTCAGGACCACGGGCTGGTTGTGGTCATCGCAGACGTAGCTGAGAGGCAGGCTATTTATGATGAGCGCGGCCTCTGTGAGGAGGGTGTAAAGGACCTCCTCACGTGGGGCACGCTCCCTGAGCGTGCTTCGTAGGTAGTGCGTTCTTCACTGAAGCTATCATCCTGGCACAACCTTCTGAGATGGTTGTGAGCTTCTTCTTGATCACGCTGCTGTAGTTCTTGTGTTGGCCGACGCTTACGACATCGGCCGACAAAGAGGAGTACTTGAGCCGTGACGCGTTTCCTACGCGCCCACGACGTGTAGCGCTCGTAGCTGAGAAGTGGCGCCGCACGGTAGGCGTGCGCCGGCGTCGCTGCTGTAGAGTGAACCCGCTGAATGCGCTCCAAGTCCACTTCTGCTGACCCAGCCTCCGCTCCTGTGGAACACATAAAAACGGGGGGCCGCACAGCCACGCCGTATGGTTCTCGGGCCAAGACGACCTGGTTGCTTTGCCCGCGGGGTCGTCCGCGGAAGGAACCCAGTGCCAGTTGCCGCCTCGGTCCGATAGTCTAGCTAATAAGGCTGGTTGTAAGTCATGCCTTGTAATTGAGACTATCTTTTGTGGGGCTACGCGAGCCCTACCTAACATCGTCACTGATGCTAGGTTACTATCCCGGTAGCCCACTGGGTACGCGACCGCTGCGCATGTTTGTTCGCTTGCGTCGCTTAACATTTGTAAATCTAGATCTAGATCCTTGTCTAGATCTAGCCCATACAACCCTGGTATTTTTATTCGTTCCAGGCGATGCAGGTTATTAAGCCGAGCGAAACAAGTCTCGGTTTCCTTTTCTTGAAAAGGTGATAATAATAATAGGTCGGGTCCGGTCAAAAGGTTACCGTTATAATTGGTAGGTATTATGTTGTTATGTTTTCGTAACAAACCTACTGCCCACTGTGATTCATCTGGTACACGGTGGTTAGTTTTATCCGGTATTTCTAAGGCCCTTTCATCTGATTGGATTTTACGTACGTTCTCAGAAATACCTATCGCTTCTAGCTCGAATTGCGATTTAACTGGGTCATGCAGGTCAGGCAGGGAAACTGCCATACAGTTAATTTGTTCGCTTTTTAAATCTTTATGGTCGAACGGACCATGTATGACCCAACCTAACTCGGTAAGGGAGGCAACTGGTTTACCGGGTTTTCCTTGACGGACGTCCCGGCCTACAACTAGCTGCCAATTGTCCTGCCCGATCAATACCAGCGGTTTGGCGCCCCTCATTTCCACGCATCCCAGGTCGCGGAGGTGGGCATTGTCGTTAAGCATTGCGGTAGACACGGTTTGAGAAGGCAAATTTAAATCACGTATAGTGCGACATTTAATGTTGTGGCACTGTCCGTTTGGCCCTTTGACCTTTACTTCAACCGCTCGCGACGTTGGGTCAGTGATCTCGTGACCGCCCGCTGTCTTCAATGAAAGGGGTATACTTGGGCCCTTCAAACCAGTAGCAATGGTCTTATCTATCAAGGAGACGGTTGCACCGCCGTCCAGTAATGCGTAACAATGACTATTGTTGTCTTTGTCATGACACAATTCTATTGGGATTATTTTTAACAATGCAGAAGCATGCCATTCACCGATGTTCGTTATGGTTTCGGGCTTATCTACCTGCTTATCGCTCGCATTGTTTTGCTTATCGGCGTGCAATAATAGGTGGTGGGAATAACCGCATTTTTTGCATTTATCGGCGCGGCAAAACCTTTTGTTGTGTTTGTTTACTATACATTTGAAACACGTGTTTAATTCTTTTACGATGTTCCATCGCTGTTGAACTGTCATTTTGTTAAAGGTGTCGCATTTTTCTATAGTATGTTCGCTTTGACATACGATACATTTCTTAGGTACGGAGCTAGACTCATCACTCTGTGTATTTATCTTATGAGTCAGCTGTGGCCTACTGAATAGTTGACGCGCGGTATTCATGGGTCGTTGACCGAAGACTTGTTCCTGTTGCCTAATTGGGGGCGTAGAAGCTCTAGGTTCTATTATAGATGGCTGTAAATAATACGACGTTGTATGCGTTAATTGTATTAAAAAGTGAGATAAGTATTCTAGGTTAGGTGAGACTCTTAGGTCCACCCCCTGCACGTTATCTAACCCCATGGCAAAGTCCCCGTACCGCGCGCGTTGTATAGGAGTTAGCTTGTTTAATAGCTCGCTAACTAGTTGTGGATTGTTAAGATAGCCGTCAGATTTAATATTTTTAAGTGCCCTACTTAAAAATATTAAAGCTGACGGCTACTACATTTCGCACGGTTGACGAGAACTTTCTAAGCTCGCGGCAGCTTTCCGATATTCTAGGTAGGTCCCTAATCTTTTGTAACGCGCTTTGTAATATTAAAGTCGGGTGACCATATTCTTGATCGAGCGCGTGCATTATGTCGTTGGGATCCGTACCTGAACTTAATAAATCCTCCACTGAGGTTCTAGCTTCGCCGTGTAAAGACGTTCTAAGCCGGGCTAAGTTCTCGTGAACTTTATAACTATACTCTTGAGTGGTATCCCAGTACATATTTTTGTAACATATCCACTCGGATGGATCACCACTAAAATGTGGTAATTCGTACGCCTGTCACGGTACCGGTCGCGGTCTCCCCATACTGGTTATTGCCTCTGCCAGCCTATCTAACACAGAGTCCCTTTCAACCGAAGACTCCCGCCGTCTTTCTTTAACATCATCTCCGTACTTCAACTGCCGCTGTGAATCCGACTCGGGTATCGAAACACGAGGTCCACTTGCGGCCGGAGTGGTAAAGACGGGGTTATTGGTCGGTAATCGGGACGTAACTCTCTCGGTAGGCATTGGTGTGTACGTCCGTGCTTTAGGTATCGTACTCGAATACGGTACCGGCACGGGTGTACCTAGTATGTGCGACACATTATTACGGTATGTAGTCGGATCAAGCGTACTTACGGTTTGTGAATAACTCACGGTAGGGATCCGGGGTGCGGCCACTTCCATGGGCCTGCGCTCCGCAGACGGGGTACACAACACTGCATCCGGTTGGCACAACACTGTACTCGATTGCCGTAAAACACTAACTGAATCACGCAACACTGTTTCCTGTTGGCCAACTTGCGGCGTCGTATCTATCCACTGGTCGACCCGCTGTGCTGTACCCACGTCTGAATTGGAGGCGTCGTCGTCGCTCTCGGTAGCTGCCTCTATCTCGGCTATGTCGGCCTCCACTCTTTTCTTGAGGAGGTTTTCCTTTAGCTGGACTAGTTCCTTTTTTAGCTCGATTAGTTCCTTTTCGGCTTCGTATTCGATTCTTTTTCTCAAGAAATCGACACTTTTGCGGCTATGTCTGGATGAAGCTCTGCTTTGCGGCGATTTCCGGCGATCCATTGATGCCATGGTCGGCGCCACAGACGGCGAACCTGGTCCCCTTTCGGACTGCAACCTGGTGCCCGTTGTGCTGTCATCCTTACGTGCTTCTTGCTGTTCGGCTAGCTTCCTTAGCTTGCTGCGTGTTGTGATGGAGCCCTGCTGACTCATGATTACTTGAAACCTTATCCGGCGTTCGAAGGACCAAAATGTAAACGACCAGCTTATGTCGTTTGAAGGGGGCGGTTTGTTGTAAGGTTTGGCACAGTAGAAAAACCACAAGCAGCTAATGTAATAGATCCACGTATATTGCACATAAAACACACACACACAATATATTTAAAATACACAACAGTAATACAGACAAAGGTTAGAGCTAGATGTAATCCGAATTTAATACTTTATTCAGCACGAATTTATACCTCAAGTAGCGAGATGTTTGTAGGAACGAAGTTAAAGCTCAACTGACTAAGAATCTGAGACTTTCTAAGAGAGTACTAGGCAACTACTACTAGGCAACTACAATTGTAAAATTAGACCCGATACCTTAAGTAGATTTTTACTATAGGGCAAGTAGCGGGTGCCATTTGTGCAAGCACAATAATTTGCTCCTATACATCAGGGCAGTTCGCTATTCAGGGACGCGACAGAGGGTCGGGGTATAGCTGGGTATTTCCCATTTTGCTATGACGAGGGTGTTTACACGAATGAGGGAGACAGGGTTGCGCAGGTGCAAGTTATGACATGATAATTACTTCTAGAACAATGGATTACGTAATTATAAACACAGATAGGTATTCTCATTGTTTTAAATAGGTATTCAGGTGGGAAATAGTCTAGTCAGTGTTGTAGTCATAATCAAAACATTGTATTATGACTGACAACGGAGTTATATACCTTTTATTACATAAGGACAGGTTAACAAGAGAAAATAAGGTATTTTTAGTTACCTGTAGACACGGACGAATGTCTAACACATCTTTTAGTTAAGTCGGTGTCTATAGGTACATTGGTTATTGCTAGAGACCTGATTTTGTGTCAGGAATCTTTGATTTTACTAGACTTTCTTGTTCTAACTTGTTGGATTATTTATTCGAAACATTCTATATTAGTTGACATGTTAGAACTGGGCCAAAACTTTCCAGATTTGATGCTACCTACTGGACTTCATGTCCCGACTTGATTAATATCCACACATGATTCGACTTGATACTATTTTGACATGTGCAGATGTACTTACTAACAATAATCAGTTTATTAGGTAGGTATTTAGTGTGCTTCCTTAACAAACATACAACCGAATTGAGAACCTCCTCCTTTTTGAAGTCGGTTGAAAATTGGTTTTATTGAAAAATTGGTTTTTACAATAAAAAAAAAGTTGAAGCACATGTATTTTTTTCTTTTAAGGAGGTGTTATTGCCTCCACGTGCCCTTATTATTGATTCTAATCGGTTCCGCATAGATCTGATTAGAGTTTTTATACGATCTTGCGGAATATTGTTCCATTCTTGTGAAATCGCTGTTCTTAGTGCTGCCACTGTTGTGGGTACAAGATATCTCACATAGACAGCTTTTTTTAAACTGTCCCAAACATGCTCAATGGGATTAAGATCCGGGCTGCGTGCTGGCCAATTCATGGTACCTACGTATCCCAACCTCTTCGCAATATTGTCGAACTTATGCAGCGGCGTGGGGTCGGGCATTATCTTGCATTAGAGCTTTTCTGTGAGCTGCAGACAGCTTTGAACCATTTGCTGGTCTAAAAGGGGTGATTGCCGCTTCCTCCTTCTTATTGTTCGTGCACGCACGTTTACTCCACGAACTTCATTCAGCTCTGTTTTGATGTTTACTGACGTGAGGAAACGATTTCGTAGGGAAGTTGAAACAATAAATCGGTCGTCACGACGGGTGGTTGCTCGAGTTCTGCCGGTACCGGGTCTCTTTTTGTAAGAACCTGTCTCTACAAACCTTACTCTAGAAACCGTAGACTGGTTTAAATTTAGCAATCGTTCGCTGATCTAAGCCTTCCCGCAGCAATGCCACAATTTGAGCGGATTGTTCGGACTAAGGTCCGTATTACAGAAGGAAACTCAAGTATTGATCTCTGTTTAAAACTAGTTTTAAGTCTGATTTTAATTTTAGAACGTTCCTCAAGCATAGATTCTTTGATCATAGTTCAGCTGAGTTTGGCTTTATTTTAGATCGTTACTTAGTTCGCGAATCGAACCCAAGCAGTGATTTGATCTCTAATCACCCAAGTGTGGTCGAGACCGCGCTTGAGCATAGATTGTCATGTCCGAATGTACATTTTTGTTGTGTTCATGCGTTTTCGAGTTTCTATATTGTTGTATTTTTGAATGATTACTATCTAAATGGATGCAATTGAAGAGGTAGATCATTACAATAAATTTGTTTGACGATAAATCAAATAGAAGGTTGAACTTTAGCGTTCCTCTCAGATATTTAATACACAGGCCCAAAAAATTGTGAAAACTCCAAAAAAAGGTACCAACCCTAAGACGACCCACCGACTCACAATAGGTTGTGTTTTTCTTAAATCGTGATATATCATAGGTAGAATTAATAAATATTTCCCATAGCCCCAGAATTGCATATTCTTGTGTGTTTACGTTTTTATGCGACGGCTTCAATAAACTGATGTTTTCACATATTTGACCTACGTACCGTATAAATAATGTACTCTGTGCTACGTACTGACATTTTAATAACATACCTATTTATGGCCATAGATAAGTATTTTAAGCTAGCCTTATTTTTCTTACAAAATGACTAATCTTTACTTCAATAAATTAATCGGGGATTGTACTATTCGGGATCGATCTATAACGTTGATTTCCTAAATAATTGGGCTCTTATGGTATATTTTAATCAGAACCAAGTTGGTAAATAAAATAAATTGTAAACGAAAACAGGCTGATGCATAGACAATACACATCTCTGCTTGAGGCTCGATTTGAGTCTCGATTCAGCTGAGTATAGATTGATTACCGTTCTGGAATAAGACTGATGCTCAAGTACTGATTCTATATTTAAACAGTGATCAACTGATTGAAGATCAAACTGGACTTGAGGAACGTTCTGTAATACGGACCTAAGTTTCCATATTTATGGTTACGAAACTATTGTCGAGTTAAAAAAACAAATAATCAATACTATTGGTAAAAATAATATAAATCGCAAATGAAAAAAAAAACAACAATAATTAATTTCAAACTTTACTCTAATAACTTATATTTAAGACTATGCATAAATTTTATTTTCCCGGCTATAATTTTATCTTTTATTGCAGTCCTATTTTTTTTCTTTTTATTTTTTCATTTAGTTTAATCTAGACGTTTGCATACTTATCAATAATATTAATTCGAAAGTAATCCAGATTTTTTATGCAGTTTATGAGTGACGGACTCATAAACTGCATAAAAAATCAGGATTACTTTCGAATTAATGTTTTTGATTATATTTTGATTTATGATAAAATACAAAACTCTTGAAAATAAAAAAGTACTTATTAAAAAGTTATAAATACTAAAACCCAACTACGACAAAAACGCTAACAAAAAATCCGAAGTCACGCGTCGTGTTAGGACGCATCTTCGATCGAATAAGTCGATGGACCACTCTGCACCCCGCATAGCTCTTGTTATCAAGACATCGTTACGAATGTAATCAAGGAGGTGCGTTTGGATCTAGGATGCATACGCGAGGGCTTATATTTACCTGGTAGACGAAATAAGGTATTAATCAGGCACAGCCCAACTCTATGCCGACCAAGGACACCCAGGCCATGCTTCGCTACTCAGTACCAACGCGAGCATTGAAGTCACCCAGCAGGACAATTTTGTCTTTTTTTTTCTTTTGACTCCGATGCCGCGAGAAATCGCGGCACAGCGGACAGAGCTCCGACGGGATCTCATGGCGGCATGGAGAGTGCGATTGTCGCAACCCAGTGCTGGGCACGCCACTATTGCGGCGATAAGTCCCCTCTTTGAGGAGTGGCTGGAGAGGCGCCACGGCGTCCTCACCTTCCGCCTGACGCAGGTCCTCTGTTTCGGGAGGTACCTGTTTCGGATAAGGCGGGAGGAAACGCCCGGGTGTCATCACTGCGTGGATCGCCCGGAGGACACGGTGGAGCATACGGTGGAGGTATGCCCGGCTTGGGTTGAGCACCGCCGTGTCCTCGTGGAGGCGATCGGTGGCGGGGATCTCTCGCGTCCGGCCCTGGTCCAGGCCATGGTACGGAGCGAGAGGGCATGGGAAGCCGTCACCTCCTTCTGCGAAGCAGTAATGCTCGCAAAGGAGGAGGCGGAACGCGTGAGGGAGAGGCAAATTTCGCGCCCTCACGCCCCTAGCCGCCGCAGGAGGAGACGCCCTGGGCGTCGGGAATCAATCGCTGATTCCCGGCCACCGTAGGCGCGGGCTTGCGGACGGTGAGCAATGGGTAGCTCGCCGTCCGGTAAGGACCAGGCCCGGGTCGACGGCGCGTTGTGTTCCACGCGCGCCTCAAAGGGTGTCAGCGAGTGAAGGGGTCCGATGAGACCATTGCCTGCCGGGGTTGCGGGAAAGTCCGAAAGGGATACCGTGGCCCCCTGGCATTGCACAGGCAACAGAAGGAACACGGGTGGGTTTTAGACAGTAAGAGTCTGACACGCCCTCCCGCTCCACCCAGAGCGGGAGACGTCATTTGATGATTTCCCACCCAAAAAAAAAAAAAAAAAAGGCCATGCTTCGCTACTCAGTACCAACGCGAGCATTGAAGTCACCCAGCAGGACAATTTTGTCTTATGGTGGAATTCCCAAATAACGCAGGATAGGTCCCGATATAATTTAGCTTGCATCATTAGCTGTCAAAGTGGGTGCGTTAAGTATGCTGCAATTTTATTACGTACTGCGAAGCCAACACCACTAGCCGTTCAAGCCTGCAAGTCTTCCAATCCAATAATACGTATATCCACCCAACTGTTCGCAAAGGTTTCCGCTATCACTAAGATGGGTCTAACTTATAGCAGCAATATCCATCTAAGAGTGCAGGTACATTCCATGCTCCCATTATTAAGGTTTTCTTCGTATTCTTCTTATGTCTCTTGCAACCGCAAAGAAAGGTTGGTGGTCAGATGAATGCGGTTTGCCAGCCGATTTGGAGGAGAGACAGACTATGTTTGGGCGATCTTTTCTAAACCCCTCTTTGGATTGGGGAAAGCAGAGCGATCCTAAATAGGGCTGCTTTGTCACCAGTGTTGCTACCTTTTTTTTTTTTTTTTGTTCCGGGGTGGAAAATCCTCATGGATGTCCTCCGCCTGGGGCGAGTGGAGAGGTCTGTCAGACTCTTACTGACTAAAAACCACCCCGGTGTTCCGTCTCACACCTACGCCGGGGTTCGCGGGAACGAAAAAAAAAAAATCCTCCGCAACCCCCGACTGGTGCCAGCCCGCCGCAGCGGGCCCCTCCTCCTTCATCACCGGCGCACCAGAACACATGGCACGCCGTGACCAACCCAGGGACCAAACCAGCACATGGGCGCCAGACAGCCCCTTGTCTAGGCGCCCTTGGCCCCTCTTCGATGGGTCAGGTCATTGGCCCCGCCGTCTACCAATTTTCGGCCGCAGAGGATAGGGAGAGCGGCCTACGCTATACCGACACTCCTCTTCCCCTGCGGCCCCACCGCGTTCGCCATCAGACGGTGGCGACCCCGTCAAGGCCGCGGCAGGGAGGGAGAGCGCTGTACCGCAATACACCTCTCCAGCCGCGGCCCCGAAACCGCAGCCGCGATGCCTCCGATACACGACATCGCGGCCCGCCTCAGTTGCGATGTCGCCACCGCAACCTACTCGTTGGCCGCTACGTCATGGGCTTGGATCAAAAAGCCCTGACGAGCGGCCCCTCCTCGGGTTCCTCTTGGCTTCACCGTGGGTGCCTAACCCACGGCTAATGAGCCCCCCCGCAACGACAATGCGGGAACCCTTCGGGGGGGACCAGTGTTGCTACCTAACCTATCCTCCCACCTCAGTCAAGGCCAGGAGTGACTACTCTCTACTGACCGCCTGAATGCCGAGTCCCAGGTAAGGCAGATGATTCACCAAGACCTCGACCCCACGACCAGATCCCGATCGCCGCAGGGCTTATGTGGCCCGTAGTCCTTTGGAAAGAAACCAGGGTCATCCGTGCGTGGATATATTTAAGTGAATATGCAGTTGCGCTCGTGCAGATCTACTCTCTCGTCCTCAATGTCTAGGTGCCGTTGGGTTGGGTAACCGGTACGACCGACAGGAAGTTGAGTATGCAGGAGGTTGGCCGATCAATCGGTATAGAGATTTGACGCACTCCCTTTGAGGCACCCCACCGCGCGCCTTGCTTCATCGCCAAGAAAGCCGGCTTCGTTTGCCTATCGACACTGTCCACCCGCTGTGCTGATGAAATCGATAAGATATGTTTATTTCAGAACTGAAATGGATGAGTTTCCGGAGGTGGAATAAGACCTCCGCCCCCGGAAAAAGACGTGCCTCTTCCGCCTTAAATTGCCGTACCGATGGTCTCCATATCCGCCAACGAAACCGTTGTGGTCTTCACCCGTAACCCTCGGCAAGGGATCCACGTTATACCCCACAGAACTGGACCTCCATCCGAACTTTGCCACCAGCCTGCCCTAGCCTACTAGGACAAGTGGCGCCCGACCCCACGACTAGGACGCGTCGGACAGGAATTACTCCGATGGGACCTAGAGAGGGGACACTAGATACCTCGGAGCCGGGTTAATGATCTCGTATGGGCCTGAGAGGCAGACATAGGTACATACCGGTCAAAATCATAACACTCCTTTTTGCTTCGCCGTAGTCAGGTTAAAAAAAACTTAAAAACCCGACTGCAAAAACAACTGAAAAGAGGAAAAACAAGCATTATAGTTTATAGAATTTTGGTATCGCGCAGATAAACAAAAGTTGTGCCATTATTTCAGGTTATTGGTCGAAAATTTGGTCTTGAAACACCGCTTTAAGGTTCAGAGTGCTTTATTTCAAATACGCGTGCTTTTTACTCTGCATTCCCGGGACTAGTGCGGGAAAGTGGCGTATGGAAAGTATATGTAACTATAAACTAGTAAGAGATGTGCGTTGTTTTAAATCTCAGGTAACACCCTTCATGCCTCTTTAATAGAACACTGATTTTATATGTTAATTTGTTGAAAAAAAAAAATAATTATAATATATTTTTTTTATGATATAGTTAGAAAATTATTATTTTCTGACTAGTTAGTATTCTGGACGGGCTGACTTATCAAAAGCTATGTTTGCTAAGTCAGCCCATCAAGAATACCTACCCGTCGAGACTGCCAAAAAAATAAACGTTAATTTAGAAGATACTACCGGTTCTCATTAAGTTATTTGGCTGCTTGGTGGCATTGACTCAGTAGTCAGTACTTCTCCTTCAAAATGCGAAGGCACGGCGGCGGCACACGAAAAAATCCCAAGGCAAGAATTTCGAAAATAAATTTTATTTCTTTTTTGATAGCAAGTGTGTTGAAAAACGTAATTTGATACGCGTGATTATTCGCATCGCGTCACACTCGCATCAAAATGTACTATTTTAAGTCTGATAGGTAGGTCTGGTAGGTAGTGGATAAGTGTAGTAGGTAGGTTTCCTCGGGAACCCAACTACTAGGGATGTTTAAAAACCTAATAGGTATTAAAAACTTACAATGACATATTCATATATAGGAACATTTTTGTGATGTTTAGGATACCCTGGGTCGATCGAGAAACTCTGATGAAGAAGGTTGAGCGTCTACAAAAGGAGATCTTGATAATACAACATAAATTGGACGAACTTCCGAAAAAAGATTCTGAAGATGCTAACGAAGGACAGTCGTCGGAAAATTTACCTAACTATCAGGTCGTTGATCTATCTATTTATAATATAAATGTACTAATTCCAAAGAAATTAATTTGGATTTTTAGAATTTGATGAAGAGCTTTTTAGTTCAAATTAACTACTTTGTCATAAATAAGTAACCTATTGCGGAAATTCCTAAAGGATGATCAATGATGTTCTATTAAAATTCGCAGGCTTTAAACGAAGAACTGTCGAAGGAACGGGCCGCAAGGGAAGCTCTAAAGGAAGTGGTGTCGGCTGCGGAGAGCATACTGCGAGTGGCGCGCGCGCGCATCGCCACACTGGAGCGGCAGCTCAAGGATACGCGCACAGAGCTCGACACGTCGCGTAAAAAACACAAAGACCTCGAGCAACTCGTAAACAGACTCGCACAACATAACAATTCGACAGTGAAGTTGTAACACTACATTACGATCCCACGCTGAGGGATCGAAAATATCCCACATATCCCTTACTTCAGTTGGGTTGCAAAAAGACCGCGGGCCATCGACGTCGACCGACGGTCGCCCCAAATTCTATTACCTCTTACTTCATACATTTTATGTTACAAAATCCGAACTGTGTGTACTACGTCTGACATCCGAAGGCGAATTCCCGTACTTAAAAAAAGTCCAAATTCAAGTCACAATCTCATCTCAACGACAAAAACTTGTCAAAAATTTTGGCAAATTAGGTACAAGTTTTTCTGACAGATTGAGACTAAAATTAGAATGCGAACTTTCTTAAAAATACGTGAATTGCCTCACTAATGTCGTCGAACGACCGCGGTTTGCTTGCATCCTTCAGCCCCATATTAATTAGGAAATAAAGTGGCACAACATTGTTTCAGCAGCATGTTTTTGTGTTGCGAGTATCATGTCGCTGGCAACATGAAATGTTGTATATTCATAATAATGCACAGTAAGAATTTTTGGCACTGAACATTTAAATTAGCGGGGATCAATGTTGCAGCACTGTTTCTCATCTTTGTTTTCATTAATAAGCGGCTTTGGTAATGACTTCTTAAAATTTCTCTCAAAATTGCGACGTGTCATTTGAACGGCTGCATTTACTTTCAGTGTCGTCACCGGGAGACTAGCTTCGATGCTCGTTCGAGGAAGTTAATAGAAGTTTCCAAAACTGGAGAAATTACGATTGAAACACTGTCACGTCAACGAGATGCTTTGGAACTTAGGTTCTTATCAATTCGCGTATTGTATTTCATCTGTCAGTTTTTGATATTGTTAAAATGATCACAAATGCCCTTTAGAGTGAAAGAGCTCCGTGAACAGGCTGAGCAGGCGGAGAAAGCGGCCACGATCAAGCAAGCCGAGTACCGCTCGCGTGCTGAGTCCCTTCAGGCGAAGGTAGCGGAACAGGTGCTAAGCATTCGGGTCTTGTTACTTTATACACTTGAGCCGTTCAAAGAATCGATATAATGCTTGTTTCAATAAAGCTTTCTACGCAGGAGAAATTCAAAGCAGCGACGGAGGGTCGCATCATAGAGTTGGATGCCAAAGTTAAAGAATTAGAAGACCAGTTACAGTCCTTACGTGAAAGCTCTGTAAAGCTTGTGGATCTGGAACGTCGGCGATGTCTCGAGTATCTGCCTTCAAAAGGTAAGCCAGCAGAATAACAAACTGCACCATGATTACTTACGAGTATTGAAACGATAATTTAAAGAGTTCACCATTCGCAGAAAATGAGCCTTCTGATAGAGAAACTGAGATATGGAAAGAACTTCAAGTATCTCGAGTAGCGTTTTCCCGTGTAGAAGAAGAACTTAGACAGAGTCGAGCTGATAAAGATAGCTTTTTGAACTCGTTGTCTCGAATAGCTGTGAGTTATTGAAAATAAAGTTAAAAAATTAAATGGCATACAAGTTTAAGTGACATTATAAAGTTTACTTTGTGCTTTAGCAAGAAGGATCGGACACCGTACAAGAAAAAATTGCAACCGAGTTGTTGGACAGAGAACAAAAGATTGTTAGACTGCAACTTATTATTGAAGAACAACGAGAAAATGAAAAATCAATGTAAGTAAGATCTACCCAATTAGGTACTAAAACTAAACATGTCTTAAAAACCCTGCCATGTTTTAATAACTCTGAATCTGCAACTGTTTTCTAAACAACTGCCGCTTTGATGATGCTATCCGTGAAATATTATCTTTCTTGGATTCATAAACGAATCGAATTCTTAGGTACCTAACGTTCTACAATAAGCCGCGCCAGATTTGTGTCATGATGCTGTGAATTGGTGTGCTCTTCTACAATCGGAAATAGAGAAAGATCAATAAGTTTGGCCATAATTTTTAGAGATAGTTCTTTCTCTAAAATGCATTTCTGTGCATTCTGTTTAATATAATTTCGCAGACTAGTTTCAGCAATACTGCAAATCGAGTAAACTTCTTTAGAAGCGTAAATCATTCCACCTTGATCTCGCAAAGACACCAATTTATGGAACCACTGTTTTTGTTTGGCTAGCATATTGTCCACACATAATCTACATTTTATTCGGTAGTGATATATCTCACAACGTTGCCTGCAATATAACCGACGATGTGATTCTTGCAATCTGGGTCATCATTAGATGCCATGCGTATTCCATTAATCAATTATTCATTGGCATCGTCGAATCTGAATCGTCAACAGTTTCCCGTTTCACCGACTTGCAACTCCATGTGGCAGAGTAATTTTCTATAGATGCCCTTAAATTGTAGGGCGTTGGGATATCGTTATTCCCGCCATGCATCCTTATTAACCCAAGAAATAGTTCAATATGATCCTGACTTAATCTATAGGTGGTAATACGTTTTAGTTCCTGTGTCTTCAACCAGAGCTCTAAATAAATACATAAGGCTTTCGATACACACGGGCAGTCCTTTGAAACCAGGGGAGCATTTTACCGCGAGGACAGACTTAACCGTATTGCTTTCGTTTTCATTAAATTTACGCTTTCTGGTGTTTTTGATCTGTAAGTTAAGTATGTATTTTTTAGCTTTATCTAAATAATCAAATATTTCTGTCCTTATTACCATCATTTCTGTCATCATCACCATCATTTCTGTCATCATCACGGGAAAGGGCAAAACCCATGTTGAGTTAGCCTCCTAGAATTAAAAATGTCAAACAGATTATTGAAGATCATTATAAAATTTTCTGTGCTTTCATTATATTTGAAACCGCTCAATTTTAAGACTTCGCGACAAAACCTTAATGAAACTGCTACACTCCTGCTAAGCAATTGCGAAGCTAGTTTTACTTTCATGACAGTTTCTAAACTCGAGGTGTCTACGAGTTAATTTGTTGGCTAAGTGTAAGCCTTCCTATTCTTGCATGTCATTTAACTTAGGAAATCCCAATGTTAGGAAATCCCAATTAATTTTTCTTCCTTCCTGATCTAAAATATATTTTTTGTTCTCAAAATGGTTTCGAACTAGCTTCACCATAGGATTGGAATCCAAAACCAGAGCTACGTCATGATCTGCTGCTGGGTGCTTAAATATAGTTTTAATTTTTTTGTAGTCCATTATCTTGCATCCTAATATTGGGTCCCCCCACCTATTAAATAGGCGTTTTTTTCTCACAAATAGAGAAAACTCGTCACTTCTATGATTTAAAATATTGCATCAATTGCTTGATATTATATCGAATAATGATCATCATAGACAACTACCAATAGTAAAAAAACCTTATTACGTATAGTTTTCTAAACATAAAAAAATACCTTAAAAATTACTCCTCTTTTTGTTAGCAGAAACCACTATTTGTTTTAAAACTTAGCCAAAAATGATTTTGGTTGCTTAATCTAAGTGGCATACGCTATCTTAGTTTTTAAATGAGATTATTATATGTAATTTAGAAAGTGTAACAGGTCCTAAAAAATCTTTAAATTTTGCTTCTCTCACATTTGAAATTATTAAAGGTATTCACGATAAATACCTAAATTATAATAAATATTTCACTGATGGTTCTAAGTGTAAAGGTGGTCTTGGAGCAGCGTTTTATGACGTTGATAGAAACAATTCAGCTATGTACAAAGTAAGCACTAATGTGTCTATTATGACGATGGAACTCATTGCAATTTATGAAGCCATTAACTCTGCTTATAACTCGGGAGATCGGTATTTGGTGATTTTCACAGATAGTAAGAGTGGTCTGCAGCATTTAGCTCGTTGTGCCTCTGGTTTCAGAGGTATTTCGATAGCTTACTCCATATTAAGTAAGGTTATAGATCTTACAAACAATGGCATAGTGCTTAAATTGCAATGGGTTCCGTCTCATGTAGGTTTGAGAGGTAATGAAGAGGCTGATAGACTAGCAAAATTAGCGGTAATCCAAGGTCAAGAATTTAGTATATTACCTAATTATTCTGAACAATTATGTAAATGCAAAATAATCTGTTATGATAGGTTTAAGGAGTACTTTGACAAACGAAGTAAGGAAAAGGGTATCTGGTATCAAACTATACAGTGTCAGCCTCCTCGAATACCGTGGTTTGCTATCAAGGAAATGAGTAGATATCATATTGTTCTGTTTCATAGATTACGCTCTGGTCACTACCCATCCCGCAAATTTGGCTATTTGATGAAGAAAGTGAATTCTCCCAATTGTGAAACATGCGGGACGGTTGAAGATGTTCACCATCTACTTATGGAGTGTACTAAGACAAAGAAGGAAAGAGAGATACTGTTGAGCAGAATAAAAGTAAATGAATATGATATTGGCCCTTATGTTAAAGTTTTAGCGCAACCTTCACCTGGGATAGCAAACCTACTTATTGATTTGTTTAAACATTAATAATATATAGTGTATTTGTAGATGTAGTTTAGAATAGTTTAAGTTATGATGAGGCTGGCATGCCACTGTGGACAAAAGCCTCCTAAAAATTTAAGTGCATAAAAGATTTGAAACATTAGTGTTCATGGTTGTTAAATAAATTAAGATAATATTAGTATGAAAAATGCAACTTCTTTAAAATTCTCCATACAAAACGCTGATTTCATAGGTGGAGGGTAACCTAATAGTTCCATGCTGAAATATTGGTAGCGTGAGCGTCAAAGATGAGGGTGACTACTTTCACATTTTGTCAGGCACATTTTTATTATGTCAATTTTTGCCCACCGGATCGGCCATGAACCAAAAAGTATCCCAAGGAATTTTCCAGTGCTCGTTTAGGCAAACGAGAATAAATATATAAGCTTCTGTAGCTTTCGTAGTATATTCAGACGTGCCTGTTCCTAGGAACAGTCCTGTCCTCCAGTCCATGGCCTCCATTTATATATTGCGAACGTATTGCCATTTCGTCGGATTCTAAAGCACATAACAATTTATTTTTTGAATATTGTACTTTAGTTTCCAAAAGCTTGAACGCTTCATCCGTTAACCCAGGAAAACCATTTACGTTGCAATACCAGTTATAAATAGTTTTTGGATGCGGTAAACACGAAGTAAAGATTCTACGGATGTAATTGTAGTAGAGTAGAAATGCACATTGCATTTACAGGCAAAACTTTCGAAATTTTGGCTTATATTTTGGCCACCGGACTTTTTTATTCTTCGATGCTTTTTTTACCAAGTTGTTATACAATTCCGCTGCAAGCACGTTTTCTGACAAAATGTTTGAGATATTAATAAATCTTTTTGTTTGTTGTAAATTTACTAAGATTTTTGGCAAACATAATATTTTTTTCTAGCGATGTGCTTCTTGTTGCAATGTCCATATTTTTTTTACTGTCTTTGCGTTGAGCGAGATCTTTTTGGCTAGTTGTCTCCGTAGTACAGACTTTCGAGGCGTGTCAAAAATAGATTCTAAGTCCATGTCACTCTCTGTGGATATCAGTAAACAAGTTTTATTTTTAATACGCACGTATTTGATACAATAGATAGCAGCCGTGTGTAAATTAATTAGACATAAATTGAATTACAATCTGGTCATTATTACGTACAGGTTCGTTTGATGTATGTGCTTCGATGTCATTTATTGTTTGTTGCTGTCGGGATGGATATAATAATATAGTTGGAGTTTCAAAATTAGCATTTTCATTGGCTTCATTAGAAGACGCGCTCTGAAAAACGATCACAAGATTACAGACCAGACATGCGGAAAGTATTATTAATGAACTACATAAAAACATATTAAAACTGATAATAACTCCTAACAATCCATTAAATTTACGCTGCTTCAGAGGAGCTTTTATTGAATTGTTTTGGATTTTTTGGCGAGATTATTCGAGCATTAACCAGCTAACCTAAGACAATGTCACGTGTGACGAATATGTACCGTTTGAGTTTCTGGAAACTGGAAAGTGGCACATCTGATCAAAATACTGAAACTACCAACTAAACATAAGTTAGGCACCGAGGAGGGCGAGAACTCTCATCCACTGAAGTATCTATAATAATTACAACTGCCTATTAAATGGTGCACCATCATAATATTAATATCATGTTGAAAACTGAATATTTAGTAAAAACACCACACCACCATATCCATTCATATCCATATTTTTGTTTATAATACTCTGAAACTAGTACTTACTTGCAAAGGAATATAATACATTCCATGTAAAAAATACTGGGAATTGTTCAATAAAACCAAAAAAGTAATTTATTCGTCAAAATTTATGGGTGTTTCTCATTTTTCGTGCATATTACACGTCCAGTAAAAAAAATCTTTACTTATTCGTTATAAATCTACATTCCTTTTAAAGAAAACCAAACGTAATAAAGTTATGCTTACATGCATGTAACATTTACAGATCCAAATAACGTAATTAATAAACTGTACATAAAAAAACTTTATAAATTCTCATTTCCTTCGTTGTCCATTTACTATTCTCGTAAATACATTTGTTTTTTAACCAAAAATATCAATTTTAAAAATAAACACAGTAACCATACCAAGAAACTGTATTAAAAAGCACATCGTTTACACCTAAAAAAATAACAATAAATCCACAATATAATAAAATTTTATTTCATCAAACTTTTAATTACAGTCTACTTATGCGCTTAAAATTTTTGCAAACGCCCCATGCTGCGCCGCGCACACGTCTCACCGTCTCAGTCACCCAGCAAACGTCGTAGCGAGTGGACGCTTGGTCGTGGTAAAAAAAAATTTTCGTGTGTAGTTTCGAGGGGAGTAGGGAGATTATTCTGGAATCGTTCTCCTTCCTATCGTCAGTATTACTACGTGAGTATTTATGATTTTGTTTACTCTGTAGCTAATTATTATTTCTAATAATTACCTTCGTAGTTTAGAATATGCATTAGGTTCGTAATTTTGAACTTAGGAAAAAAATAGATAAAGGATTCATACCTCATTACCTTCTTCCTCACTGCCTTCGTTTACCGTCGTTTTTTTGAGCGATGGTAATGAGATCAAAACGATGGCAATTAGAAACATTTTTATGTCAGTTATTTTTTATTTTTTATTGTGCAAACCTTGTGAATATAATTATGTTTGTCAACTTCGGTGTGGTCGCGGGCTCTAGTCCCACCAGTAGTCATTTATATTATAATAAAAAATTAATACTTGTTATTTTGTTATTTGATGTTGCTTAAAGATATCAGGTGAGTGTAATTTTAAAACTTTTTATGACGCTTAATTATAAACGACAGGAGCTCTAATACTATATTTGTTTTTACAGATTATTAAACATTAAGAATGCCAAGGAAAACCAAACAAACATTAGAGCAGAAACGAGAACGCGATCGGTTACAAAAAAAAAAAAAAAGTATGCGGAAATTAAGAAAGATCCCGAAAAGTATGCAGAACTGAAGTCAAAAGAAAGAGCAAGATACCTTAAAAGAAAAGAACAGAGAAAAATAAATAGTGCAGAAAATGTGACACCTAGACAGTTGAGAGTTCAAAGAAAAACATGGAGAGTTAATTCGAAACGTCATTATGAAAGAAAAAGGAAAGAAAAAGCTATTCAGCAGTTGTTACTAGATAATTCTCCACCAAATAGTAACACTGAGGCACTCCCAGCTGAACAAGATCATCTCGCTCGACCAGCTCTGAGCCCCATACCTAGTTCATCTTTAAATGGTTTGGGTTCCAGCAATAGTAATTCTTGTCAAAAATGTCTAAAAAAGGATGTTCTTCTGAGAAAGCTTCGCTACCAGCATAAAAAAGAAATAGGCATTTTGAAACGAGAAATTGAAAAAACGAAGAAACAGAAAGGTGCCATTAGGAAAATGCTCTATAGAGTAATGAAAAATCAAAGAAAAAATGTAATTGCATCGACTGAAGAAAAAATAGAACATTTGGTAGCAAATGTGAACATAGAAAAGCGCGAAGAAATTAAAAAGAAACTAATATTTGGTGAAATTCTTACAAGAAGTGTTGGGGAAGGCTACAATTGCCTGAGAAAAAAGAAGAGAAAGACTTCTCTAACGTGGTTATGACAGAAAGAGAAAAATTAAAAAAATATAAGTTATTGACACAAACAAAAACATTCACAGTAATAGATAAAAAAGAAAATAAAACAGCTAAGAGTGAAAACTTGACAGAGCAACTAATTTTGGAGTTTTTTGACGATGATGAAGTGACTAGAATTGCAGCTGATAAAAAAGAATACATAACTAAAAAGAAAATAAGAAAACAAAAAAGATATTTAACAGACACATTAACTAACCTATATAAAAAGTTTACGCATCATTCGAATCTCAAGGTAACTTATCAAACTTTTTGTAAATATCGCCCGTTTTGGGTTTTATACCCAAAGGATTCCAGCAGAAATACGTGTGCTTGCAAAGTTCACATTAATATGGATTTGTTGATAAAATGTCTTATTACAAATAAAATACTAAAAGAATCTAACGGGACAGGTATTTTAGAAAGCTTATGTTGCAACGTTAATGATGAAAATTGTTTGAATCGATCATGTAAAAATGTCAATTGAAAAATTTAGATTACGCCAAATTCCAGAATGACCGAAAAATCAAATAATATCAGTGGTGTAGTTGCTCTGAAAAATACTATGTTAAAGATGGGGAGAAAACCAAATTAGTAACAAAAAAAGGAACATTATATGATTTTCCACGAAACATTATACTCCAATTAGAAGACAATCTTGTGGGCGATATGAAACACTGCACTAATATCTTGACTCAGTATAGAAATATTAAAGAGCTTAAAAATAATCTTACTCCACAAGAGGCAGTGGTTCACGTTGACTTCAGCGAAAACTACTGCGTTAAATATAATGAAGAAATCCAAAGTTTTCACTTTGGTGGTAGTAGAATGCAGTTGTCACTGCACACATGTGTCATCTACTTGATTGATCCAGAAGTTGGAATTCAAAAACAATATAGTTTTTGCACTGTAAGTGAATGTACCCAACACGATGCTGCTGCTGTCTGGGCACATTTATTACCGACCATTGGGTATGTATCGGAGATTTCATCCCAAATTGACACAGTTCATTTCATTTCTGACAGCCCAACAAGCCAATATAGAAATCGCTTTATTTTTTATATGATTAGCCAACTGTATCGTGATTTTCCGCAACTGAAATCTGTGATCAACTTCGAAGATAAATCTTCAGACAAACCGTGCTCACCGAAAGTCAAGATACTATCGGATATTAATGTGACTGATTGGGTAAATAGATTTTTTTATATTAATAAGGAGAATATTGCTAAAATGAAAACAGATAATAATACTTATCAAACAGATTTTGAGAAATTTATTATCTGTAAGAATGATAATGAAGTTGATACCAAAGAAAATAAAGACCAAATCTGTGAGAAGGAGAAGAAAAAAAGATTGCCTAACTTTTGGAGTGACAACGATGATGATGATATGAGTATTTTCTAAAACGAAAGATGAATGATAAAAACTGTTGTTTTTTTCATTTAAAATACTTATTAAATAAGTTTATTCTTGTTTAAATTAATAGTAAGCCTGATTTTTAGTTCTTTTTAATAAGGACATTTGATTTTGATCTCATGCTTCCAAAAAAAAAAAATATATATAGGTAGATACGTATAAATTTATTAAAAAGGCAAGGAGAAATGGCCAATATTATGTTTTGATTAAGCACCGATCTAGCAGGTAGTTTAATTTAATTACAGCAATTAAGTTAATTGAATTTTAAATATTAAAAATGCATATTTGTGTCACAGTATGTTGTATCATTTCCTTCCATTTATCTTCATTACCCTCGCAGCTCTATGCCTTCACTTAACGTCTCAAAATCATTCCCTTCGTTAACTTTCTCATTACCGTCTCATTCTGATTTTTGTTATGACAATAATTTCATTGTTGTCTATAGAAAGAAGGTGTAAACCACAAAATATTTAAGGATTATACCGTGTATGTTAATGGTATTAGAAAAAATAACAAAGTTATTCGACAATTAATTTGAAATTTAGAAAAGTCATGGAATTTGCACGAATTACGCGAAACACCCTTATTTTGTCACCTTCAAAGTAGGCCCTTTCGCTTGCAATACAGCTAATCCAGCGCTTGATCCAGTCCTCCATTATTTGGTAAGCTGATTGAGGTATGGTCTTCAACTCCTTCGGTGAATTTTCTTTTATAGCTTCAATCGACTCGAAACGTCTTCCTCGAAGAGGTAATTTTAGCCTCGGGAACAGGAAAAAATCAGACGGAGCCATATCAGGTGAGTACGGCGCTTGGTCGATGACATTCGTCGAGTTTTTGGCAAAGAACTCTTGCACAGTGACTTTGTGCGATGGTGTATTATCATGGTGCAAAATCTATGAATTGTCGTTCCACAAATCTGGGCCGTTTTCGGCGGATATTCTCTCGCAAACGCTTCATGACGCCTAAATAATACTCTATAATCACCGTTTCTCCCTCTGGAAGAAATTCGTAGTGCAACCGCGGTAATCGAAGAAAACTATCAGCGTAACTTTCGCGGTACTTTTTACATAGAGTATTAATGTAAAAACAATAACATAGTATTATTTTAGTACTTATTTGCAAAATTACACATTGTCCATGAATGAAGTTGTGAAATTCCCCGCTGGACTTCAAGTTACAATTTACGAACACAGAAACATAAAATAAAAATTGATTATATAGCACAATATACATTGCGTTCATATTTTCACCTACTTTTAGTAACTAGATTAATATATGATTATTTATTATGTTTATCATAAAATAATTGATTTAAATAAAACCGTAACTTACCGATAAATATTTCATTGTGTTTCTGAATGTTACAGCAGAGAATTACAAGCCAGCCATATACAAAATTTAACCAGCCAGTGAAATAAATTCCTGGAACTTGCCTGGTTTTTTAAAGTAATAGACCCCCTGGGCCTCAAGTCTGCTATTACAATAGTGTCAGAATGGTCTATCGTTGATTTAATAATTGTTGATTTTGATAAGTTTGGTAATTTACTGATATATTGGCGTCATTATTATTTTCCAATGGTCAGCCACTGACACTCCTTTGAAATAAAAGGCATCTATTGGTAATCTCGTACATAATGACTGACTCAGGCGGTAATTTCATCAAATTTTGACAGTTCCTTTGATCAGTGACTTACCATTAGAACCTCATTGTGCAGTCATTGCTTTTAATTCGTTACGAGTATCGTGTTTGTGGAATACAATGAAAAACCAATGATCGACCATTATGAATTTAGCAGATTACGAACTTTTAGCAAAATGACAATGGGATCGTGTTGGAATGACGAATTTATAAAAATAGCAGACTTGGGCCCCTGGTCTTGAGTACTCGTACGTAGCGCCGAAAAACGTACGTAGCCTTAAAAGGCTAACTTGAAATGTCTTCACTTTGAGTGCGACTATACTGCGGTCGTAAGCCTATTAATTCTATGACCGTAGGTACTTTTTTGTAATGTATCAAATCTTCATTTGATACGGTGAATAATGTAAAATGTTTGTTACACAAAAAGCATTAAATAATGAATGAATATTCCTTCCTAACAGGGAACAAAGTATGACACAATACGAGAACCAGCTAGCCGGGCTACGTCTTGAAGTGAAAATATTGCGGAACTATGTAGGTTACTCAAAAGAAATCCCGTACCAAGATCTACATACAGAGGTACAACAGTTCAATTATTTTCAGACCTTTCTCTGTTAATACAATAACCATCTACGTAAGTTTCCTCATATTTTAACTTGGGGTTGCTGGAGAGATATGAAGTTTTTGTACTCTTAAGAGCGGGCCTAATGCCAGGATAAATTCTGATTTCACCCGCGCGTCTCGCAACCCCCGCATTAGTGCAGAAAACAATCACAGGCGGCGCGACAACGCGCGCAACCAAACTCGCGTACTAGTATATGCAATATAGTCAGATAAAACCACAGACATTTAAAAAAAAACTATTATTAATTTTCTTTGGATAAAACAGGACTGTACAAATAGATATGCGCATATGCTATCGGTTTCACAGAATTCGCAAAATATAATTCTAATAAGAGTGTAATCATTGTGCTGTATTATGTGTAATAATACTATGTTGTATACAAATTTCATAAATTGTAATATTATGTAGTATGGACACACTGATAATTTACTTGTTCACTAAGAATTTAAGTATTCCTTGACTTGTTTTACTATACAATTCAATTATTTTGCTATAAATAAAACACGATGGTAAGAAATATCTTATAATCATCACAATAATATTTTTTTTTTATTAAAAAACACCGATTCTAATGAGTCATCAGTAATCAGCAATTGATTATATATGTTCTTCATTTGATGGTTCAGGAGTAAACAACTCTCTAGAATTAATTGTTTCAGGACAGAATTGCTTGCATTTTGAGGGTCCAGCGGCATTTGGTTCTTTGAGCTGACGTTTTTTGGGAATTGTTGGTTGCCTCAAAGGCATGTTTCTTGTTTGGCGTGGGTCAACTAATTCAGGCAATATGTGTTCCATATAAAATTCGGTAAGCTTACCAATCATTTTCTTTTCCCAAAAGTCGTCATCGCGAAATATTGTTTCAACAGTCAGTCTTTGATTTTCACCAGACCACACTGCAAAAAGACACTTGTTTCTTTTACTTATATGTAACTGTCCTTGGACTTGGTAAAACCAAGGGTGGTTCTTGTTAATAATTTTTTTTGTACCTTTTATGGCCCAATTTTTTTTTTTATTGTTTATAGCCTCTTCAATTGGTATTTTGAATGCAGAAAGTGGGCATTTTATCTCTACAATTGTGTCGTTACCGACTAAGCCATCTGGGGTAGCTGCCAAAAATGGTATCTTATCGTCTATGAATAGTCTACATGGGTTTATTTCCACACTTTCTTGTCTTGCAAGCTGGTTGAGAGCAATGGATTCATTATCTATACCATGTTTTATTGAAGCTACGCTTGAAATATTTCGTTTGTATAACAAAGCTTTAACGATACTTGCGCTGGTAGTCTGACGACGATTGATAATCTTCCCAAAGTTTGATGCAGTTAATAAATTTCTACGAAGCTCTAACCACTCACTGCTATCTCTTTGCAAGATTGTAGCTCGTTCAACCTGTGACTTTTCAAGTTCAGTTTTTTCTAAATTTTTTAAGAAACTTCGTTTTGCCAGGTCGTAAACGTCTTCGTCCATATCAGGCTTTTGACAACTGTCTGTTCCATAATTTTTGTCTGCGGTTGCAACCGATGCCAGTGTTTTGGTAAAAGGAAGTTTAAAAAATCGGTGTGGCCTGGGTCTTGTTATTGGGTCTAAACACGTAGCAGACGGGCCCACGGATCCGCTATTTTCGTATGTTCAACAGTCTGCCTAACACCCTGTATAGACACTTTCGAACGGAAACAATACACGATTGCAACGGTAAAATAAATCGTCTGTTTATTTTGCGTATACAATAATACATAGACCTTCGACTTCATTCCAATCCATAGGTCTCGCTTCTTCAGTTTTTTCATTGTATTTTTTTTGTTTCCCATATTACTCAACAAAAATGTAGATATATTTTATGATAATAATTAATAATATTGGCGGCTACGCGCGGAGCAAACTGACATAGACTACCCGTCTCAACAGAGCGAGGGCAACTGATCGCCGATCAGTTCGGTGAGACAAACAGATGTCTCAAGCTCATGTTACGCGAGACGGAAGACAGCGTTTATCGCGGATTAAAAATGTAGTAAGCGCCAAAAGCTTTTTATTCTGTTATCTTTTAGAATAGACAATATTTTAAAAAATCGCTAGGGTCAGCTCTAGGTTTTATATTCGTGATAATATTTATCTAATTTATGGTTCACTAATATGCACCAAAATAAAATGAAAAGCAAAAAAGTTGAAAATTAGAGGTAACTTTGTGATGGTTTTCTATTGAGAAAATTTTATCCTACTATGTTTTTCGTCAGGGCCGACCTTTACATTTATAATGAAGTTTCCTGACATATTTTTTTTTTCCAATTTAAACATGTTTTACTACTGTGAAAATCTAATCAAAGATTGAAGATTTTGCTTTAGGCCCAATCTTAACCTTTTAAGGTACTGTCTCTAAAGTATTTACAAATTGAGTATCTACATATTGGGTACAAAAGTATTATCCTATCTTACATAAATTATAAATGTGATAGTTTGTATGTTTGGATGTTTGTTACTCATTCACGAAAAAATGGCTGAACAGATTTAGATGAAATTTGGCACACAGATAGTTTGTAACCTGGCTTTACATATAGGTTACTTTTTATCCCGGTAGTATGTTCCCGTGGGATAATTTCCGACCTACACGCGGGCGAAGCCGCGGGCGAAAGCTAGTAAACTTATAAATGGAAAAACAGGTGGTGGGGTTGCAGGGGAGCATGACGTAAAAAAAGAGCAGAGTTTTCAATCGTCAGATAACTTTAAATAAGTAAGTAAAGAATAATTCGACAGCTTTTGTAAAGAAAATGTCAACTGCCTTTTTTTTCTGATTTTTATAGTTAAATTGGCAGACCCAACACACGTTGTTCTGGGGTGCTAATTAAGGCAGCTTTTTTAAAATTTCATTGTCGTCGTCAGAATATACACTATATCGCAAAAATTCCGGGGTCGCTAATAAAAACCGTGATATCTCCATAAATCACATATCTAGATCGCTAGAATAAATAATATGTAGTAAGCAGGTTACTAATTGCTTGTTCTAAATCTCTCAAGAGGTTTCATTTGTACAAGAAACAGATTTAAAAAAAAAGTGCTCTGAATTTTTTTTAAATTTAAGATTAGGAAAATAATATTTTTTCTGCTTTTATTTCAAAGCGAGCTGTCATTATAAATGATTCCTTGGATTGATCAGATTTTTCAGTGCAATATCATGTCGTTAACCCCTGAAGAATGTACACGGATTATTACCATGGTACAAGAAGGAAGAAGTCAGCGTAGCATTGCTAGAACAGTAGGAGTATCTTTATCAACGGTCCAAAGAGTACTCCCGCGATTTCAAGAGACCGGCATGAACATCAGAAGACCAGGAAATGGCAGGCCAAGGTGCATAACTACACGAGAAGACCGATTCATCGTGAGCACTATGTTAAGAAATCGACATCTCACGGCTGTTCAGGTCCGAAACAGTCCTCAAAAAAATTCACCACAACAATGTGAGCTCTGATACGATTCTGCTACGTCTTCTTGAAGCTGATAGACCGCCTTATAGACCAGCAAACTGCTCAGAGAACATCGAGTTGCCAGGTTACGGTTTGCTCGAGAACACATTCGATGGAAAGATGAAGATTGGTCCAACGTTATGTTTTCCGATGAGTCCAGATTTTGTATGAATGAATGAATGAATGATATATTTATTAGCAAGGATATAGGTAGCTAACATAAGTTCTTAATATCTATGGGTTTCACTATATTCGGCGTTTCAGCCGTGCAAATATTTAGATTTTACATTTTGGTTAAGATATAACATGCAGTACACATTTAGTAGTTAGCAATAATATAAAAATAGTTTCATAATTTAAATTTAGATTACAGTGCAATTAATAAAATTAAAATTAAATACAATTCTATTCAGTAATAATAATTTACATTAAAAATAGCAATCAATAATAATGATGTCATTTCAATAAAAAATAGCCGGAATAATAAACATGTTTCAAAATTATTTAAGTAATGTCAATATGTAGATGTCATAATAATTATAATATTAAATAAATGAAATAATAATCAATTTTACATTTTACACTCAAAATATTCATTGATGGAATAAAAACATCTCTCACACAACCAGTTATATAGCTTTCTATTAAATTCTAAATCTGTAGCACTTCTAAATTCTTTGGCTAAGTGGTTATATATTTTCACCGCCATGGTATAGCAATTTTTGCTGCAAACTTTGAGTCTATTACGCGGGACTACTAGTGGCTTTTGTACTATTTTCCTCTTTGACATAGCCTTTTCATCTTTTTCAAAAAGCGACCAATTGTTTCTTAGAAATTTGCTTGCTTGTAATTCTGGTTTCAAACACATATAAACACGGGAGGGTAAGTAGCTTTTGCTTAATAAATACAGGTTTACAAGAGTCTGTCCACTTAAGATTGTAAATTGACCTTACACACTTTTTTTGGGCTATGAATGCCCTCTGGGCATCTGTTGAATTTCCCCATACAGTTATTCCATACCTTAAAACAGAACAAACATGGCTGTGGTATACTAATAAAGCTGTTTGAATGTCTGTTAAATTTTTGATCCTCCTAAGTGCAAATACGAATTTATTTATTTTCTTACATACATTATCTACTTGAGCTTTCCAATTGCAATGTCTGTCCATAACTACTCCTAAAAATTTGATATTATTAACTTCTTCTATGTCATTATTATTGTATTTTAAACTTAATTTCATTTCATTTCCTAATTTTTTGTGGTTATTATATGGCAAAAATGTTACAAATTTAGTTTTATTTGTATTTATTTTTAAATTATTCCTATCTAGCCAATTTATTCAATCTGTCAATGCTTTATTCGTAACTATGTTACTGTTAACTAGAGTTTTCTCTTTTGTCAACACAGTAGTATCATCTGCAAACAATATAGTATATTGGTTAGTGGAGTTGGGCAGTTCGTTTATGTATATTATAAACAATAAGGGGCCAAGGACACTTCCCTGTGGTACACCACAGTAGTTTTCTAAGTAAGGTGACCTAAAGGTTTTCTGGGTGTTAGTTACAAAACCCATTTTTTTATTCTCCGTGCATTGTTGTCGGCCTCTTAAGTAGATTTCAAACCAACTACACTCGAGAGCAATGAATCCGGGTCACTTAAAGAATGTTAAAAATCTCGGAAACTAAAAATGATAGGTTAATGCAATAAATTGTATTTAATAGACAATGTAATACTCCTTAAATGAAAGTAAAAAAAATATGAGTCACCATACATTTTATTAACACAAAATTACATAAAGAAAAAAACTGCTGATCTCTCCTTAAAACAAAAATAGGAAACATGAAATTTTTGAACTTTATTACGATTTTCTTGAATTTTAATACTTCGTATTGCCTCCTCGTGCTTCCATGACTGCGTTTACGCGGTTTGGCATGCTGTACACCAAGTTCCTTATACGATTTTGGGGAATATTCTCCCATTCCTCTGTGAGAGCAATTTTGAGCTCACCAAGCGTGATTGGGGGAGGGTTTCGTTGTTTTACGCATCTGCCTAGCTCGTCCCAAGCATGCTCGATCGGGTTGATATCCGGGCTGCGCGCTGGCCACTCAATACGAGTAATGTTCATCTCTTGAAGGTAGTCATTCATAATCCTACCTGTATGAGGTCGGGCATTGTCATGCATAAATATAGCATCTTCACCTAAATTGACCATAAATGGACCAACGTGATCATTGAGGATTTCTTCCACATATCTTTCGCTAGTTAAAGAGCCGTTTTCTATGATCACCAGCTCTGTGCGACTTTCAGAAGAAATTCCGGCCCACACAAGTACAGACCCACCACCGTAGGCTACTTTTTCTTCGATGCATGCTTGCTTGAATCTTTCCCCTGGTCTTCGATACACTCTGTGTCTTCCATCGTGCTTGTAGAGCATAAATTTTGATTCGTCGGAGAACATAACTTTTGACCAATCTTCAATACTCCAATTTACGTGGCTCTGGGCATATCTTAGTCTTGAAATACGATGCCCACGCTCCAGTTTAGGGCCGTTTGCAGGTCTAAGGGGTTTTAAGTTAGATTCAGCAAGCCGACGTCTTACTGTCCATGCACTTGGGTTACTTCCTCCGAGGCGTCGAAACTGATTTGTGAGTTCAGTTCCTGTAAGAAAGCGATTTCGAAGCATGGTGTTCACCAAGTATCGGTCTTCTCGTGCTGTGGTACACCTGGTTCTGCCCGTTCCTGGTCTGCGTAGGTTAGAACCAGTTTCTTCGTAACGTCGGAGAACTCTTTGTACTGTTGACAGCGACACACCGACAGTCCTGGCTGTATCGCGCTGACTCCGGCCGGTTTCCAGCATTGTAAGTATTCTGGTGCATTCTTCAGGCGTAAGCGACATAATTTCAGCTTGAATAATGAATATAGAGCACTATCAACATGGTTTATGTACCCACATAAATGACAGATTATAAACAAAAGCAAAACCAAATGCTGTAATTTCGTAGTTCCATCTTCGAAAGTGGCCCTTTTTCAAATTTGATTTTTTTATGATATAACTTTACAATAACTAAGAAGTTTTAATACCTTCATTTAAGGAGTATTACATTGTCTATTAAATATAATTTATTGCATTAACCTAGCATTTTTAGTTTCCGAGATTTTTAGGATTCTTTAAGTGACCCGGATTCATTGCTCTCGAGTGTATAAGCAACGCCTCGTATACCATATTGCTCAAGTTTACTCATATCCAAAAATACTGCTACTGGGATTTCTTTTTTATTGATAGCATCCATAATTTCTTTAACTAGTTTAAAACATGCCAAGATTGTGGATTTTTGCTTAATGAAACCGTTCTGTTGCCTACATAATACATCATATTTCTCTAAGAAATTTATAAGCCTCTTGCTCATTACTTTTTCAAATATTTTTGAAAGTATGGGAACAAAAGTAATTGGTCTATAATTATTTGCCTCAGATCTAGGTCCTTTTTTGTGAAGGGGTTTTACAACAGAACATTTGAAATTGTTGGGGAATATACCCTTTTCGAAAGTTAAATTAATTATGTAAGTCAAGGGTTTTGTTAAAGTTAAGACATTTTGTTTGATCATATTAGTACTAATGTTTGATCATATTAGTACTAATGTTTTATCATATTAGTACTAATGTATATTTACGCACGACGGGAGACGAAGAGTATTTAGACGACGTGTTTTGAAGAAAAGGTGCCATTCGGTGGAGGATCAATAATGGTTTGGGCTGGGATATCTTCAGAGGATCGCACGGAGTTAGTGATCATAGAAAACGGTTCTTTGACTGCTGTCAGATACGTAGAAGAGGTTTTAAATGAGCATGCTGGTCCTTTCTTAGTGAATATGGGTGCAAATTCCATTGTTATGCACGATAATGCGCGACCACATACTGCTCGTTTGGTCAATATGTATATTCAAGACGTCGGTCGGTATTACCTGCATGGAGTGGCCAGCTCACAGCCCAGTCTTAAATCCCATAGAACATGGATGGGACGAGCTCGGGAAATGCGTGAGACGACGCTCTCCTGCTCCCGTTAACTTACGTCCCGTTAGTGAAAGAATGGGCAAACATAGACCACAATCGTATTAAAAATTTGGTTTACCGCATGCCACATCGTCTTAATGAAGTGATACGGGCTCGTGGAGGAAATTTAATTAAAGTTATATAGTGTACACATTTTTTTAAATTTATTAATCAGTCATCAACATTATACTATAGTTTCGCAAATTAGTCTTATATATTTAAGAAACTATCACGCCATTTATCTGGAACTGGACCTGGAATTTTTGCCAACCAGTGTATTTAGTTGTCTAATTAATTAATAGGTCAGCGACGAACTTTTACACACAGGTACAGTTCTAACCTTTTTTTTATTACGGGGGAAATCGTCATGGATGTCTGTCAGACTCTTACTGAATAAAACCACCCCGGTGTTCCGTCTCACACTTGCACCGGGGATCACGGGATCTAATGCGACTTCCGCGATCCCCGGCTATTTAATTGCCGGGTTGCCTCTGCGGGCTACCTCGAGTTAAGGGGGGATTGAGGTGTTATACTCTCCCCTCACATCATAGAGAGGCGCGCGTGGAACACTACGCGCCACCATCTCGGGTCCTAAGGAGTAGACGGCGACGGTTTTCGATCCCTAGGGTTTTCGCGAAAATTCGAAGTACCTATCAAATTAATAATGTAAACCAACACGTGAAGTCGTTGCTGCATGCACCGAATAGAGTTTTCTCATTGGTGCAAATGGCTAGTCACCCCCCTCTCATTCCCAGCGAGCGTTAGGTACTCCCGCGCTTGTGTTTGCTAATTTTCATGAATAAAGAATATATTTAAAAATTTTGTTGTTGAATAAAAAAGTTGATAATTTTGATAGCTAATTTTGAGGCTGGAATTTGATTTTATTAGCAGACAGATGTTATATCACTAAAATATATAAAGTAGCCCACTTACAGCATTAGTCGCTAGGTTATCAATTCAGAAGTAAATATATTTATCGTTAGCTCTGAGTCATATAACGGGGTGTCCTGCGTGAGTGACGACGCCACGCGAAGCTGCGAAAGCGACGAACGCGATCAACTCAACGGCATACCCTGCTTGCGGCCTATATAGCAGTCTGCGGCGAGACGTGACGTAACGCGTAGGTACAATGTTTTGATGGCGACTAGACGCGACACCACGAACTACTTGACTTTCAAGCAAAATTGTATTGTACTTCTCCATGATTCGAGAAGTAATTACCAAAATCACGTAGGACATTTTGTCGCACGTAGCATCGCGTATTCGTCGCTCACGCAGGACACCCCGTTAATTTACGTTCGTAAGTTGATGCTGATTTTTTTATATTCTGTAGAAATAGTAAAGATGACGAACTAATAATAATAGAAACTGTTCTATTAACTCGTTGCCTACATACAAAAAAGACGTTAGGTTGTAGGTGCTAAAGAAAACTTTTGTTGCTGTTACTCATAATTTCCCGTTGTTCTGTTCAATTTTGAATCATTTCGTACAAATATCCCATAGATACAGGACGTTCAGTTTGTTCCGAATTTGAAAGTTTTACAATTATTCTTTTCTTGACCTAAGTTGGACGATATAGAACATAAAAAATAAACAAATCGGTCCAGCCGTCCTCATGTGGCTTATCAACGAACACCATTTCATTTTTATTTATATACATATACCTAGATACTTGTTCTGGTTTTATTAGCTCTTGGAGTTGCACATGCAAGTGGAGACGCTGTCCCGCGAGCGCACGGCGCTGGTGACGGCAGCGGCGTCGCGCGCGCTCATGCTGGAGCGGCACGAGCGCTCCGCCGACCTGTTCGCACGGATGATCCGCGCGCGTCGCGACTTATCCGCGCTGCTCGATGGCCGTTCGGAACTGCCGGCGCTCGACGAGGGTGGCCAAGCCGTGGTAAATTTACCTACTTGCTCGTTACATCATACCCCGCGTCCTTACCAAAATTGATCATCGCGCGACGAAATTGTGACGTACAAACGCGACTTGATTGATGTCATATTCATCAAAGAGCGCGGCGATGGCAGCATCCTATTTAAAAGTGGTTATTGCGCGAATACCCAATCGTCGCCTTTATATGTCACTTTTTGTTTGGTGAACCTGAACACGCTGACGTGCCGACAGAGGGCGCTTTCCGGTTTTTGGACGCTAGGCCTATCCGGCTATACGTGAATTAACTAGGTTTTTTTTTAAACGACTGATGTAGGTACGATTGCTATCGCAGACGTAAAGGCCCCGTCGATATTCGCGTTTAACACTAATTGAAATTCTTTTAACGACAAAGAAACAATTTGGCTAGTGGTAGTACAAAAGGTTAATAAATGAAACGGTGGTACGTTGTGGAACCGATTGGGGATTGCCTGCACCAGAGCAAGGCGACGCGCCGCTGGCAGGGCCGGGCAAGCGTTCATAGCACTCGCTGCCTCGGGGTCTCCCGCTGAACCACCCAGGCCACTTCCGTAGCTGGCGGGATGTGCTGGGAGGGCAGGGTCCGCGGCCCAGTAGACGAGCTGTAGCCAAGTGGTACGGTCGAAATCGGCCTTTTCTATGTGTTGATACGGAGAATGCCTTGTAAGGGAAAATATCCCGGATAGGTCCCTGGGAAGGAGCCTTTACTAACACTGCGATAACTGGAACTGCTAGTTCACATAAAAACTCACAGGGGAAAATTTTGAACCATGTTCAAATGACCAAAGGTGGCAGACGACTAACTCTCTGCAAAACAAATACGAATCTTTTTCTTTCTGTTTGAATTTAAAATTCTGTCAAACGTGTCAATATTTTACAAATAAAACATGTTCAGATTTTTTCACTTGTAAAGAGGGTTATTTGGCAGTAGAATTCTGCCCTATGTATCTATTAATAATTGCATGAACTGCAAAAGTAACCGCATATTATTTTTATAGCAACTCGTATTATTTAACCTATAGATAGATTAGCCTAATCTAGACTAACTTACTAACTTAACTACTTACCTAACCTATCGAACGACAATTGAAGTGCAACAGATAGGAGTAAGGTCGAGCCGCTTCAAACCTACCCACCCGTTATTAGTGCGAGCCCCGGAAGTGTTCACTAAACCTAGAACTAAAATAAACACGTGCCTTCGAAACCATGGACTAAAACTATTCTATGGACCCCTTAAAATTAAAGAACACACAAGAAACAAAGACAAAAGAGAAATAAAAGACAAAACAAAGAGACTATAAGCTAAAGTAAATAAAAAATATTAGCATAGAATAAAAATAAATTATCGATAGATGGCAAAAAGGAAATATCGATAGAAGATAAGAAGAAAATGCCGATTGAAGTCTGATTGAGGGACTGAATGTAAACACACCATCAAGGTTTGAACAACCCTGGCAGCGGGAAAAGAAAGCGTCATGGCTAGAACTTAGTTCTAGGGCAGTATGGGTAAATAGATAGGAAAGGAACAATATTGTGGGTCGCAAACGTCTCGACCGAAAGAGACACGGCAAGTCGCGAACCTCACGAGCTGTCGTAATGCGATACCTCCGCCAGCCCAGAACACTGCGTGGGAAGCAGCAAACATTGACCCGCCAGAAGGCTATTACAAGTTTCCCATCACACCGCCACGAAGTCACTGCGAAGCGCAGACATTCACAGAGGGGAAGAACCAAGCTTAATAAAAAAGGTCTGCTTACCAAATCTTGGTCATCGCACCAAATAATAATATTTTAATTTTCGTAAATAATATTTCGTCTTATTGAGAATGACAATTAGGTATGACATGACATAATGTAAAAAGAAGTAAAATTTCAGTCAGAAAAAATAAAGCCATTTTGAATGAATGAATGAATGAACGGCACCGATCCCAGCGTGGTTTAACCAGACTCGATAAATCGAATGAACCCCAAGATTTGCACTAGCCCATGAAGTCTCATGTTTCATGGGACTACAAATGCCATTGCATATCAAGGAGTAGACCGGGGGGCGCGGTAATGGTAAGGAAGACGTGCCCTCAGGATAGGAAAGGATTTACGAGCCATACCGGATATGCATCCTTGAGTAAGCAATGGACTAGTGGAGAGACGGGTGTTATTTGTCTTTGGATGAGCATCTTTTTGAGACATCGGCGCTATGTTGTTTCCTTCACCGGTAAATCTTGAGACGGGGTTACGTTGCTTACTCGTCGCCTTTCTATATCATTGCTGTGCTGTGTTGCATTTAGCCGATTCTATGTCTTCGTCAGAAGTTACGCTGCTATCCGTTTCTGGTTTCTTGTAGATCTCGCTGGCAGCCTTCATGATCCTGTATCGGTCTGTAGCCGTGTCCATCCAAAAGTTGAATTCCTTGTCGGAGTTGGTCGAGTCCTGTTTAAGGTTGTCGTTCCATGTATAAATAGGACGGCCTACTTTCTTGGATTCGGCCTTGTTCTGCATTGCTGCGTGTAACCGGTGCGGTGTGAAAGTGTGTGAAATAGCACATCCTGTGGTTCTTGATGCGTTTGGTTACTGTTTTTCCGTCTAAGATTTCATGCATCTGCTTTTGTCTTGGTTTATTTCTGGCGTAGTTAATCAAGTCTCTTATGATGACTCTCTCATATCTTCTCGGTCTTGACCTGTTGTTAGCTTTAGTGATTGCTGACACTTTCAATATGTATCATACAAGGTACGAGCACCATTCCATACATGAGTCTGGCTAGTTTCCAGTCCACCTTTTTTTTTTTTTTTTTTTTTTGGGTGGGAAATCATCAAATGACGTCTCCCGCTCTGGGTGGAGCGGGAGGGCGTGTCAGACTCTTACTGACTAAAACCCACCCGTGTTCCTTCTGTTGCCTGTGCAATGCCAGGGGGCCACGGTATCCCTTTCGGACTAATCCCGCAACCCCGGCAGGCAATGGTCTCATCGGACCCCTTCACTTGCTGACATCTCTTTGAGGCGCGCGTGGAACACAACGCGCAGTCCAGTCCACCTTTGAGTTTCTTATGAATGGTAATAGTGTGCTTTTCCTATGTATGTGCCTAGGTATTTAATTTCATCGACAGTATGAAGATTGAATCCGTTAATTGACACGTAGGTCGCTTTCCGCTTAGCTATTCGGTCTCCAATTAGTATATTTGTTTTGTTTTGTTTATTTGTAGGCCGACACGGTAGTATCGTATACCATATTACACCCATACTAGGTATAGTAAGGGTTTAATATGTTATACGATTCCTTCTAACCCTTTTAGATCATCTGTAATGAAGATGAGGTCGTCCGCGGATAGCACCAGGGGGAGTGAGATTTCGCGATCTTGGTCTAGTTTGATCAATTGAGTAAGGACCTCATCCATGACCAGTGTAAAAAGGCGAGGGGATAACGGGCAACCTTGTTTGACTCCCTTTCCTATAATAATCCAACTATTTTGCTGACCACACCATTTGATGTGTGTGCGTTCATTCATGCAAACCTTGATTATCCTGTTGGTTACTGACTTCTTTGTTCTATGTATTGAAATGTCTTGCAGTGCTTGGGAGGTCGACGTTGTCTAAAGCTTTTTCTATGTCCAGAGCGAGTACATAAATTCTTTTACCTGCGCGCCATTCTTCGTCCAGAACCCTTTTTAGCGTAAATATGTGATCGTCTGTAGATCTGTTGTTTAAAAAGGCCGCTTGGCAGCTGCTTAATTGTTTTATTGTGTTCAAAGTGTTATTGGGTTCTTTCATCAGAAATTCCTCAGTAGCAGCCCGGAGTATGGACATGTGCCCGGTCGACGGCAATAGGCTCGCCTCCAATTACATGGGATTCAAACATAACTGGCAAAATGTGGGTGTACTATAGGTACACCTCTGCACAACCGTTCGGGGATTACAGGCGTGATGTTATGTTATGTTTCTATTTTTTTTAAACGTAGGAGGCTTAGATTCTGTAGCCCGTATTGCAAACCGATATTCGTGGATAGTCATTTGGATCTTTAGGGTTGTTTTTCTTCGGAATTGGTACTTGCATTGTTTCTAGCCACGTGTCGGGTTTTTTGGCGGTTTCAAGGCCCCACGGACGTTCCACGTTGCAAACGCAGGTACAGCTCTGAGCAAGTGTACTTAGTTGCGGTAGAAGGCTGATTTCTAAGTATTGTGTATCCATTGTCATCCGCGACTTCAAACGATAACGGTGTACCTAATGTTGATGTTAATTGTTCATACGGTGCTAATGAGCTAACTTATTATGGGCTGTTCAGGAAGCGGGGTTTTGTAGACTGCCTGCGTTCGTCTCTTTTTGTCGTCAGAAAAAATAAAGCCATTAGGGATAAAACTAATATTTACGATGAGTTCGTTTAAATTAGTCTACGCAAATAGGAAATTTAAAGAAACAAAGAATTATTTAGGGAAAGGTTATCGACTGCCAAGCGTATTTCAACGAATGAAGTGTAGCGCCTCGTAGGAAAGGAGATCATTTCAGGATATCCTTTATATAATATGACCCGGAATGGACGGAATTACAGTCCTTAAGGACATAAGTGGTCTTAGAGATAACTCTAGTCACACGACATTTAACAAAGCGAGGAGCAAGCTTTCCAATAATCTGAAATACAGATGTTATCGGTGACTTTGGCGTAAATCTGTGCGAGGGAAGATAGATTAGACGTGTGTTGAGACCGACTTTCGGCTAAATTGGTGCTTCGAGTCTCTCCACGCACACGGCCAGGAACTATAAGAATTTCCTACCAAACATAAAGAAGTTCGGGGTTAAACCTTTAGCTAAGTTGATACATGAATTGATATAAAATTTGACCTTGTTGATACATGAATTGATTTCCTAGATTTTCACCGACTAAAATACTTAGACATGAACACATTTGAATACTTACACATTGGTTATATCGTTCTACGGTGTTGGCCTGGGGCGTATAGTAAGGCGAGTCGATGTGAAAGGTACTGAGGAAATTTAAAAAAACTGTTACTATGGAAAACGGTAGCGTTATCCGAAATTGAAAAATATCTCGGATTCCAGTGCTTTAATTAAGGAACCAGCGTCGACCTTTTTAGGGGACGAGCCAGATTCGGAAAATACGTCGACCGTAGATAAAAATAATAATAGGCAATAGGTGGCGGAACAACGACGTCTATAGAAATAAGCTGTAGGGGCAACTAAGCGACCTTTGGGTATAGCATCTGTCCACGTGGTTGGGTGTTAGCGATTTTGTAGGCCTGGCATACCTCACATTGTCACAATGTTTCGGTGGCATCCTGAAACATGTTTAGCCAATAGAAGAGTTCCTAAATCTTAAGGTACAATTTCATGACACCAGGGTGTATAGAGGGGAAATTATTGTGAACTTCACACATCGCGAGTGGAACTGTCTCCAACGGCAACACTACACGCCATGGATCAGGTGACAAAGCACTAGTGATAGGCATTCGTCTCAAGAGAACGCCGTTCTGAATGGCGTAATCAGGAAATATTTGCAGCGTATCACGAGCGCCCAAATAAATTTTCTTGTATCAACGGTCATTAGTACGCTCGGGACCCTGATCATATGTGACAGGACTGCATAGCCCGATGGACTATGCCAAAGGTATATTGAGAGATTACAATAGCCCATCGGGCTAAACGTTCAGAAGGATTGTTCAACGTGAGTAGCTATTTCAAAGCCATGTGGTCCGTTATAACGGAAAACTTCATTCCATCTAAATAACAGCGGACATGTTTTATGGAATCGAGAACAGATAAAGAGCTCACGCTCGGTAGTACTATAATTACGATCCGCTTTGGAAAATAAGCGGGAATAATAAGCAGTAGGATTTTCGACACCATGTTCGGGTGCCAGAAATTATGATGAAAAAAATATATTTCTGTTACATTTAACTGAAAAGTTGCCCGGGAGTCGAACCCGGCACGACATGGCTCATGTATTAAAACGCAGTATCCAGGTAAAATCTCAAAGTATACTGAAGAAAAAAAGAAAATAAATTGTAAAAAGATGACAAAAATGTGTCGGTAGCCGTCGGACTATGTAAAAAAAAAACATATGTTTAAAACGTTACATGAATATTGACCTATTCGTATCTTTCTGGGAAAAGGACGCTAGGCCACTAGGCATATTATGTTAATTAATTCGGTTATTTTTCATAAACGACTGATGAACGTACGATAGCTATCGCAGACGTAAAGGCCCCGTCGATATCCGCGTTTAACACTAATTGAAATTCGTTGCGATGAACCTATCGCGTTTGAAAACCTTTTAAGAGGAAATAGAACCTAATCGCGAGCAATAATTAAGACAAAGAAACAATTTGGCTAGTGATAGTACACAAAGTTAATAAAAGGAACGAAAGGACGTAATGGAGCCGCTTGGGAGTTGCCTGTAGGTGGTACGTAGTGGAGCACTTGAGAGCTGCCTGCACCAGAGCAAGGTGACGCGCCGCTGGCAGGCCCGGCAAGCGCTCACAGCAATTGCTGCCTCGGGCTCTCCCGCTGAACCAGCTGAGGCCACTTCCGTAGCTGGCGACATGTACTGAAAGGGCAGGGTCTGCGGCCCAGTGGAGGAGCTGTAGCCAAAGGGTACGACCGAAATCGGCCTTTTCTATGTGTTGATACGGAAAATGCCTTGTAAGGGAAAGTATCCCGGATAGGTCCCTGGGAAGGAGCCTTTACTAACACTGCGATAACTGGAACTGCCTGTTCACAAAAAAACTCACAGGGGAAAATTTTAAACCATGCTCAAATGATCAAAGGTGGCTGACGACCCACGACTCTCCAAAACAAATACGAATCTTTTCTTTATGTTTGAATTTAAAATTCTGTCAATCGTGTCAATATTTTACAAATAAAACATGTTCGGACTTTTTCTTTTACATACCTATGCCAAATTACAGCTTTCTAGTACTCTTTTTCTAGTCTCTGACCTATACCGCGGACAGACAGACCGACAGACAGACAGATAGGGACATGGCGCAACTTCAAGGGTTCCTTGTTTACTACGGAGCTATAAAAAATAGTAACTGTGTATAATCGATTAACTGTAATCGAGTTACTATACTTCATAAAAGATAGCTTGATCTCTGCGACAGCTGTCAGTAAAATCACCGCCTATGAAGTCCTGAATTTCATAATAACAACTAGGCAGATTGTTTGATGAATACGCCGTGAATACAGAAATGTTTTCGAAAAAAATAAAATTACAATTCACCAGTTCTCTTCCGTTAGAAAGCAGTGAAAACAATGAAATTTCTAAATTTAAAGGTTCAAAATTTTAAAAATCTCTACACACCAGCCAAAATACTTTCAATTGAGTATCATCTTTATTCCTATTAAAATAAAGTCGTACATGCATGGGACATTTTGCGGCCAATCCCGTCAATCGTCAAACCCAAGATAAAGGCGTCCGGACACGATCACTGACATTTTTAGGTTGCATCAAAAATTTCCATTATATACAATTAAAGTAAAATAAATAAGTAAGTTGTAGCACCGCCACATACGAACTACGCATCAAAGTCATGGCGTCACATAAATCCTGCATCGCGCAATTAGAGTTTACCGCGCGAACGACATCTAAAAGACCATCCGACATCAAAGAGAGCAAGGTAGTTGAGAGTATGTCATGCTCACTTAATGTCTCGCTGATGGTGGCGAGTGTGTTGGATCATTCGGTTCCCTACAAAATAGTTGAGCTGAATGGTGCTGATCAATGCGTCATGTTCGTGAACGGGCGCCGTCAGTTGAGACTGGTCATCTCTTATCTGCCAGGGCTTATTTTTAATCTTATATTTTTAATCGTTTTTGTTTTTTTTTTTTACATTGTTCTCACATATAGAATTAACAAGAGTAATGTACCCAGGATTTGTAATGTCTATATTTAAAAGAGTGTCCTTGGAGTTTCTTGCCCGTTCAGAATTCAGCGCTACCTGTGGGTGTTCTATCGGAGCAAGCCGGTCAATTACGCAATCAATTTTGGAGATATGACCGCGAACATCATAGTAGGAAATCTGCGAGCGAAGAAACCATGTTGGATTTATTTCACAGAGCACTAGAGTCTTCAGACCCATTTATCTCCGATATCAGGCTTCAACAACGATTCAAGAAGTTAAAGCGCCAAACTCTGTCAATCACAGTTTTGAATTTGTTAAAATGCATGGATAATATTAAAGAAGCTAGTTTCAGTCAAATCACAAGCCTCTTAACACATTACATTTTATACACAAACTCTTGTGACAGAAAACGAGGATTAGCTTCTGCCCGCGGCTTCGTCCGCGTGAAAGTCACATACTTATTACCATAAAACATCCTATGGCACTCGGCATTAGTGTAGCTTTCTATTAGTGTAAGAATTTTTGAAATCGGATGAGTAGTTTCAGAGATTACCCTTACATGCAAATTTACAAACTCACGCGAACTATGCGGTACCCGGTTCCGACTCACTGGAACCTCAGCTGGCACTTTGAAGCATCGCAAGATACAAGACTCAGCCCACTATCGACCTCCGGTCTCCGGAGGGGAGTGATGTAGCGGTTGCACCGCCACATACGAACTACGCATCAAAGACAACATGACGTCACACAAATCCTGCATCGCGCAATTATGTTTACCGCGCGAACGACATATATGAGTACCTACGCTCATTGTTGTTATAATGTCAATCAGGAAATGTATGATAACTAATTGAATAGGTGTCGAGGTCGTTATCGTCGGTGTGCGCGGGCGCCGCCGACACGTGGACGGCGCTGCGGACGGAGCGCGCGCGCGTTCTGCGCCTGGAGAGCGCCGTGCTGGCGCAGAGCCTGCAGCTTGAGCGCGAGGGACGCGTGCGCACGCAGCTCGAGCGGCGCCGCGCCATTCTCGAGAGAGAGATCTTGCGCACACAACAGGACGGATCGTCAAACCTGTCTGTGATGAATCCTAAATATTCAAGTTTAGTTATCTTCCAATGCTTTATTTTTCATGTTTTCAGTTTCACGACCACCATCACATTACGGCAGGAGTAGCAGTCACATAAAATGTAGCATTATAGGTAAATTCGTATGTTGTCTAGGATTTCTTTCTAAGAAGCTACTGTAGTAAAAAAACCTCAAGTACATAAGCTTCTTAGGTGTTTTATTACAACACCGCTAATTTTGTCTTTTCTTCTTTCAGATTGTGGGCATTCTTGGATATGAATGATATGAATAACAGATGACGCTATGTCCACCTCTTCAAAATTACGTTTATTCTGCATGTTACAATGTCAATAAATTGTGTAAATAAGTGGCAATAAGAAAACTTTATTTCTTGTTTACAGGAGTTTTCATTTTTTCAGAAGTTATTTACAAACTACACAACACAACAAACAATACAGGAAACTATAAATTACGTTTATTCTGAATGTTACAATGTCAGTGTCCTTCATAAATCAATGCTTTCGCCAGTTTTCACTCTGAATGTTATATCTAGTGCAATCCACGACGACGCGCCCCACTCCGCTCCGCTCCGTACTAAAGTACAGCTTACAGTACAATAATCGCGGAGTGGGGCGCGTCGTCGTGGATTGCATTATCTATACTCGTTTTATTTATTGCTCTTTCGTTCTTTCTACAATCTGACGTTTCATTTCACGCTGTTTTACACCTGCTACATTTATATGTGCATTTGGATTGAGTGATCTTTTTTTATTTCGTGACAAAATCTGATTGTACATTTAGTCAAAAATAGGCAAAACTCATAGCCCAAAGTAAAAAAATTGTCACTCTCAAGGGTCATCAGTTATTGCCGAAAATGTGGATCCCTCAATTCAGACATTTTGCAAAAACGGCTATGAGCTAAATCTCAACAAAATCTTACTCTACTGAATAAATTTATACCTCAAAAATTTGTCACAACATTTTTTAAACCTATCAAAGCATTTAAAGCTTCTTACAAGTATCTTTGGACAGTATCATTAGATCATTCAGTACAGACACGATTTTGTCTGAGAGATCGTTGTAATAAGGTTTCGGATACTTTTTTAGCTGAGTGATCCATAAGAATACTTATAGGTGCTACCTGTTTCGTATTGATTTACACAAACTGCGATTAATTTTTGTACAACTTTATGACTAAAGTTTTACATAAAAATAATTAATTTACATATACAGCTTAATTTACGAGATATTACATTTTTAATTTTATTTGTTAGGGAAAAGTGCAGTAGGGTGACCATATAATATGAGATCATCGGAAATATAAATGATACAGTAACTGTATAGATAGTGCAATCCACGACGACGCGCCCCACTCCGCTCCGCTCCGTACTAAAGTACAGCTTACAGTACAGTAATCGCAGAGTGGGGCGCGTAGTCGTGGATTGCACTATCTGTACCTACCTATATAATCGTCAGTTGTAATATCAATTAATCTTACCGACCCTCCTCCAGGAGAGCAAGAGGGCCACAAGTACAGTGCACAAACACAGACACCGACCCGCATTCCGACCTCGCCGCTGAGGTCCTCCGCGATCGCGACCCGCCCGTGTAAATAATACTTCCCCCCGACCCTTGCCCGTTTATAAGCCAGCCCGCGTCGATGCTGAGCCAGTAGCTTTAAATTAATAATAATGAATTATCTTTGATGCAGCCTGTCCCAACTTGCTGTCCTCCCCCCAGCGACGCCCTAAGCCGAGGTCCGTACCCCACAGAGGGTGCCCTTAGCGAGCGCTCGCCTAGTTTTAATTATAATAGTTTTTGCCCCTGGCTTTGAGTTTAGTAACTTAAGGCAGCCGCAGGAATGTCCGGTTAAGTAGTCATCACCTCAGAGGTGAGCTACGAGACGCCCTAGTCAACAAAAACAATAATAATAATAATGTAACCAGGAATTAACTTGACTTTACAGGAGAGGCAAAAAAAGCTAAATTCTATTCACAAAAAGAGTGTTTTTTAAAGAGTTGTAACTTTTTGTGTTTTCATCCTATTGCAATGCTGTTTAGAGCATTTTTCTCTTAAAATGTTGTTATCTGAAAGAAACCTTATTGAAGCCTACTATTATAGTTTCAAAGATGACATGGTGGTACGTTATTTTTTATTTTAAATAACGTGTTACTATAACATAACTTAAAGAATATACAAACTAGTTTAACGTATATCACACAGTTTTCAATGCGTGGACATACATACGTTGTGATAGGTTGATTGTAGGAGTTACTTCACTTGTACTAAGGTCTAATTTAGAATAAACTCTAATTAATTCAAGGAAAATCTTCTTCGGCCAGTCGAAGTTATAGAGCTGGCTGCTACTCCAGTTTTTAGTGACGATTATGTGACGCATAAACATGCCAGCCAAAGAATTTGTGACAGAACAGTTCGAAAGTTAGAAGCATTTATTTATGGCCGAACGACCTGATATCAGAACTTTCGGCCAACCTGAATCTCCTTAACTGAGGACCTTAGAGAAACTGTTACTGAATAAAGATTTAGTGACGATTTGGTGACAAACAACCAATGCTTTACTTTTACTCGTAATGCCACCGATTAAAAGTAAAATTAATTTTGGTTCCTGGAACATCAGGACGTTCGGCCAAAGTAATCTCCATAACTGAGGACCTGAGAGAAACCGTTAATGAATAAAGATTTAGTGACGAGACTGAAACTAATTTTTATTGCTTTATTTTTTTTTTTGTGATGGCCCCTATAAATAGTAAAATGAAAATTTAACATATAACCTCAAAACATTGGGATTATCGATTCCTCTACAAGGAAGAAGCCCAGAGAAACCGTTAATCAATAAAGATTTAGTGAAGACACTGAAACGAACTTTTATAGTTTTTTTTTTTTGTGACGGCCCCTTTATCCTATACTAAAATAAAGGTATAATGCTTACCACTTGAGTTTTTTGTTTAAAAAAGTATTTTTTGTGCACCGGCAACACTTGAATTTGTTAGTAAGTAAAACGTTGTCTTTTTTAAATCCAACTACTGGCAAGAAAACGGGCAGGAAACCTCAAACTTGGCGGACGCGTCCCTTTATAGATAAATTTTTAAAACTTAAAACGTTGTAATATAAGATCAGTAGCCGTAGTTTTTAGTGTTCTATTCTCTTTTACTTGTAATCTAATTTTCTTCGGTAGTGGTAAGTTTTTTTTATTATTTATTAGAGCCGGGATAATGAAGGACCCGCCTGACCCGGGGGACTCCGTTCCCCCGGCAGGCAATTTCGTCACAGTAATATCCAACGAATCGGGCATGGATACCGATGGGTCGTCTTCGGCTCGTAGCTTAAAAAGAAGCCGTGTACATATTTGTAAGCACTGCAATAAGCGTCGCCGTACCCGTAAAAGCCACGGTACCGTGTCTTCGGGTTGTGGTTGCACGGATTTCACACCAGAAGTTACCGTTTTGGAAACTAACTGCTCAACTTCTATATCGACTAACGAACCTACTAACAAAGTGCCCGATGTCCCTGTTCCATCTTCAGTTGTTCCTACTCAGATAGGTCGAAAGACTTATGACAAAACGGACAGCGCGCCTTTTGTCATTCATGTACAAAGAAACATAACTTCACCAGACGATAGCACGACACTGCACCAAATCACATTTGGCAAGTTTCTTAAACATAACGCCTTCCAAAACATAATTAATGGTAGCGTCAAAAAAATTGGGCGCAATAAAATTTCACTTTCCTTCTCGAATTTCCTGGACGCAAATTCTTTTATTACCCATAATAGTCTACAATCTTATAATTACAAAGCCTTTATACCTACTTTTAATGTTACTAGAATGGGTTTAGTACGTGGTGTACCTACAGAATGGTCTCCGGAGGAAGTTATTGATAACATATCAGTACCAATTGGTTCCGGTCCAATTTTAAAAACCAGACGTCTTAATGCAGCTAACATGCAGTGCAGGTCCAAACCCCGTTGTTATAAATGTGGCCAAGGTCACACTGGGGACAGCTGTGAAAGAGAACAAGAAAGTGCATCTTGCTGCCTTTGCTCTGGATATCACTATGCTACTAATAAGTCTTGCCCAGAATTTTCTAGACAAAAATTAATTAAAACATACATGGCACAAAGTTCAGTATCTTATGCTGAAGCGGCAAAAGTATATCCTGTAGTAACTAAATCTTATGGTGATACACTTTTATCTTCTCCTTCCAAAAACTTTACAGATACTCCATCCATCTCTTCAACTAATAGAATGCCTGTTTCAAGTAGCTATAAAAAGACTGTCTTTCTCAAACCACGATCCCCTCCCAAATCTATACAAGGATATAATAAAGAGGCTCACAATGCCATTATTAAAGATTTTAATATCCCCCAACCATCAAATGGTTGTGCTTTTTCTAATGATCATAATAATGACAAAAGTGACACTAATTTTTCTATAAACGATTTTCTTTCCGCATTACATAATCTTCTTTCTCAGTTCAACATTTCACCGTCCAACGTTGCCCCTTCTTTCAATGTATCTCAATCCATTCATAATGGACAACACATCCAAAATAATCCAGTGGAACTGCCGCAGTCTAGTAAACAAAAAGAGTGATGTTATATATCTTTTAAACAAATATGAGCCATTTGCCTTTGCCTTAGCAGAGACTTGGCTCAAATCTAATCATATTTTTAAAATTAATGGTTATTTAACCATTAGAGAGGATAGATCTGATGGGTATGGTGGAGTAGCTATACTTATCAAGAATACTATACCTTTCTCTATCATTAGATTACCTCCTCATAGTGAGGAAATTTCAATTGTAGCTATTAAAGTACATCATACTTGTATTGTTTCTATTTACATTCCTCACCCTTCTTCTTCTGTTCTTCAAGAGATTAATAATCTCTTTTCATTTCTTCCAAAGCCATTCTTAATATTATGGGACTTTAATTGCCATCATCAATCATGGGGTTGTTCAACTTCTAATTGTTATGGTGATGAATTACTGGATATATTAGACTTACATAACTTATGCATCTTGAACACAGGAGCTGTCACACGTCGTTCAGATCCCAGTCAGAACCAAAGTGCAATTGACCTTTCTATCTGTTCTCCAAACTTGGCCTCTTCATTAACTTGGCATACTCTAACCTCGACTCATGGTAGTGATCATTTTCCAATCGTTATTTCTTATCCTCTTTCCAAACCAAATGCACCATTAAGGAGATCAACATTAAAACATAAACTACCTAATAGAAATAATAATGACTGGGACAAATTTAGAAACATTGTTGACAGCAAGCTTTGCTCCTTGCCTGTTATTTCTGATGGCAATGAAAATAGTTGTGCGGAAGCTTTAGCGCTCATATTAATTGCAGCAGCAGATGAAGTTTTTCCTGTAAAAAATAACAATATTAATACAATTCCCTCGCCACCGTGGTGGGACTCTGAATGCACAGAAATGATTCACAAACGTAAAGAGGCTGAATACAATTATAATCTCGATATGTCGGATTTTTGAAATCGTTACTAACGTAATTAACGAAACTTATAAACTTTTTAAGAAGAAAAAATTTGAATCTTGGCGTAACTTTTGCACATCAATTTCACCGAATACTCACCCTGCGATTGTCTGGCGCAATATTCGTAGATTTAGGTCCATTTATAAAAACCCTTCTCCTATTCCGGATTCTTTAGCCAATGAATTTTTAGATAAATTAGCGCCACCTTGGGTTCCTGAGGCTATTGACCTTAACCTGTCTCTTGCATCCAGTAACCAAGACACCCCTAAGACGCTAGATCTTCCATTTACTCTCACTGAATTATCCATAAAACTAAGGATTCTGCACCTGGCATCGATGGCATCCCGTATTCCTTTTTTGCTAATTTAAATGATGTCGTCCTCAGCTACTATTTAGAGCTTATTAATTCTATTATGTATACAGGAAACATCCCTGATGAATGGAAACGTCAAATGGTGTTGCCATTCCTTAAACCAAATAAAATTCCGTCGGATGCTTCTTCATACCGTCCCATAGTTTTGTCTTCAATTCTGATGAAATTAGCTGAACACCTAATTAAAAATCGTCTCGAATGGTATGTTGAAAGTAAGGGTCTTTTGGCAGATTCACAATATGGCTTTAGAAAAGGTAAAGGTACAACTGACTGTTTAAGTATTTTAACTTCTGATATTCGGCTGTCCTTCTCTAATAACCATTCAACCATTGCAGTTTTCCTTGATATTAATGCAGCCTATGATAATGTTGTATTATCAGTTTTACAAAATAAATTAAAAGCCTTACAAGTCCCATTGAATTTGTCGAATTTCATTATTAAAATCCTGACTGAACGCTCTGTTATTATGATAATAGGAGATAATGAGGTATCTCATCTTGTATGGAGAGGTCTCCCACAAGGTTCTGTGCTCAGTCCCCTCCTGTATAATATTTACACTTTTGATTTAGACTCATCCTTAGCTATCCATGTTAAGGTTCTTCAATATGCCGATGATTTAGTATTATATTCTTCAAGCCAATCTGTCGAACAAGCTAGCTACGCTATCAATTCTGCTTTATCTACTTTGGAGTCATGGTTACATCTGAATGGTTTGGATGTATCCACGTCTAAAAGCGCTGCTGTTTTGTTCACCCGGAAGAGAAACATTCCCTTAGTAAACATCTCCTATAAGGAAATACCTATTCCAGTTAAAGATAATTTCAGATATCTAGGTATAATACTGGATTGTAAATTAAGTAGTGTTCCTCATTGTGATTATGTTGTTAACAAATGTGAAAATCACCTAAACATGCTTAGATGCCTCTCTGGTGTGTGGTGGGGTGCACATCCATTTTCTTTGAAACTTATTTACAATGCAATCATCAGAAGCACTCTGGATTATGGATTGTTCGTTCTAGAACCTGGTAGTGTTATGGCTTTTAAAAAGTTGGATCGCATCCAGTCCAAAGCATTACGCATTATTTCTGGAGCCATGAAGTCTAGTCCTATTAATGCACTCCAAGTTAAATGTGGGGAAGCTCCTTTATATCTTAGAAGACAATTCCTATCTGACAAATATTTGTTCCGGATTCTTCAGTTCTCGACTCATCCTCTCATTCCTAAACTGGACTCTTTAGTGTTGCAGATTGAATCTTCAGATTACTGGTCCCATAAACGTGCTCCTTGTCTAGTTGTAAGCTATAAAAAGTTCCTTTCACTTTCATCTCCTATTCACCGCTCCAATAAACTTCCCCTATTTAGCAGTAGTTACGAGAGTTTACAATTCAGTCCCACCATCAAATACTGTGTAAGTAAACCAGGTCCCGATTGCAATTCAAGTTTTAACCATTTTTTGGCAGAACACATAGAGTACCACCACATATTTACGGATGCTGCCAAGCGTTCTCCGACGGGTTGTGTTGGGATAGGCACTTACCACTCTCAATACAACATCGTACAAAAAATTAAATTGCCTCCGGAGACTTCTGTTTTTACGGGGGAATGTTTTGGCATTTTAAAAGCTGTTGAATATATTCGTGTTCTAAGCTCAAGAAAACTATAATTTTCACAGATTCTCAAAGTGCTCTTCTAGCCATCAATAAATCCCCTTTCGAACACAAATCGCAGTGTCCTATAATTTTTTTAGTAAGGGAATTTGCGTTCAGAATCATTTCAGAAGGTAATACACTTCAATTTGTTTGGATCCCGGCCCATGCTGGAATCCATGGCAACGAAGTGGCAGATACAATAGCCGGTGATGCGGTGCAGTGTGGTGACTTAGTTCCATATCAGAATTTTAGCAAAGACCTTGTGACATTACCAAAGACTTTTCGCCAGGACACCTGGAGGGTGGCCTGGGACATCGGTAGTAAAAGAAAGGGCCGTTATTATTCAGCTATTCAGCCCGACGTCCTGGAAAAACCGTGGTTTGGCAGGGCAAAGTTTGGCAAGACGGAGACCTCCATCCTTATACGGATGAGACTGGGTCATGTTTGCTCTCCAGCTCATCTTGCCAAACTTCATATCATCAGCGACCCCATTTGCTCGTGTGGCTCAGATGTAGGCGACTTAAATCATATTTTTTTCTCCTGTCCCCTATACGACCGTTCTTCTTTTCTTAGTAATCTCTTGTCCCTTCGTACTCCTTTTCCTACATCAATACTATCCTTACTTTGTACAAATAGCTTTCCTGTATATAAATGTATAGTCTCATTCGTTACCCTAAATAATATTAAGTTGTAAATTTTCGTCATTGTAATTTGCTCATTATTCACTGCTTTGATTCATCCTTTTCCTTTTTATACTGATCCTATATCCGTCCTATCCTAAATTCCGATGTAATTAATTCATATTCTTAATAATAATATTTTTGTTTCCCCAACGTTTTATCTTCGAAGTCCTAATAAAAAACTCGACACTGGCTAATGCACAAACCGTGCGAAGCCAAAACCAAAAAAAAAAAAAAAAAAAAACTACTGGCAAAATTTTACTCATAAACGTCACCCGTCCATATACGTCAATGTCAAAGGGAGCCAGTCGGCAGTTTGGTGAAAAAAATTTGAAATTGTTGTGACGTTCCAAACATTTTTTTAGTTTTGTTCAACAAAAAATCTGTTAATTGTTTTTTGCGTTCAGATTCATAAACTATGTTATATTCTTGTAGTTTTGCATCCATTAGGTTGAAAAATCCGGTAATATGTGCATGTTTTTTGATCGTGCGAAGTTATGGGTAATAGTGGTAAATTATATACCACTGTGCATTCGTGCCTAACTGTAAATTGGATTTATTAATATAAAAAATAATATGTATTTTTTGGGTTGTGAATGATCCATATTTTTTAATTAGCTTAGTTTGCTTATTTCGCTTATTTCAGTGATCTGAAATAAGCGATGAGTGTATTACCTAAATTACACAAGCAAATCCAGTTAAAACAACTAGTATAGGAATTTATTCAAATCGTATTGGATAATGGTAACTATTTTACCACCATGATAATATTTTACAAGTCGATAATGGATAATGGTAAGATATTTACCACCCAAAAAACCCCCCTTCCCTCCTCTTTTTTGTTTTTTTTGTTCATCTAAAATGAAATCAGCGGCCCTTAATTGCCTAGAAACAAACCTCGTTTTTTCCTAAATATCCACAGGGGCTCGTGTTTGTTTAAGGGTTAAATAGTAAATTGAAAATTTAACATATAACCTCAAAACATTGGGATTATCGATTTCTTCACAACGAAGAAGCCTAGAAGACTCGTAAAACCCCTGATGTGTTATAGGTTTTCAGTGCAATGGTGTCAGTATTATGGTTGATTCAAGATTAATCTATAAAAATGCACTATGGCGGATGGCGACTGAAATAGGGGGTGACCATGTATTCCAACGAAACAAGTATTTATCGAGTAGGTACCTATTTATCTACCGAATGAAGCAAAACACGTCGAAATAGTTGAAATAAGGTGACGATGTAGGTATTGCAACAAAATAAATAGATACGCGGGCGGAGGATTATGAGAAGAAGTGCAGATAACTAATATTTTATATGCATTAGAAATAAATTGTTATAAAAAACAATACACACACCACCATGCGTTATGATGTGGCCTCTTTGCTTTACTTTTTATTATTTTTCTGTCTGTCACTGTCACATGAATAAAAATAATTGAAACTTTCGATCGAATTTCGACCAATAGGCCACCACTAGTTTTACTTCATTCAGTTACGGCTGCTTTCTATAATATATCTCAATCCCAATTTTGATCCCGATCCTTGTCTGTAACCAATCAAAGGCCGAGTTTGTCAATCTGAGCCTGTTACGATAGATGGCGTGCAATGAAAGGAACGCGCTTACCATAGATGAATTTTAGATACGTCACATCTACGTAACAAGGTTCATTTTTGTGTGGAATGTCAGTAAGCGAGTGTAAGTTTTGGAACACAGAGCCGAATTATTTGTTTTCCGTGTGTTTACTATTATTATAACGGTGTAGCCGGGCGTAAAGTGCGAGAGCATAAATAAAATAAAGTGGGTAGTACATGTGCAGTGATACTATCTAGAGTGGTAAGTAATTTAATAAGATATGTGTGAAACTATGAAGCTATGTGTAATTATGTCGTTTATTAATTTTATTTCATAACTAGTACTTAGATTTTTTTTTAAATTAATTAAAAACATTACAAAGTTATACTATCAGTACTATAATAGAACCAGACAGGACTATCGAGAATGGGTAGCTTAAGTTCTGGCTGACCTTACCGGAAAGAAAGCCGTAATGTTGTCGACTAGTATTTTTAATTTATTTATTTATTTATTTATCACATGGAAAACCAACAGCTTTACATAAATACAATAAAGACACTGGAATAAGAAACATGAAGCCAATTATAGGTTTTCACGGCTAGCTATATAATAATACAGAAAGAGATCTTATACAAGACAAATTATATCAAAAACACAAGCGCACCAACCATCAAATCGGGTAATGCCAAACATAAACACAACAACAGGAATAAACTACAATAAAATTAAATAAAAATAAGTACCAGAACTAAATTAACATTACGAATTAATTTTGAAGAAATCAAGGTTCAGCCTATTGCGAACGCTTGAGCCTTTCGTTGAAAACAAGTCAAAAGAGAACTGCTTGCATAAGTCATTAAAATCTTTACTCGCTCGCACTAAAAATGAGTTTTGCCTATAGTTGGAAGAGGATAACGGAATAGCGATAGGTGGATTAAATCTGAGTAATCGCTGGGGAATATTGAAATACAGCTTGCGTAGAAGCTGCGGACAATCTACCTCATTGGTTACAATTTTGAGCAAAAATGTGCAATCTGCCAATCGACGACGGTTAATAAGTGGTTGTAGGTGAAATTTCCTGCAAAGATCGAAATAGTCACAACTGTGATATGGTAACCGCAAACGATAACACAGAAACCTAACCAGTCGTTTTTGCACACCCTCTATGCGATCGATGTGCACGCCATAACGCGGGTTCCAAATTTGAGAAGCATATTCTAAATTACTTCTCACAAATGAGCAATACAATATCTTGATAGTTTTCGCTTTCTTAAAACACGCTGCTAGTCTCATTACAAAACCTAATGCTCTTGTTGCTTTAGCCACTATTTGCTCCACGTGAACATTAAACTGAAGTTTACAGTCATGGTATACGCCCAGGTCACGAACACCGTCACACCTCTGCAGGAGCTGACCTTTCAGACTATAGGAGGTATTAAGCGGAAAGCGTTTTCTGCTAAACGAAATCACGGAGCACTTAGTAGGGTTTAGGTCTAATTTATTTACGCGACAGTATTCATCGAGTCTTATTAGGTCAGATTGGAGAGCATGCATATCACTAAACGATGATATAGAAGTAAATATCTTCATATCATCAGCAAAGCAAAGAAGGTTAGAGTTATGGAAACACGTGTCGATATCGTTTACGTAAATAATGAAGAGTAACGGGCCCATCAGGGAACCTTGGGGAACACCACTGGGAACCGAAACCCAACTCGAAATGTAGTTGCTGACAACTACAGCTTGAGACCTGTTATCTAAGTACGACGAAAACCAGCGAAGTAGGTCACCTCTAATACCGATGTTAAAGAGTTTTGCTTTAAGTAAGTCATGATCAATTCTGTCGAACGCTTTGCTATAGTCCGTGTAAACAACATCGACCTGCGCCCCCCTGTCCATACTAAGTGTTAAAAAATCATTTAGCAGAGCTAGGTTGGAGACTGTTGAACGACCTTTTAAAAACCCGTGCTGTGAAGGACTAAAAGATGAACTAAGTGCAGCATAAACCTGATCATAGACCAATCGTTCAAAAACTTTAGCCAGTATACACAGTTTGGATATGGGTCTATAATTAAGTATTTGGTTTTTGTGGCCTTTTTTATGAACCGGTGTTATATAGGCAGACTTCCAAATATAGGGCACCGTACAAGTTGTTAGGGATATTCTAAATAATAACGATATCGGTAAGGCAATAGTTTTAGCACAACCAATCAGGAACAAAGGTGATAAATGGTCCGGTCCTGCTGATTTAGAGGGATCTAGTTGATTAAGTAGCTTACCTACATAATCTATATTAATTTCAATGGAGTGAATATCGGAAAGTAAATTAGGATTAGAAGTAGTTTGGGAAGAACTGTTACTATGGGGTGGGTCTGAGTAGCTGCCAGGGTTAAGAAACGTAGAATAAAAGTGAGAAGAAAAAGCATTGCAAATAGACTCAGGGGAAGACACTGTCACGTCGTTATATTTAAAATAGCTTGGTAAGACATTAGACTTTGAACGCTGCTTAACAAATCTCCAAAACGATTTCGGGTTTTTTTCAATTGATGTTTCAGTAGCTGCGATGTAATTAGAGTAACAAAGCTGTTCAAGATTTTTTACCCTTTCACGAAGATGTTTGAAGGTTGCTGCATCAGAGAGTCTACCATACAACTTAAATTTACGAAGGTATTTAGCCTTCTCTTTCAACAAACGCTTAAGTGAGGGGGTATACCAGGTTGGATAAGAGCTGTGAGAGACTGATAATGTAGGGACTAACCTACCCTGTATATCAGCAATAGTGTCATAAAAATATTTGATAGCGTCATTAAGGGATTTGTCAACAAAAATATTCTGCCAATCAATTGCTGATATTTCACTATTGATGGCTGCAAAGTCTGCTTTATTAAACAAGTACCGGGTATAAGGCGCGGGCTTTAAATACTGATATTCCGCAAAGTTTACGTCAACGCAAAGTGCTGGGTGATATTTATCAACAGGAGATAGCGGCGTCTCATACTCACATACTGAAACAAAATCATTGCACAGAACCAAATCCAAGATCCTTCCATATTCATTTAATATTGCATTGTATTGATTAAGCCCTAACACTCGCAAATCATCCGTAAGCATTAACCCATCCCCACCACACACGTTCGTAGGAATTAATACGTTATTATCAAGTTGCCACAAGATACCACTCAAGTTAAAATCGCCAACAATTAAGTACTTGTCATTTGGATTGCTCAATACCGATTTATGCAAAATACCTAAAAAATTATTTAGTTGATCAGTGAAAGAAAAACCCTGGTTTTGCTTACATAGGTAAATGGCACATACGTGTAACTTGAGGTAGTTTTTATTATTAGGCTGTCGTAAATTCAGTGTCACCCACAAGTCCTCAGCTGATGAGTGAAATAAAGGTTGCGGAATCGCAGAGATACACTTGCGGACAGCTATCAAAACACCACCCCCGCGGGTCTGACCCGTAAGACAGTAATCACGATCGCGACGCCACACCATATACTGATCACCAAAAAGCTCGGTGTCGGTGATGCCATCTACTAACCAAGTTTCGGTTAAGGCAATAACATCAAACTCAGATAAGCATAATTGTCGGTAGAAATTTTCGGTCTTAGTACGGAGGCCCCGAACATTTTGGTAATAGATACGCAGGCCTTTGTTACCATTCAAAGCCATTGGTAAGTTAAATAAGATATAGCAACGAAATCAACAACTACACAATATATAAACAACCATAAATAATTAAGCATTGCAATAATAACAACCGTAACGTCATTAATAAATAACCAACTGTAACCATTACGAGGTACATTAATAAGAATCAGTAAAATTATTTTAAAAATAGTCAGGTAAACATTGAACTTAAAAATTATAAAAAATAGGCGGTAACTAGCAACCTTCTCACACATAGCTGTGCGAAGAGGCAGGCAGTAAATAGGTTCAATAATGAGTGCGAGCGAGATAAGCATACTTTGCAATGTTTTAATGAATTGAACAGCGCGATAAGCAAAACAAAAGGCCCATATGCGAAAACAAAAGCGAGGTGACGAAGTATAAAGCGGAGCAGTGGTGCTAATCCTTTTAAATATATTAAAGAAGTAAACAACTAGTAAATGTTGAAAACAATGAACATAACATAACATAACATCAGGACCAACATTCCTTGAAGGGTCCGGCAGAGGTGAATGGTACACCCACATTTGCATTGTAACGAAAATTAGGTTAACAGTATTTCGACTAAATGATAAGAGAAATAATGGACTATACCCTAACTTAGTTTGTTTAAATCCCTATCCCTGGATATTATGAGGACAGCTGACCCTTCCTGCTTACGGACATGAATTTTCCCATGTTTAACCCATACATGCTTGAAGTCCTTTTCCTTCGCTAATACTCGGGTTTTGTTAAGTAGTTTTTTAGAGTCAGGATTGAGGTGATCGTTGACATACACGCAGTTAGAATGACCCACATATCCCAGATCGCAGGCTGATACTGGATCCGGAGTCGGTGCTGGAGAGGGAGACGGGGAAGAGGATGCTGATGTTTTGCATGTCGAGCATCTCCATAGGGCTCTTCTATCTAATCCAAGCCGTCTCCAGCCAGTTTCGGTAATACCGGCACATCCATAGTCGAGATTCCTCTTGCAAGACACACACTGAACACCATCATTGAAGTCGACATTACAACTAGCACACTTCATCATAGCAGCGAATTGACGAAAAACTTAAAAATGTTGAGAGCAACTGAACGTGCAAAAACCGGACTAATTAGCAAGTGCGATCCAGCGATCGACAATACGCGCGAACTACGTACGAGTGATCTCTGTGAACTTAAGAGTTCATTTGGTGTAGTTATTGTATAATCTTACTGTGATTTATCTATAGAACTGTTATTTAATTGTAAAATGTGTAATTTAGTTTATCAAACTAATAATAATACTGTCGGGCCAACACCGAAAGAAATCCGATTTGACAAGTTTCAATTCAATCACCTAGAAATAAAACATAAATATTGACCTGTTACTACAAAAAGACAATCATTTTGGTAAAATAGCCGTGAATGACGTAATTTGTGGACTTTCTTAGATTCTTCAGACTATGATTAGTAATAAAAATCCCAGTAACAAAAAAAACCGGCCAAGTGGGAGTCGGACTCGCGTAGTATTTTGTTTTGTTTTATGATCCTATTGTTCGTTTATTGAAGAAGCTACACAAAGTAATTTTGTTAAGTTTCTAGACATTGCAAAATTATATTTTTGGCATCGTAAATTGTAAAACCGGCCCTGTGTGGGCCGTCACAAAAAAAAATAAAGCAATAAAAATTCGATTCAGTCTCGTCAGTAAATCTTTAGTCATTAACGGTTTCTCTCAGGTCCTCAGTTATGGAGATTACGTTGGCCGAACGTCCTGATATTCCAGGAACCAAAATTAATTTTACTTTTAATCGGTGGCATTACGAGTAAAAGTAAAGCATTGGTTGCTTGTCACCAAATCGTCACTAAATCTTTATTCAGTAAGGTTTTAAGGTTTCTCTAAGGTCCTCAGTTATGGAGATTCAGGTTGGCCTAAAGTTCTGATATCAGGTCGTTCGGCCATAAATAAATGTTAAACTGTTCTGTCACAAATTCTTTGGCTGGCATCTTTATGCGTCACATAATCGTCACTAAAAACTGGAGTAGCAGCCAGCTCCCTATCTCGACGGGCCGAACGTTCTGATATCCCTACATAGGAAATAACATAGGCTACAATTTATTTTCAAAAATATTAGAGATCCTTAAGAAAATTGCAGTAATGTAACCCAAAGTAGCAAAATTTTGCCTATAAAATTCATTATTTGGCGTGCGCTGAGAAAACTATTGATGATACATAAAAATTATGTACTATATGATTGGAGTACTTATTATTACCTACAAAAAAGTCAGCGACGGAATATATCTAACTATCATAGTTAAGTCACAATAGCAGCTTTTGTGTTCTAAAATTTAATTAGATCGCCGGTAGATACAAAAGTTGGTTACATTCGTATCGTAATCGTAGTATCTTATTAATTAATTCTTATTCATATAAATAGTTTTATCTACAAGGGTATTTATATAGCAGTAAAATAATTTTTAATTAATTTGAATCGGACATTTAATTTCGAAGTTATCACGAGTATAAAAATGCAGTACCTACGCAAACTTTTCACCCGCCGCCGCGCCGCGGCCGCCGCACTATGGGACCAAACAGTATTTTCCATCTCAAAAATGGTTTTGTCGAAAGTCGTAAATCCATAGATTGTTTTATGGTTTTATACTCTCAAAAGATGGAACTTACGAATAAATTACAAAATATAAAAAAATATAAAGTTTTACGTTTATAAAATGAACCTCAAACATTGGCCATAAATATTTTCATGCCAATTAAATTACCGTTAAGGGAGTTCAACACATAATTATTCGGAAGTTTTCCAAGGAAACATATTAGTGTTATACATCATTAGATAGCTTAGAATATACACTTTGCAACCACGTTCAGTTTTTGTAAAAAAAATATTTTTATTTAATTTTTAATATTTTTTTAGTGAAGTAAAGAAAATTTAGTTTTTGTTAATTTCAATTGGAGTTTTCGTTGTTGCCGAAAGCAGCCGGTGTCAAGTTAATTACTCTATTAGAGACCTTATCTAATCAGTAACATGAGGATTTTAAAAAAACTTGGGCGTTTTTTGCGCCAGAGGTGATTTTGAAGCAATAATGTCAATCGGGGAAAAATCCTCGAAAATTACGGTTCTTCTTTTTTATTATGAAATATTATATTTAGTTATTATCCTTTGATGTCTATATTGTTTTTTTCTATTTCTATGATAAAAACATACATTTGCAAATTAAAAAACTGCTATTATATTTGAAAGAATCTTCCCATGGCAATTTTGTTTGGGGTGGTCACCTTAACCACAAGTATGTTAAACTATATTGCTGCGGAAGTTCTATTTATCTGTTGTGGTAAATAATTACAATCAGTACTGATTACACTATTTCGATGAGAACTGTTATAATCAATTGTCCCATGGTTTTTGCACAAGGCACTAAAATATTAGTCCTTTAAATACCCGTGTATGTTCAGCATACGATTCATCAAAATGTTCAGATACTTCTAATCAATAACAATTAACGCATAAAAAACATTATTATCTAACAATGAGTGAATTCGTTTGTGTTCGACGCGATCTTTGTGATCAAATAATAAAAGGGAAAAGTACTTCAGACCTCAAAAAATATTTATTGGAAAATTTTCAACTATCGGAAACTGACGTTAATACTGTAATAGAGAGTACTCAAAAAAATCTAACATCGAGTTGCAATCAAAAATGGACCAAAGCTCAAAGAAAGCCGGACCAGTTCGAGAGCCTATACTCAAATTGGTTAAATGGTGAGTTTAAAGTATCATTGAATTCTTGCAGTACCTCAACCACTGTAAATTCTGGTTCGAATACTTCTGGTGAACGTGGAAGACCAACAAAACAATATGACGAGTGCTCGGAAAACACAAAGAAACGAAAAAATATGGAGCTGGTCCAGGAGTATGGAATGGGACATGTCCGTAACGCTTATGTGCAAGGTTTAAGATCCATGGGGGAAAATGACGAAGCGTCGATTGTGACTATTATCAGAAATAAGGAAAAAAAAGAGAAAAAAGTTATTCTACAAAACATACTCAATCCAGATAACGCACTTTCCTTTACAAAAGAGGAAGCATTGAGTATATGCATTGAAACTGATTTAACCAAAGCACAATATGCGTACCTAAGAAAAAGGCTCGTTGATAAGAATTTAAGTTCTGTATTGCCTTCGTATCAAACACTAAGTGAAGCAAAAAAGGCTTGCTATCCGCCTGCATCCAGCATTACGGTGACAAATATAAGCGCAAAAATCAACCTGCAAGATCTCTTAGACCATACAGTCTGCCGTATTATAAGGATAAAGTCAGGATCGACTTACAATCGTCTCAAGCTTTTCACTAAATGGGGATGTGATGGATCCTCCGGGCAAAGTGAGTATAAACAAACTCTACCGGAAGAAAACGAACAAATATCGGACGCTAATTTGTTTATAGTGTCCCTTGTACCACTGCGACTAGTAGACGAAGAAACTTCTACGGTCATATGGAAAAACCCTACTTGCTCATCTGTTAGATATTGCAGACCAATTTCATTAGAATTTGCAAAAGAAACTCCCGAAAAAACTACAGCGGTTGTCAGTGAAATTGAAGCCAAAATTAATCAATTGATTCCAACTCTTGTGTCAATAGAAGACAAAGTCATCGAAGTTAAACATCAACTGTTTATGACAATGATTGATGGGAAAGTTGCTCAAGTGTTGACAAACACATCATCCAGTGCTACCTGCACTGTTTGTGGAGCAACTCCCAGACAAATGAATGATCTTTTAAAAGTTACAACGTGAGTTGAAAATGAAAATGCGTTTAAATACGGATTGTCGACGCTACACGCATGGATAAGATTTATGGAAATGATCCTCCATATTTCTTACAATTTAGGTTTTGAGAAGTGGTCTGCAACAACTCCAGAAAACAAGCAACTTAAAGAAGACAAGAAAAAATTTGTCCAAAAACGTTTCCAAGAAGTGCTTGGCTTGCATATTGATAAACCACGTCAAGGTTCCGGTAATAGCAATGACGGTAATACGGCAAGCAGATTTTTCCAAAATTACCAATGTTCTGCAGAGATAACCGGAATTGATGAAGAATTAATCAAGAGACTATATGTAATTCTTCAAACTATGTCATCGGGATTTCCTATAAACGCAGAAAAATTTGGTCAGTATACATTGGTAACCGCGCAATTATATGTAAGCAAATATAACTGGTACTACATGCCATCTTCGGTCCATAAAGTACTTATACATGGTGCTAAAATAATAGAGCATTATGCAGTTTTGCCTATAGGACAATTATCCGAAGATGCCCAGGAAGCTCGAAATAAAGATTATAAGAAATATAGGTTACATCACGCTAGGAAGTGTTCCAGATCAGCAACAAACGAAGACGTTCTGTAAGTAATAATTTTTTTTTGTCATGTAACTGTTTGTTTAATAATAATAATTTAGTTTTAAACTTATTTTAAGCATAAGTGTAACTTTTATTGCTATTTTAATATAACTGTATGATTTTTTGTATGAAATTTCGTATAACTTTATCTTTGTCATTTTTTTTCGGAAAAAATATTTTTTTTTAGAATGATGATTCTTATCAACGAGCCTTTTTCTTAGGTACGCATATTGTGCTTTGGTTAAATCAGTTTCAATGCATATACTCAATGCTTCCTCTTTTGTAAAGGAAAGTGCGTTATCTGGATTGAGTATGTTTTGTAGAATAACTTTTTTCTCTTCTTTTTCCTTATTTCTGATAATAGTCACAATCGACGCTTCGTCATTTTCCCCCATGGATCTTAAACCTTGCACATAAGCGTTACGGACATGTCCCATTCCATACTCCTGGACCAGCTCCATATTTTTTCGTTTCTTTGTGTTTTCCGAGCACTCGTCATATTGTTTTGTTGGTCTTCCACGTTCACCAGAAGTATTCAAACCAGAATTTACAGTGATTGAGGTACTGCAAGAATTCAATGATACTTTAAACTCACCATTTAACCAATTTGAGTAAAGGCTCTCGAACCGGTCAGGCTTTCTTTGAGCTTTGGTCCATTTCTGGTTGCAACTCGATGTTAGATTTTTTTGAATACTCTCTATTAGGTACAGTATTAACGTCAGTTTCCGATAGTTGAAAATTTTCCAATAAATATTTTTTGAGGTCTGAAGTACTTTTCCCTTTTATTATTTGATCACAAAGATCGCGTCGAACACAAACGAATTCACTCATTGTTAGATAATAATGTTTTTTATGCGTTATTGTTATTGAAAAGAAGTATCTGAACACTTTGATGAATCGTATGCTGAACATACACGGGTATTTAAAGGACTAATATTTTAGTGCCTTGTGCAAAAACCATGGGACAATTGATTATAACAGTTCTCATCGAAATAGTGTAATCAGTACTGATTGTAATTATTTACCACAACAGATAAATAGAACTTCCGCAGCAATATAGTTTATCATACTTGTGGTTAAGGTGACCACCCCAAACAAAATTGCCATGGGAAGATTCTTTCAAATATAATAGCAGTTTTTTAATTTGCAAATGTATGTTTTTATCATAGAAATAGAAAAAAACAATAAAGACATCAAAGGATAATAACTAAATATAATATTTCATAATAAAAAAGAAGAACCGTAATTTTCGAGGATTTTTCCCCGATTGACATTATTGCTTCAAAATCACCTCTGGCGCAAAAAACGCGCAAGTTTTTTTTAAATCCTCATATTACTGAGTAGATAAGGTCTCTAATAGAGTAATTAACTTGACACCGGCTGCTTTCGGCAACAACGAAAACTCCAATTGAAATTAACAAAAACTAAATTTTCTTTACTTCACTAAAAAAATATTAAAAAATTAAATAAAAATATTTTTTTTACAAAAACTGAACGTGGTTGCAAAGTGTATATTCTAAGCTATCTAATGATGTATAACACTAATATGTTTCCTTGGAAAACTTCCGAATAATTATGTGTTGAACTCCCTTAACGGTAATTTAATTGGCATGAAAATATTTATGGCCAATGTTTGAGGTTCATTTTATAAACGTAAAACTTTATATTTTTTTATATTTTGTAATTTATTCGTAAGTTCCATCTTTTGAGAGTATAAAACCATAAAACAATCTATGGATTTACGACTTTCGACAAAACCATTTTTGAGATGGAAAATACTGTTTAGTCCCATCCGCCCGCCGCGAATTTCCTTAGTTTTTTTTTTTTTTTTAAAGAAAAAGAAAGAAAGGAAATATGTTTATTTTGCACAAATACAAACACACAAATATACAAAAGTAGCAGAAAAACATACTAAAATACAAAAGTAGCCAAAAGCCTCGTATTCAACCAACAAAAAACGTTTGAAAATATTGTTAATTGGTTGATGTCAAGGCCTCGGACACACAACAACCAGATCAAAACGGTCATAACTTCAGCGGACAGTACACAAGATACAGAAGGCTTCTTCAACTGTAAGCGTATCAATTAAAACATAAATACGAGAAGAAATCATCCGGTTTATGAGTCAGCCATCTTCTGTGCAGCGACCGACTTCTTCAACAAATGATTTAGGCACCACAATTCGCGTAGGGATGGCACTATTTGATGAGAATGGTCAGAGAAGCAGGGATTTAGAAAGGGCTTTACAATCTACTTTTATCAACACCACCGACCAGCGTTGAAGCAGAAAGAGTGTTCTCTGCTACAGGATATTTATGTAACCATTTAACCTTTTGAACGCCAGAGCATAAAAGCACGCGCGAGCCGTCCACGCCAAACCAATTTCACCGCAATTACCTACAAACCTCGCACTAATTCCCACTATAGTAGTCATTTCACGGCATTTACAGAGTTTATCAATGTAAAAACAGAAATTAGGAGACGAAAAAAAAACAAATTATATTATGGTACAGCACTATTCTCGATGTGCTGTCTTGATATTGTGACAATGGCGTGGACTGTCAGCCATTATATGACTTCCTCGCATCTGATTTAGGGATGTACAGAATGTCGCTTATCAATTCTATCGGTTTCGTAAAAACCCGATAAGTATTTATAGTAAATATCAAAATATCCGATATTTGAGTTCTAGATGTGGCTGTGGGCTAAGCGTACGAGGACGTTCGCACGTCAGTATGGCCGTGTCGGCGTCACATTGTAAACAACACGTGCATCGGGCTGCGCGGTAGCGCTATGGCGCCGTAGCGCGCTACGACATTCTCCCACCTCCTCGCAGCTGGGCGGAGTTAGTGATCGCTACGTCGTAGCGAGCTACGTCGTTTCCCCACCTACAATACTACCGTATAAAAGAGTCCGCACGGCGGCGAAATGGCATTCTGCCTTCAGGCGTTGCCCGGTGCACAGATTGTCAATTATTGTTACTCTGCCTCTCTGTACATTGTTACTATTTTGTGTAAACTGAGCTATTACTGGGTGTCATGGCTATTTGTGTCTTGAAACTGATTAAGTGTAGTTTCGTGTAAAATTAATTGATAAAATAATTTATAAGAAATTCTGATTTCTTACTATTTAAAGAACCTCTTTTATTTTACAATATATCTGATCCTGTGCCTTCAAACCCATACTTAAATGACTGATTTTATTCAATAATTATTTATTTTATTTGTTTGTTTACATTACATAAATAAAAAACAAAACAAATATTATTTCAAAATTTAAAGCTATGAGCCTATTTTTTTATTTTACCTAAAAATAGCCCGATTCATACTGAATCGATAGCACATACATACCATTGTTCTTCCAAACTTTTGAAGTACAAAAACGATATAAAATTGTTTAACAAACAGTGATATCCATATTATAAATAATTAAATACTTAGGAACAAACACAAAATATCCGATATTTGATATATTATATCAAATATCGGATATTTTGATATTTTGTCGTGACCAGATCTTAAAATTGATCATTTCATGAAATTAACATTAACCACTGGTCACATCATGAAGTGGCCTGGCCAGATCATTGAGCACTTAACGTTTAACGATATGAACAGTTAAACGCACGACTACTTCATGATGTGGCCAAACATTAGTGATCATATCGTAAAATAGTTCGATTATCCACTAGTAGAGACGTTGATGACGCTCTGTTTTTGTTGTGCATCATGGCGGCGGCATACAACAAATCAAACAAAGTAGGGTGACCACGCAAAAAAGGTCGATGGACGTATATTGGGTTTCCAAATATGATATTATGGAAAGCGATCAACTCGGAAGTAACGCTCGCCGGTCACTGCCGCGGCGTGAAATGCAACATAGCACTTAAAATTAGTTTTAAAAAAAAAAATTACGCCCCATACGTGGCACCCCGACCAAATGGGTTAGGTTAAGTTAGAACTGTGACCAAACGCGCGTTAGCCGATCGAGCGCAGCGAGCGGTGCCGCGGTAGTGGCCGGCGAACGCTACTTCCAAGTTGGTTGCAGTTACTTGGCTATTTTTCTACACCTTACACCATGAATACCCTACATTAATGATATGGCCAAACGTCGACTGACATAATATCATTAAACGTTGACGTTTTAAAGATATGGCCAATGTTAGCTGGCCATTTCATGAAATGGTCAATTCTAAGATCTGGCCACGACATATTTTATTTTTTTTGTGTTTGTTCCTAAGTATTTAATTATTTATAATATGGATATCACTGTTTGTTAAACAATTTTATATCGTTTTTGTACTTCAAAAGTTTGGAAGAACAATGGTATGTATGTGCTATCGATTCAGTATGAATCGGGCTATTTTTAGGTAAAATAAAAAAATAGGCTCATAGCTTTAAATTTTGAAATAATATTTGTTTTGTTTTTTATTTATGTAATGTAAACAAACAAATAAAATAAATAATTATTGAATAAAATCAGTCATTTAAGTATGGGTTTGAAGGCACAGGATCAGATATATTGTAAAATAAAAGAGGTTCTTTAAATAGTAAGAAATCAGAATTTCTTATAAATTATTTTATCAATTAATTTTACACGAAACTACACTTAATCAGTTTCAAGACACAAATAGCCATGACACCCAGTAATAGCTCAGTTTACACAAAATAGTAATAATGTACAGAGAGGCAGAGTAACAATAATTGACAATCTGTGCACCGGGCAACGCCTGAAGGCAGAATGCCATTTCGCCGCCGTGCGGACTCTTTTATACGGTAGTATTGTAGGTGGGGAAACGACGTAGCTCGCTACGACGTAGCGATCACTAACTCCGCCCAGCTGCGAGGAGGTGGGAGAATGTCGTAGCGCGCTACGGCGCCATAGCGCTACCGCGCAGCCCGATGCACGTGTTGTTTACAATGTGACGCCGACACGGCCATACTGACGTGCGAACGTCCTCGTACGCTTAGCCCACAGCCACATCTAGAACATGAAAAACTGATTAAGTACCGTTTGGTCATCCTGCTATTGTTTCTGGTCCGGTCTACTTGAACCCTTCAGATATTTAACCACTTGGTCCAGTCAGCTATGACTCTACAAGGCTTGTTTCTTGGTCCGGTCAACTTAGACCCTTCAGATATTTAACCACTTGGTCCAGTCAGCTATGACTCTACAAGGCTTGGTCCGGTCAACTTCTGACCCTACAAGTTCAGTCTCCCCTGGTCCGGCAATTGTTTTACCCTTCAGGTGTATCCCTTCAGTTAAACTGGACCGGATCTAGCTAGGCCGAACAAGTATTGTTCCTTTAGCTTAATTAACAAATAGCTCAATACTTTGGTTGATGTACAAGTGCTTCTGTTACTATGTTAATTGATTCAGGGCCAATAGATTCTACTGAAACAGCACGTAAACCAGGTTTGAGGGTCCTAAGCCTTTTCTAAAATTTGCATTATTATGAGAACTGGTAGATATAGTGTCACTTTTAGCAGACATGGTATCACTATTGACAGAGTTATCACTATTGGCAGACATGGTATTATTATTGGCAGAGATAGTATCACTATTAGTAGACTGAATATCATCATAGTTAATCTGTTGCCTAGTCTCGTGAACAAGAACCTCTCATAATTTTCTGCGATTTCCGTAAACAATGACTGACCACGGGGTACTTCTCGCAAGTTTTCGTGAGAGTATTTGTAGACTGTATTGTTTCCATTAATAAAATTGTGTTTAAATTATTACTCATCATTTTCCAAAATAGCGGTTATTTTAAAGAGGCCTTTGTATTTACGGTCTAGTTTCGTTTAGTGCCTTTCTTCGCATTTAACAAAGACAGAATCACCTACTGAAAAAGGTTTAACTAGAGCTTTACACTTGTTAAATCGGCCTGTGTCATATTGAGCCAGCTTTTTATACTAGCAGAATCATTGGATCGAATGGTTTCGAGATTTAACCTATCTTCATCAGGATTATTAGTAGATACTCTTGATATCCTTAATGAACTGCCCTTAATACCAAATATTAATTCCAAGGGCGTGAACCCTGTTACTCTACAACGAGTACTATTGAGAGTGAATTGGATTGTCTACATGATCTTGCCATAAACTGTCCAAATATGTTTCAACTATAGTGAGCATACGCTCGACCTGACCATTTGCCCTACTGGAACCAGTGGCTATTAAATGTAATATGATATGATTATCTTTACAAAAAATCTTAAATTCAGCATTGTCGTATGACCTACCACGATCTGCAACTATTCTGCAACTATTCTTTTAGGAGCGCCAAACAAGTTCACTGCATTTTTAAGTGATTTAATAGCATCAGATGCATTTGGGTTAAGGTATGCTCTAACAAGGAGAATTTTGTAAAACTATCAATAATCAGGGAATAATACTCCTTACGCTCGCTTTTTCGGCTGAGTTTGCCAGTAAAATCCAAATGAATTGTATGCCATGGAATGAGCAATTTAGGGATTGGATATAGATGGTCCTGCTGTGCACCCGACGGACCTTTGGAAGCCTTACAAACGCCGCACGAATCTATATTTTTTTTTTAACAAGTTTGAACCTATTTTGGAACCAATAAGGATCGTATAATTTATCGAGCGTGTTTTCATAACCAAGGTGTTTTATTTCGCTGTGTACATGATTAATCATTGATCAGGTTAAAGAGTGTGGCAATATTGGTAGCCATTTAGTGGTTTTATTACGTTAGATTTTACGATAAAGTATGCCCTGTCTAATATCGTATGTGTGTGATATTTCAGACGGTAAGTAACTTAAACGGAATTTGGAAATAATGTCTGATATTTCAGAATTACGTTGTTCTACAGATAACCAACACCTCTCTAGTTCAGCAAAATTTACAATTTTAGCTGGTTTATGAGTAAAAGATGTGTCAGCATGATTACGTGAAAGAAAGTCTGCATGTGCCATATTTTTTCCCTCTTTATAAATTATATCAAAGTCATACGACTGCAAAATTGCCCGCCACCTGTGTACTCTAGGTGTAATGTCCTTTTTGGAAAGAGAAGCCTTTAAGGTGTTTCAGTCAGTAAACATCGTAAATTTACGCCTATACAGGTAATGTCGAAAATGTTCCACAGATTTAACTACGGCTAATGTTTCCAATTCATACGAATGATAACGACTTTTAGCACTTGTGGTTTTCTGACTAAAATAAGCGACAACATGAGGTAGACTATTTTTTTTTAGTATAGCCCCATATCTTTCACTGCTTGCATCAGAGTGGAGTTCAATGGGTAAAGGGTAATTTTTTTTTATAACCGGTTAAGCTGCGCGCGCCTATGACGTCAAACTGGCTCAGAAATGATATATTTTACTATTTTCTGATGTACGTCATTATGTTCACAGGTCCAGTTAATTGTAACCTCTTTTGACTGCGGTTAAAGGAGATAAATTTTTCATCAATTTTGAGAAATTTGGAATAAATTTTCGAAAATATGTGGCTAGGCCTGTAAATTGATGGATCTGAATAGCAGTGCTTGGAGGAGGGATATGTTTAGGCCTTCAACCATTTGAGGATTTGGTCTAATTTCTCCAGAGGATATTACGAAACCCAATCAATAACTCAATCAATTTTTGTCTTCACAAATGAACATTTTTTAAAGTTAATCTATTCAAACAAACCAACCCTTCTTGAACGGTCTCTGATACAGGAGGTTTAAGTGCCGTATTTATAGCCCTTTGAAAAACCTGTGGAGCGTTTCGTAAAACAAACAGCATGGTTAGGTACTCAAATTGACCCGAAAGTGTAACAAAAGCAGTTCTCTATAGACTCCTTATCGACGCAAATTTTGTGAAATCCAGTGGCCATATCCAAATTAGAGAAGAAACAGGCCCCATGTAACTTATCGATTTGATCACTAATTAGTGGTAAAGGATAGCTGTTTGGTCGAGTATTGCTATTGAGTCCCCGGTAATCAACACACATACGATCGCTACCGTCCCTTTTTTTTTAAATTAATAATATGGGACTCGCGAAAGGCGAAGAACTTTCTCGAATTATGTTAGCATCTAGTAATTCTTGAACCTTGTTATTAACGATTCCTAACTCGGTTTAAACTTGTGTTTTCTTGTGTTCCTAAATAGCCTGTAAGGTCGCCTATCCCATGTTGAGCCGTCGCGAGGAGACATGTCAAAAAAATGTCCCCATGTTAAGCCGTCTCCTCGCGACAAATTTGGCGGTGATTTTGTTTACAAAAAGTATTTCTATCTTGACCAAACTTGCACAGAGTCTACAAGACAAAAAAAGAAAGCTATATTGTCCTTGTCAAGTACATTGAATGAATGACTGACGCGTAATAGTCGCTATTCGTCTGACCCGTTGCGGCGGCATAGTGACATACCGCGCCGGCCGGAACTTATTTCGAGGTAATACTATTAGTAAATATGTGAATGATAGAAACTGTCGCTATTACATATGTTTATATGTATCGTATTATTGATATTAGGCATTTAATTTAAATATTATCGTAATAAACTTGCATAAAATTTAAATGAAAAATACCTACTCGGGCCGCCAAATTCGGTTGCTGTTAGGGCTCCTCATAGGGCGTTTTTTTCGTTGATTCCCATAATGTTTTTGTAAGGCAGCATGCATTTTTATTGTACTTATCGATTTTTAAATATAGAATTTTAATTTGTATTTTTTTTAAAGGATCAGAATGTAAACTGAGACCCTAAGTTCAAGAGGTAGTTTTTTTACGGCCAAATTAAGGCATTATTCAAGTGGTTGGGTTGGGTATCCGATACATTCTAAATAAATATTTGTAGTAGCTGAAACTCCGTCTGTGATATGCATGTTAAAACCAAACAATAGATTAAAATAGTAACCCAAGCCACTTGGCGTTCAGTCACAAAGAAATTGAACAATGAATAGACCCTTTGTTATCGCTCGGCGCGCACGGTCGACCAAATGAGTCATGATAATGTAAACATGTGTGATAGGAAAATAATGTATGGGGAAGTGTGTTCTTTTTATTTATTAATGTGAAATTATGTACATTTATAAAGATAAAACAAATACTTTTTGAAATAATGGTTCTATTTTGTAATTAGAACGACTTTAGTAAAAAAAAACTAACTAACTAGATTCTAATTAGAATTTATATCTTATTAGAAAACAAAAGTGAACTTAATCTATACATAATCTGTTAGCTAATTTAATAAAGATACCTAAAACATAACTTGAAGAGAGCTAGCTACCTATCATAATTTTAGAGATATCGTCGTTTTAATCACCCGGGTCCCGTTGGGCCCGGGACCACCCACGTCGCGTCACCGATGTCAAAATTTAGCAAAATGGCCGCCACACTTGAAGGGCTATTTTGAAGTTATAGTTGGATTATGAGATCGATTTTTAGCTCCCCGGTCTTAGTACGCGTAGTGGGAAGATTTTGTATAAAATATGAGGAATATTTATTTCAATCAAAAGTTCCTTTTCTTTACCGGTAAGATCTGTGTCGATTGAATTAATGTCGACAGGCATTTCCAATTTAGAGCTAAGATTTGAAATTTTATTTTAGAAAAAAGTTAAGGCATCGTTACTAACTACAACGGATATTCCTTGCCCCAAAATGACGCGACCTAATAATACGTTTGAATTGAGACATTCGTCAGGCAATACATGATATGATATTTATGTAACATCGAGAAGACAGTTTTGTGCCATGGTTGGGCATTTTATTTGGAGTGAGCAATTAACGTTATTAGAACCGATCGAATTGCAGTTTCCCCGAAATGGTGTTGACGGACGGGGCATTTTCGTGTACGATTCAGACGTGCCTGGTTCTTTTAATGCTGCGCAGTGTGTGGAAGAGTTGATTCTTGACAGAATTGAGTTTAGGGCGAATTTTGTCATCGCACTGTGACAGGATAGATATGGCAAAACCGGTTAGTACATTTTCCGGTAAATTCGCATTCCTGCCTCGACTGGGGTTTCTTTATCATCAATTTGAAATTTGATAATTAAATCAAAATCCTTCATTGTCATTGATTTGGAAAATTTAAAGACCAGCATTTCCTTAACAGCAACCCATGAAACATTATCTGGCTTGATTTTAACGCACACCAGTTGATCATGTCGGTTCCAGGTGCATCAGAATCGAAAAGAACCAGCATTGACTGCGTACTGGGTGTCATGTAGCTATCTGCTATTTAAAAAAAAAAAATTGCTACTATATTAGCCGAAAAAACAAAGCAGTCCCAGATAAAGTTGGGAGTGGGTCTGATTCCGCTTCTGATGAAGGCACAGGATCAGATATGTTATAAAATAAAAGAGGTTCTTTAAATAGTAAGAAATCAGAATTTCTTATAAATTATTTTAGCAATTAATTTTACACGAAACTACACTTAATCAGTTTCAAGACACAAATAGCCATGACACCCAGTAATAGCTTAGTTTACACAAAATAGTAACAATGTACAGAGAGGCAGAGTAACAATAATGGAAAGCAATAGTAGTATTGTAGGTGGGGAAACGACGTAGCGCGCTACGACGTAGCGATCACTAACTCCGCCCATCAGCAAGGAGGTGGGAGAATGTCGTAGCGCGCTACGGCGCCATAGCGCTACCGTGCAGCCCGATGCACGTGTTGTTTACAATGTGACGCCAACAGGTTCATAAAAATATTACTGTTATAGTATACTAGGTACCTACTATACTACTATAAAATATCTAATGGAATTCACAAAAAATTATCCCTGCGCATATGACGTCACGATTTTGTCGTCTATATGTGACCATGGCGTACAAGGGACTGATAATCGGTGTTGCGCTAGGGATGCGCGTCACATCCACGCAAAACGGCCATCACTCAGCATAATGCTGGGACCCTATGCGAGACAGAGCCCCAGCGCTGGTTTTCAGATGAGATTAGCGTATATCGAATTTAGACCCGACTAGATTTTGTTTTCGATTCTATAGCTGCTATAGTGTGGTTTCATAAGACTGAATCTTATAACTGGTTTATCCAGATACCAATTGATGCAATAATAATATAATCACATTAATTTAAAGTTAAAGTTCCACGTGAATTTTAGTAAGGATTTATCGATATTATCAATCATACGTCACGTCTTTAACGGTCACCTATAGAAGACTTTGGCGTCTCAGAACACTCCTTTTCAACCGACTTCAAAAAGGAGGAGGTTCTCAATTCGCTTGTATGTTTTTTTTTTTTTTTTTTTGTTTGTTACGCGATTACACCGCCAATTATGAATTGATTTTGACGATTCTTTTTTTGTTTGGTAGGGCATACTTCAGAAGTGGTCCTATATAAATTTGGTCAAGATCTGTTGAGGGGTTTTTGAGTTAGCTTCAATAATATGTATTTTTCCCATCTAGAATATGTGGATGATATTCTAATAGTTCCTGTCACTGTAATTTACATAGCAGGTAATGGATATTCAAATTTTTGTGGGGGTCTTGTGTAGGTACCACAACTAAAAAGTGAAAAATAAAAACTTTTTCACAAAAAAAAAACCGACTTCCAAAAAAAAAACACTACAAAGTGAAAAATAACTTTGATTTCGGAAGTCGGTGGCAAGAAAACTAAAATAAAAACCTAAGACACCGACTTCCGAAATCAAAGTTATTTTTCACTTTGTAGTGTTTTTTTTTGGAAGTCGGTTTTATTTTTTGTGAAAAAGTTTTTTAAACGTTTAATTTCTCCTTTTTGTCATTAAATTTCTCAATATCCATGGTATAATTGAATTCGTTCCAAGCAATTAAATACGGACAAGAGCTTAAATATTTAAGGTATACAAAAAAAAAAACACACAAACGTAATATTATTTTGTAAATGGTTATTTGATTATTTTGAGATATTTTGTTCATTTTTGTTTTAATAAATTTGATTTATATTATTGTTTTTTTTATTAATAGATCTGATTTTCCAGGTAAAGTGATATTTTTATTTAATTATTATGTTTTAAATGAGTTGATTTGATTGGGACGTTGTGATTTGTGATAAATATATCTCATTTTTATTAAGAATTGTTTTTAGTATGAGAAGAATAGATACAATGTATTTGTGTATTATTGCATAATTTTAGAAAGTGAACTAGGTTTTTTATTTGATTGTTACTTAAAATATTATTTCTGTAATTTTGTTTGAGAGACTGATTAAAACGTGTTACAAAAGCTTATTAGTTTTTATAATAAAAACTAAAAAAATAACCGTATTATCCGCATTATCCGGATACTATCCGGATAGTACAAATGAACGGAAATTGCAAGCCCTAATTACAACTGACGATTATATAGGTAGGTTCAGATAGTGCAATCCACGAGACGCGCCCCATTGCGCGATGATTACTGTACTGTAAGCTGTACATTAGTACGTGATTAGTACGGAGCGGAGCGGGGCGCGTCGACGTGGAATGCACTATCTATACTTACTGTATCATTTATATTTCTGATGATCTCCTATTATATGGTCATCCTACTGCGCTTTTCCCTATCAATAAAATTAAAAATGTAATATCTCGTAAATTAAGCTGTTTATGTAAATTATTTTTATGTAAAACTTTAGTCATAAAGTTGTACAAAAATTAATCGTAGTTTATGTAAATCAATACGTAACAGGTAGTTACCGATTCTTATGGATCACTCAGTTCAGCAAATTTAAAAACATTGAGTTACTCATACATTTTTAACAAAAGGTATTTGTGTTATGATATTTATTTTACAAATATATTCGGAATAGATCTATAGAAAAAGTCATCCGAAACCTTATTACAACGATCTCTCAGACAAAATGGTGCCTGTACTGAATGATCCAATGATACTGTCCAAAAATACCTTTAAAAGCTTTGATGGGTTTAAAAAATGTTGTGACATATTTTTAACAAATTTTTGAGATATAAATTTAGTGTCAGTAGAGTAAGATTTTGTTGAGATTTAGCTCATAGCCGTTTTTGCAAAATGTCTAAATTGAGTGATCCACGTTTTCAGCAATAACTGAAGAAACTTGAGAGTGAATTTTTTTTTAACTTTTGGCTATAAGTTTTGACTATTTTTGACTAAATGTACAACCAGATTTTGTCACGAAATAAAAAAGATCACTCAATCGAAATGCACATTGCATTTATTGCAAATCGTTTAATAGAATGACGATGCTTGGGTCAAAAAAAAAAATTTTTGTCCGTCAGTTAAATAAAGCAAAAAATAAAGAGTAATATTTTTTTTATTATTTATGAAAAATTTACTTATTTATTTATGAAAAATGACTTGATACGTCACAAGTAAGTATTAAGTGGCAATAAGAAAACTTTGTTTCTTGTTTACAGGAGTTATTTTCATTTTTCAGAAGTTATTTTATAAACTAAACAACACAACAAACAATACAGAAACTATCAATGGAGCACTCAGAGCCTATGGCCAGCAATTTTAAACATCTTGCATTTTTTTTCGTTCCGGAGTTGATTACTCGTCAACAATTGTATATTTCTAGAAAGCAAGTTGTCTTTTAGGTGGCTACCAGCTGGCAGTAAACCTCTGAACGGTGGATAGTTATTGTCTTTGATCATGGGAGTATTGGCGTACATGTTAATATTTGGTTCAGGAGCAGGAATCCATTTCTGTGTGTCCATGTTCGTAATAGCTTTTTTACGATCTAGATTATCAACATTGAATTGTTCCTCATTAGTTGGAATGTATGTTTTCTTTACAAAATTGCCCATGACAATTTTTGTAGGAAGCGTTTCATGTTCGTTTTGGTACATAGTCTGATTATTGTTACAATTGCGGCATTCAAATTTTTCAAGTTTGTCTTGTCTACGATCTCCTTTAAATTTCTTTTTAGGTGTGGCAAAATCATGTTCCTTATTATTCAATGATGGGTCAAAAGAAGGGCCCAGTTCGTCTTCTAGAATTTTTATTATATTATCTAAATTATTTGAAGGCAAACCATTGCGCCTAGTCTCCATGTGGTACGTTTCATATTCCGTAATCTTGTGTTCTAGTAAGTTAATCTTATCTTCATCTTTTCTCCTTTGCATGCTAGCTTTTCGAATCTGATCTTCTAACGTTAAAAGTATTTGCTTTAATTGTGATATTTGCTGTTTTCTAGTTTCCACATTTGTGAGAAGTGCTTCAATCTCTGCATTTTTCTCAGTTATTCGCTGGTTCACCTGTTGACATAAGAAACAAAATAATATTAATAAATATTTTAAAAAAAAATAGAGGATTTTTCTTCAACAAGATCAATAGCGACGCTAAGTATTTGCACCTTACAAATAACAATTTTACGTCAGTGTAAAATACGTTGGTTTTAAAAAAAGTATTGAACTCAAATTCCGGAAACTAAATTTTTTATGCACATACATATAACCAATCAAGAAGAAAGGAACAGTAAAAAAGCGATGCTTATTTCTAAAGACATCTCTTCCAGCATACCTGCGATAGGAAAGTAGATAAAAGGAGATGTAGAAGAGGAAAAAAAACATACCTAAAAGCAATTTACTAATTTCAATATAAACATACGATATGAGAATATACTTACATATATACAAACTTCTAAATTATATATGACTACAATACATATAATTATAAATTAATTTAAAATTATAAATACTTATGCAACTATGACGAAGTGGATAGATAGTGTGTCAGGCGGAAGTGAATTCCACAACCGTGATCTCATCAACAGGCATTAGTTTTTCCGAAAATCTAGACGATTATTCCCGAAGCGTATACTTTTCCTTGGAGATCTATATTTCCGTATCAACTTACATCTATATCTGCTTGAGTTCTCAGTTCCAAATTATTTCGTAACAGTTTTATTATATTAGTTTGCTCTTCGTCTTTTCCTGATAGTTTTTTTATTACACCATTTCGTTGTGCCAGCAGCTGTTCTTGCGCTGCAATAGTGTCCATTTGTTGCTCCAATTCCACATCTTTCTTTTGCAATACATCAGCAAGTTCTCCATTTTGTTTAGTCACTTCTAGCAATTTGGATCGTTGTTGATTGACCTGAATATTTACAATATTTAGGAAGTAAAACATAAAAATTTGTTAACTATAAATAGCCAATTAATCTGCCTAGCCTTTTCCCAACATGTTGGGGTCGGCTTCCAGTCTAAACGGATGCAGCTGAATACCAATATTTTACATGGAGCGACCGACTATCTGACCTCCTCAATCCAGTTACTGGGTAATACGATACCGCTTGGTAAGATTGGTTGTCAGACTTTCGGGCTTCTGATAACTCGTAACGACTGTCAAAGACCCACGAATGACAGCAGGGACCAACGGCTTAACGTGATTTCTCAGGCACAGAGGAGTCTCGGTATGTAAAGATGGTCACCTATCCACGGACGAACCCCGGCAAGCGAAGCTTAACCTGATGGATCAACCCATGCGGCTGTTATTACCTAGCCACGAGCTCCTCATGACTGTAAATAGCCAAAAAAATTGTATTTGTCCATAACTTGATTCGCCTAATGAATGTATTCATATTAACCCTTTTATTTAAAAACGTTGCTTAGTTATGAGACGTTTAAATGTCAAAAAATTAGGTGGTTAAGCAGTCGCTAATCATTTCCTAACTTTAAGTAACGTTTATAAATAAACCCCTAAGTTACATATACGTTAAAACTTACTATTTCATGAAGTTCATTTAGGTTCTCAAATTCACCAAAATCTTGCTGCAACTCTGCAATATTATTTTTAAGGCAGGATAACTGTTCCTCATATGATCCCATTTTGTATTCACTACAACACAATGGTTAAGTATTATTTAATTTACTTCATAAAGTCCATCAAAAGGTTTACAGGTCGACACACTTTCACATTAAATTGTCTTGAAGTGTAAGTGTACGGAATAATTCACTCACGTGCATTCATAACGTTGTCTCAGGTTGAACTGAGGCGGGAAATTTAGAGCGCGAATAGTGTTGAATGGCGCGATAGTAAGCTATTTCTATTGGTTGTCTAAATCGGAAATGATCGGATAAACGACTTTTGTCGATGCTAAATATATTTTGTGTCGTACTGTACCTTCAACCTTGGTATTTACTGAAATTGGATGAATAGTAATGACATCTTTATGGTGTGATTTCTAAATTCAGATAAAAGCTAAGACTACTTTGCAGCATAAGTTTGGATTTTTGTTACCAAATCACGCCAAGTCGGCTGAAAGAATTGGGTAAAATTTGGCACACAATGGATTATAACCTGGATTAACACATAGAATACTTTTTATCTCGGTAGCACGTTCCCGTGGGATATTTTCCGACATTCACGAGGGTGAAGCCGCGGGCAACAGCTAGTTTTTGTGTAAAGTGAACCTACTGAAGCAAAATTTGATTTACCTTTCTTGTAACTGTTTTTCCAGCAATGACAGTTGCTTTTCAAGATCCGATATATGTTTTTCTTTATTAATTAAGTTAGATTTCAAATGTTCTTCTAAATTGACCGATTCTTTAATAGTGCTCTGCAATAGACGAGTTTTATAGTTTTTAACAATATTATCATATGAGTATATATATTCATGATAATCATTCAAAATATGTAATACGTACCTCATAATCTTTTATGGTCTCACTTTGTTCTGCCACCTTTTTTCTGTAATCATCGATTTCTATAACCGCATTATCTATTTCTCGCATAGAAGATGCCAACTCTTTCTCAAAGTTCTTTGCGTAGCCTGGAAATCAAGTAAGTATTCAATATAACTAACATGGTCCAAGAATCTCCTTTGATAAATACATCCTATAACTTAATCATAAACTAACTTAATTGTTGTTTTGTTTCCTCTAGTTCCTTTGTTAAATCTTTAATCTGAAGATCAGATTCCAAGAGTTTGGAATCTAATGACTCCAGTTTAACTTCGACATCGTATTTCTCTTTTACTTTTTCTTCGTATTTCTTCTCAGCTTCAATAAGCTTTGCAACGTTTGCGTTCATATCATGTTTGACAATTTGAAGTGATTCGTTATAATAATTTGATAGATCCCCAAGGCGTTTTTCTAAATCTTCCTTCCTATTATATTATTTTAAAAAAAAACAGTCCATAATTATTACAAATAACTCGATTGTAAAACTTGAATCATATACTACAATAGAAGTGTTAAACTTACTCTGTTTGTAACTTTTCACGAGCTTCTGCTATTTCTTCTAAATGCGTAGTATTTTTCCGAATTGATTCTCTTAATTTGTTGAGTTCTACATCAAACTCAGATTGTAATGATTGATTCTAAAAAACGTAGCGAGATATTTAAAATAAAAATAAACAAACACAAGTCAAGTTAGTAAGTCGTAATTCGGATTCCAACCTGGTCATTTAGCTGCTGGACGGTGCGCTCTAAAATCCGAATCTGCGAGCGAGTCTGTTCCAAAGCTGCTTCTAATTGAGACGCTCGCTCTCCGGCAATCTTGATTTGACCTTCTGCTCGAGACAACCGATCCTTAATAAATATTTTTTTACACCTTTCTTCCTTGAGCTCCTTCTCGAGCTCCTGGAAGTTATATATTGTTGGTAATATGTACAACGAATCTTGTATACTAAAACTAACTGATTCAATATGATTACCTCTACTTTCACTTTATATGTGTGCGACCGTAGATGATCGGAATTATGGATTTGTTTTCGCAAATCGGTATTCTGCGAATTTAAATCCGACAGAGTGTACGTCAGTTCTTCCGTACGTAGCTGGAGAGCTATTGTTTCGTTTACAGTTTTCCTGATAACAATAACTTATATTCTTTATGTAAAAACTTATATACTTACCGTCTTATTCATATACGTTGCTTAAAGTTAAGTTAACTGCAAAAATGTATGATTAAAAAGACGTTAGTCATTACTTATGAATAAGAGGGTTAATGTTAACGCATGTTAAATATACAAAATAGTAATAATTGTAACGTAAACATTTTAAATACACGAACCGCATAAATTCTATTATTTCGTTCAGTTCCATAATGAATTCTCCTTTAGCTTGTTCTAAGGAGCATTTTAACATTTCGTTCTCCGATTTAAATTCATTAATCTTCTTGGTAAGTTTGTTGATAGCAATACCCTTTTAAAAATATGTACTTAATTAGTCTTAATTTGCTAAATCTTATTTGAGGCAGGTAGCTACTCTATGAGTAATATCCATACCTTGTCTTCTGTTTTCAAATTATCAAACCAATCAATAATCTCCTTCCTCTTAAATAGAGTCTGCTCGCAAGTAGCAACTAACTTGGATGGCATAGCGTACAATTTATTCATGTCAATGGCAAGTGGGGTTTTGTTATACATTTCACTATCTGAAATAATATCTACATTTTGTAAATTCAAGGATGTGTTTCAAGTGCTTTTCAAAGCTGAAAATCATGTGTGTTGGATTCGACTGGGAAAATATAAAAGTACTGGAGATTACGTGCCTTTAGCCTTACCGCCTCTTTGAAACTTATCGTCAGGGCGCACGACGCAGAGCTGCAGCAGCTGTTCCGCAGGTAACTTGGAGACGTTCATAATCCGCAGGTCTTCGGAGGATGGTAGGCTCGCCTTCTGACCCAACACCCTCATCTTCGAATGATTGCTTCGCATCAGCGCATAAAACTCTAGTATTGATTTCTGTAATATTGTACATTACTCTAACACGCAGTCGTTTTGGGTGTTGCCCTTTCTCCCCACGTTCCAAGTTCCCCAAAGATTTTATTATTAATTAAAAGTTCTACGACTCTGTCTTGACCGAAAGCGTGAATGGTACAGTCTCAGTATATATATATATAAAAAAGACTGTGCAAAAATAAAAACTGGCATTGATTCGGCGACTGTACCATTCACGCTTTCGGTCAAGGCAGAGTCGTAGAACTTTTATACAGAGTTGATATGACAGAGGGGCATTAAATTACACAACGTATACTATACGTATTTAGTATTAATTCGATACGGCATAAAAATAAAAAGCATCAAAAATGAGTTTTTTTTTTTCATACAAACTAAATAGCTTACAAATCAGAGTAAAACGCAACCATCCTGTGTAAATAAATTAAACTGACCTTAGATACCTAGGTAACAAAGCGGCAACGTCGCGCGCGCGCCGGACCGCGGCGTGTGTTATCACGTGTCAAGGCGGCCGACCGGGGCGGTGGCGCGAGGCGGCTTAGGCCTCCGCTCGGCTTTTATGATAGGTACGGTTTTGAAGTAAGTACGCACACAACAACAATCACAACAAAAACTCCATTCACATTAATGCAAAAATTATACCGTATGATAATTAACTCACTGTTCGTTGCTAAGCACTTTAATTTGTAAAATGCTAAAATAATCCTATTTTTTAGTTCTACAATTGTATTTTAATTACACACACACAACCAAAGTTTAATTACGTGTCCTATCACAATAAAAAACAGTCAATCACAAAAAAACACTAACACTAAATAATAATAATCCGATGTTACGAGTGTCCTGTCACAATATAAAAAGAAATATTGTCTTAAACTTATTTAGTGTCCTATCACAATAACAAAACAAAATCAATTGTCTGCGCGCGTAAGCGGCGCAAGAGCTTCCGTGTTACGTAACTACGTTTCGAGAGGATAGCGTCGGGAGGCGCACTAAAAAGTACTTTGTGCGGCGCACTGACTGAGGCCCCTCTGCCCCCACTTACTTACCGATCGCACAAGGATCTAGGATGCGTTAGCAACAGACTGACCTATTTCTATTTCTTTTACGCGCGGGATGTTTTGCTATGATTCTCTCTCTCTTGTTTTCTTTGGTTATTTTTTTAGCGAAAAATATTTGGTTGTACTTGTGACTTGCGTCAGAGCGGCAACAACGCATCGTAGGCTAAACTCAGATTTACCGTTTTAAGGTGGATGACCTATGCGTATAGACATAATCAGCTGTTAGGAAAGATACATCGTGTTCAAACGGGGCAAAAACTTAAAAAATCATTTGCGGCTAAACTACTGCTCCTATTTAATTGATTTTTGGTACAGAGCTTGAAAATGGTACCTAGTATAGGCAGTTTAAAGGAAAGCCCCTCTGTCGTATCAACTTTGTATATATATATATATATACATATATATACAGAGTTGATATGACAGAGGGGCATTAAATTACACTACGTATACTATACGTGTTTAGTATTAATTCAATACGGTATAAAAATAAAAAGCAAAAAAATGAGTTTTTTTTTTCAAACAAACTAAATAGCTTACAAATCAGAGTAAAACGCAACCACCCTGTGTAAATAAATTTAACTGACCTGACCTTAGATACCTAGGTAACAAAGCGGCAACGTCGCGCACACGGCGCGTGTTATCACGTGTCAAAGCGAGCGACCGGCGCGGTGGCTTAGGCCTTCGCTCGGCTTTTATGATAGGTACGGTTTTGAAGTAAGTACGCACAACAATAATCACAAGAAAAACACAACATTTTTTAATTATCGATGTGTCCTCCATTCACATGAATGCACAAATTATACCGACGGCGAATATTGTTATTTATTTTTCTAATTAAATCACTGTTCGTTGATAGGCACTTTAATTTGTGAAATGCTAAAATAATCCTATTTTTTAGTTCATCAATTGTATTTTAATTACACTCACACTCAACCAAAGTTTAATTACGTGTCCTATCACAACAAATTACAGTCAATCACAAAAAAAACACTAACACTAAATAATAATAATCCGATGTTACGTGTCCTGTACTCCTGTCACAATAAAAAAGAGATATTGTCTTAAAGTTATTTAGTGTCCTATCACAATAACAAAACAAAATCACAATTGTCTGCGCGCGTGTTCGGCAAAACAAAGGAGCCGCAGGAGCTTCCGTGTTACGTAACGATAACGATAGCGTCGGCGCACTACTGAGCCCCACTGCCCCGGGCCCCCACTTACCGATCGCGCACCGCAAGGATCTAGGATGCCAATAACAACACACGGACCTATTTCTATTTCTTTTACGCGCGGGATGTTTTGCTATGATTGTCACTCTCGTAATTAAATTGCAAGTGTGTGTATTTATTGCTTCTTTGTTTGCTTTGCCGAAAAATATTTGGTTGTACTTGTGACTTGCGTCAGAGCGGCAACAACGCATCGTAGGTTTATACTCAGATTTATAGTTTTAAGGTGGATGACCGCGTATAGACATAATCAGCTGTTAGGAAAGATACATCGTGTTCAAACGGGGCAAAAACTTAAATAATCATTTGCGACTAAACTACTGCTCCTATTTAATTGATTTTTGATACAGAGCTTGAAAATGGTACCTAGTATAGGCAGTTTAAAGGAAAGCCCCTCTGTCGTATCAAGTTTGTATATATACGAAATATATATTTCGTTATTCGTTATTTTATAAACTTTTATTTTTACATACATACATACACATACATACCGGTCAAAATCATAACCCTCCTTTTTGCTTCGCCGTAGTCGGGTAAAAATAAGCTTAATTTTAACTAGGTAGTACGAGGATTGCAGGGCCAAGTGTGAACTTAACAAATAATTAAATTTTATATTGTGGGAATGTTCGGAAGTAATGTATGGCAAATGGCAATTCATTTTGTGGAACTTGGAACTTCTTGGGGAGATCTAGGGCACAACCCGTCGATTCTCCCGCGTACCAATAACATCTCGTAGGTACCTCACAAATTACATGATTAACAAAAACTCGAAAACTCAAAAAACTCAAAGCATTTATTTCAATTAAACCATTTACAGGCACTTTTGAATGGTCAATAAGTGGGTCAGTCAGAAATAGGAAGCTAGTTGCCCATTCCAAAGCGTAGTAGGTACCTATGGAGAAGAACGGGCAAGAAACTCCACGGACACTCTTTTAAATAAAAACGTTTGATAGAAAATATTGGTTACATCATTCATGTTGGAATTATGCATGTGAGAACAATGTAGAAAGACGTGCACGTTTGGTAAAAGCGTCCGTAACATAAAGAAAAAAAAAACATAGAACAATTTAAAATAAGCCATGGCATAATAAACAACAATCCAGGACTCCACTAGGAATATAAATATTTCGATCCAGCATTTGAACACACTGGCGGCACCGTATCGACCACCGGCCAATTAACGACTATTCTAATTCATTCCAGCGCTGCAGGTTACTGGATACTAGACTGGATTTATTAGTGTTACAGTGTTTTGGTACGGTCAGCGATAAAAGCCAAGTAACACCTTTTACACTTCATCTAAATTACAAAATTATTCAATACAATAAATCTGCATTTCATATAAAAGCTAAGAGTTAATCATCATCATCATCAGCCTATAACGTCCCCACTGCAGGGACACGGCCTCCTCTCAACGAGAGGGTGTGGGCTATAATCCAACTCGCGTGCCCAGTGCGGATTGGTTACATCATTCATGTTGGAATTATGCATGTGAGAACAATGTAGAAAGACGTGCACGTTTGGTAAAAGCGTCCGTAACATAAAGAAAAAAAAAACATAGAACAATTTAAAATAAGCCATGGCATAATAAACAACAATCCAGGACTCCACTAGGAATATAAATATTTCGATCCAGCATTTGAACACACTGGCGGCACCGTATCGACCACCGGCCAATTAACGACTGTTCTAATTCATTCCAGCGCTGCAGGTTACTGGATACTAGACTGGATTTATTAGTGTTACAGTGTTTTGGTACGGTCAGCGATAAAAGCCAAGTAACACCTTTTACACTTCATCTAAATTACAAAATTATTCAATACAATAAATCTGCATTTCATATAAAAGCTAAGAGTTAATCATCATCATCATCAGCCTATAACGTCCCCACTGCAGGGACACGGCCTCCTCTCAACGAGAGGGTGTGGGCTATAATCCAACTCGCGTGCCCAGTGCGGATTGGTAGATGTCACATGTCTTCGAATTTTTAGTTCTAGGACATGCCGGTTTCCTCACGATGTTAATATTCTTTTAATTTTATTTCTGTTCCGATTTTAATTAAATTAGGATTATGTTGATCGACTTGTCGCTGACTGTAGAATCACGAGCATAAATACCATTATGCCCGAGATATTTATTAGTTAAGCTCGAGGCTAGTTTTTCAAAGCTAGGATAGCAAGCTAGAACGGATAGTAACCAAGCTGACTTTCCAGGCTTGGCACATGCTAGTGCTGTTAAAATGATGCCAGCCGGTACAGTACAAAATGTGGTTGCGGTCAGAAAAACAAAACGCGTAGGTCACTGCACACTCAACTGCTAGTTTCGCCGGCCACATGAAGCTAGTAGGTACACAACACAAGCCAGCAATCATTTTTTTTTACGTTGCCCCACATTAGGAACTTGTTTCGTGGGTGCGTTTACATACATTTAAACTCACATACACAAACAGCCGGACCCGGAACAACTAATTGTAGGTCATACAAATATTTGTTCCGTGCGGGGATCGAACCCGCGGCATGCAGCGCAGCAGTCAATTACTTAACCACTGCGTCAACCGTGCCGTCATCTATCATCTATCTAATTACGCAACACATTTTCGTAAACGATTACGACCAATTTGTTTTATTTTGACAGTTCAACAACATTCATGGTGTGTTTTACGTTGTTGAGCTGTTTTTTTTTTCGAACTTATGAACAATGGATTTGCAATTTGTTTCAAAACGACTCAAATTCCGATTGGTCGTGTATTACGTAATTAGGGTACTGGATGGTAAAATCAGTGGTTTGGGGGTGATACTGACTCAAAAAATAGAACCCAAAGTCAAACTCTAATCATTTATTCCAAATAAAACAAATACAGGTACTTTTGAATTGTCAAGGGGTCGGTCAGTCAGAAAGATGAAGCTAGATCCTTTATCCTATTAGGATAACTATCCTAGCTTGAGACGCTACCTTACTAGCCTAGAAATGATGCTGGTTCCGAATACGCGAAGCCAGAGTTACTACCCTTGCTAGCTTACTAACACTAGCTTACTATCCTGGATTGAGAAACCAGCCTCGTGTATCTTGGGCATTAAAGTAAGGCCATTTTAATAGGTAACATTTAACAATTCATCAAAATTCAACAACGTAACCTGTAACGGCGGGCATAAAATAATGTTTTTTCATTTTGTTAGAACTGCACAATTGCTTAACTTTTTTCAATTACGATTACATATTTATTGTAATAATGACCGATACGAGTAATTTTACGATTTGATTTCACTAATAAACCATTCTAAACATAACAAACAATTTCTGATTTAAAGAACTCAACGTCGTCGTTACAATGTTGCGTCAGTTAAACCTTTTTCTTTTTAAACACTAGGGATGTTACTCTAAAAATCAAAAGCTGATAAGTTGAATCGAATGCAATGATTACTTGTGAAGAAATATCACCATAAATTAATAACCACGTTGTGATTATAATAAAACATAATTATATTTATTATTCTTTTACCTAACTATAAAAATACAAAAAATAACTAAATAGAAAAATCATTGATGTTAGATACAGTTTAGGTGGGATGTTGCTGGCAACACCAGTGCCTGTCGATGACGTCATGTCATGTCGCCATTACATGACGCAGTCTTTTGTCGTTGTGCGAAGTGACTGTGCGTTTTTGGTGTGCTCTCTGTTATATTATTCTGACCCGGCTTTTTTATTGGACTGATCTTACTGACTACGTTTACCTGGCTATAAATTGGGCTCCGATTGCTTAACGATTAGTAAACAAGAACATCATTACAGTCTTACCATGTCGAAACGGGAGAAAACGCTAAACAGTCTATCTCGCGAACTAGTGGTGAAATTGTACAATTATTTTGAACGTGAATCAGTTAACGATGGGCCTCTTTTACCATTGACACAACGGAGAGAACGCATTGCCGAAGCATTGGGAATGGGGAAGAGCACAGTAACTCAAAGTCTGAAAGAGAAATACGGACCATCAGGCTCAGAAGATAATACTTTACGTATACCGAAAAAAAGAAAGAAGGACAAGAAAATTGTTGGCGTTGATAATTTTGATGCTGCTGCAATTCGCAACCACATTTATGGATATTACTCGAGAAAAGAATATCCTACACGGGAAAAGCTGAGTTCGTTAAAAGACGCAGGCTTATTTTTTGGCGATTAATCGTCTCTATCAAAGGTTTAATTGAAATCGATTGGCTATAGATTTAAAAAAATCTGACAAGCGGAAAATCCTGCTAGAACGCTACGATATTATTTTGAAGAGTGTAACATTCTTACGTCAAGTAAATAAAATTACAGATTGGGACAGTGTCGTTTATTGACGAAACATGGTTGAATGCGAACCATACGGTTTCGCGGTCATGCACCGATGATACAGCGGCTTCCACTTCAAAAGTTCCATCGGGAAAAGGAGACCGACTTATTATATGTCATGCGGGATCAGCTTCTCAAGGTTTTATTCCAGACTGCCTCCTTGCATTCGCCTCTAAACAAGTGATTACCATGAGGAAATGAGCTTTGAGGTTTTTAAAGAGTGGTTTAAGAAGCTGCTATTCAGCTTAGAAAACCCATCGAAAATTAGGGATCCCTTCTTTTCGCATAATGTTCTTTGTCTTATTATACTTCGGCATAACGATTTTGGCACAATTTGTTTTGGCATAATAATACTTCGGCATAATTTTTTTAGGCATACATTTTATGTTGGCATAATCATCTTAAAGACTAATTTGTTTTGGCATAAATTTGATTCGCATAATTTTAGTAGGCCTAATGACTATTAGCATAATAATAATATATATATTTTCCTTTTCTAGTAGATACGTACTCCAGACTTTGGGTGGAAATGGTGGTGGTGAACTTGTAGTGCCCCATACATAATTCTGATCAAACCAATTTGCTATAGTTTCTGTAACAATTAAATAATATTGTTGGTTAAAAATTGAATATGCTGTGCAACAAAAGTTAGTGACAGAACCGAATTGCTGCAAAACCGACTCCACGTAGTCTTGTTTGTCCTACCCCTAGAGTGTAATTTAAAATCGCGTAGGCGCGTAGGTGCAAGGCGGCCCGCGGGCTGAGGAGCAGGCGGCTGCGAGCGAGCCGCCGCGTCTGAGGCTGGCCGGCGAAGCCGGCCAACAAGCCGAAGCTGCGGTGGTGAGCGAAAGCCGTCTGTGACGATTAGTACGCGTGGGGCCGCCGGAGGCCTGCAGCGCCGGAGCCGTGACAGAAACCCTGCCTGCTGCATGTTGCATGCTCGCTTGAATGCTGCATGCTTGCTTGTTTGCTGCATGCTTGCTTGCATGCTGTATGCTTGCTTGCTTCATGCTTCCTACAGCGAAAAAAAAACCCACAAAATTGTTCAATAAAAATATGTTTTAATATCATTATGCGTAAATAAATTTATGCTTTAGGATATTATGCTTAAGAAAGTTATGCTTTAGAACTTTATGCTTAATAAATTTATGCTTTAGAATATTATACTTAATCATTATTATGGTTAAAGAAATTATGCTTAAAAAATTATGCATAAGCTGTTATGCGTAATTATATTATGCGAAAATATAATTATGCCAAAAAAAATTATGCTAAGCTATATTAGGTCTTAAAATTTTATGCAAATGGATAGGGAACCCGAAAATTATAATGGACAATGCACCTTATCATTCTGTACAAGTTGATAAACCACCAAATCAAGCAAATAAAAAGCAAGAAATTGTCTCGTGGCTGGTAAGAAATGGTGTGGATGCAAGTCCAACTTTATTAAAAGTTGAATCGTTAAATCTGGTAAAAGCAACTAAGCCGTCCAAGCTCCGCTGTGTAATCGATGAACTAGCCCTAGAGCATGGACACGAAGTTATTCGATTGCCTCCCTGCCATTGCCAGTATAACGCCATCGAGCTTATTTGGGCACAAATAAAGGGTCATGCAGCGCGGAACAATACTGAACCACCCTTCAGTACTGCTAAACTGATGACTCTGCTATAAACTGCGTGTGCAGAAGTCACTACAGAAGACTGGAGAAAAGTCGTAGAGAAAACAAAGAAAATAAACAAGATTTTGAACGAGATGTGAGAATAGACAAAATTATTGAAAATGAATTAATAATATCTCTGAGTGTTGACAGCAGTGATGAAGATGACAATACTAATAACAGTTCTGATAGTTTAACTGAATAAATGCATTTTTTTGTTAAATTATGTACTTGTCTTATTTCGCTCCTTAAATTTACGAAAGAAAAAATAATAATGGGACAGGGATTTGCCTGATGATTTTTAAAATTCACATAATATATGTTTCAAGTCCGTATCGATTCATTCACTTTAATCGATGTTTTTAAGCAGGTCACCTCACTATGAAGATAAAACTGACAGACGTCAAATGTTACCTATTAAAATGGCCTAACTAGTATTATACACAAAAGTCACACGCTTATTTTGTGAAATAATTTTTTTAACTTATACAGAATCATTCTACTTTGCCCCACCAAGCCGCCCCCTACTGGTCAAAGGGGAGTGCCTAAAATTTTGCTGTGAAATATGCCCCACTAGTTCAATTACGGCAGATTCCACTAGTCTAAAATCTTTATAAAGACCTATTTCATAATGGTCTATAAATCTTCAGGAGGAAAAAAACTTTTGAATCTCTTTTAATGTAAGTATTTATGCTCATCAGTTCGTGGACTACATATTTAGGTACTAAGAGGTATTTACCTATTTATCTGACTTTGGTTTACGATGTACCTACTTAAATATTTATAAAAATCTCACCTGACGATCGTTGAGATCATTTTTCATCTTTTGAAACTGCGATATATTTTGTTGCCATTTAATTTTATCGCTTTGGGAACATAACGAATCTGAGAATTCATAAGGACTTAGAGCGTTTATTGTGAAAGTGGGCAACGTCGCAAATAGATGTCAAATATTTTTATCTGCTTTGATTAATTTGGCAATATGCGAACTACGAGTAGGTACACACATCAAAAAAAAGTTGTAATCAGTTTGAAAAATTGTTTTTGTTGTTTTTTACATAATAATTTCTTTTTCTTTTTAGATTCTCTACTAAAAAATATAGAATTTTTTTTTTTCATAAAAAAATAAATTCAATCCAAGCTTACGCTCATTTAGAAATCTGACTAAGTCAATTTTAACGGATTTTTAATATTTTTTCGAGGAAAGTTGTTATAGATAAAATGCCAAGAGGATTATCAGAAGTTTTACGAGCAAGAAATGTAACTTTGAAGGATGAGTACTCCACGAGAGAAATAGTACGCAGAGTTGCTGTATTCCAAACCTGTGTCGTGGTTACGTTGCAGAGGTAGGTACCACGGCATAGATAATTTAGCTGACCGACCCCGCAGTGGTCGCCCAACAGGTTGGGCGACCACTGCGGGGTCGGTCTCGTCTGACTGCTGCTCAGAAGCGCTATAACAGATTGGTGGCAGCCCGTGACCCAACAACCAACGCCACTACATTAAAAGCAGAAGTGTGGGCCGCCTCTGGACTTGATTCGATATTGCCCGGCTGGACTACGAGCATGGAGGTCTTGGCGAGCACCTCTGAATTCACGGCAACGTCAGGGAAGGAGATTGCAGTGGGCTAGGCTCCGGCAAAATGAAGACGGCTATTCAAGAATGGGACATGTTACCGCAATAAATTCCGGATAACTTGGTCCTCATCAGCATGCCCAGGAGGATCTCCGCATGTGTGTGAGCCAGGGGAGGAGTTATACGAGTATTGTATTAAATAAAAACCATCTAATAATAAATTGTTGTATAAGTTTGGTTAAACGATCTTTTTCTTTCCATCAAAGTTACATTATTAGGATTGAATTACTAAATGTTTGTTATAAAAAAATTAAAAACAGTTTTATTTTTTAATTTCAAACAGTGTTTTTCAATTTCTATTTAAAAAATTTATAACGTAACACTTTCTTTCTTGATAAAGTTAAATTTTAAAAATATATCATCATTTGCTAGTGATCGCATTTTTTTTATGCGTGTAGATTATTGAATTTGATGTGGTAACCGTTTTAGGTGTAAAAAAAAGTATATGGAAAGTTTCCAAATACTATTTTTACATCTAAAACGAAATATTCGGTGTTACGATATTAAATGTTTTAGTTCACTAGTTAGCCACATTTCATATTTCCATTCAGTAATATTGCCAAATTAATAAAAACAGGTAAATATTTGACAGCTATTTGCGACGTTGCCGACTTTTAGGATAAATGAGTTTTGCGAAATAGTGTAACAATGTTATAAAAAAAAAAAAAGTACCTACCTTTATCATTTGTTGGAGAACCATTCAAATCATCTGATTCTTCGTATCTTTCTTGTTTTGAAATTGTTTCCTGAAAAATACGAGATTTCGTACTTAAAGGCACAACTCAGCTTTCGCTATTTTACTCGCCAAAAGGTATGTTTAAAAATAAATCTTCCAAACCTATCAAGTGGGGTATCAAAATGATGAGGTTTATTGCGCGAGTGGCACTGGTTGTATTCAATAAAAAAAAAAACAATACGGCGGATACTTTGCGCCAAAATAAATGTTCTAAAAAAAACCCCAAACCTATCGATAAGGTGATTACAAAAATATAGACAAAATTATTTGTTAAAATGTAATTTGGAATGAGAAATGGTAAAAAAATTGTGTAAAATAAAAAATATAATTGTAGACTGAAATAGGTCATCTAGTTTCCATCTTTTTTAAAGTTCTCATTTTACGCAGGCGGGGCTATGTTTTTTTTGTTTACTTTTCTTATTCACATAATAATGTATTCGGCCGAGATTGTTTCTACTCGCGCTTCGCGCAGGAAAGGTTTTCATAATTTGCATGACACTTACATCCACTATACCAATATTATTTTTTACTTGGGTGTTGCTAATTGACTTAGCAAGATCCTGCAAAGCAAAGTCCACGATATAGCATTATATTTTTTTAGTATGCTCCACCGTGTCCTCCGGGCGATCCATGCAGTGATGACACCCGGGCGTTTCCTCCCGCCTCATCCGAAACAGGAACCTCCCGAAACAACCGTGTCCGGTGAGGACCTACGTCAGGCGGAAGATGAGGACGCCGTGGCACCTCTCTAGCCACTCCTCAAAGAGGGGACTTATCACCGCAATAGTGGCGTGCCCAGCACAGTCGCACTCTACATGACGCCATGAGATCCCGCTGGAGCTCTGTTCGCTGTGCCGCGAGTTTCGCCTCCTCATGCCACTCCCAGATTTGCGCTAGGACTTTTCCTCCAGATCCTATGGTGGCAATCCGGCAAGGAGGCCGCCTCACCGGAGACCGTGCGGTATCCCTGGTCTACGAACGCGCCCACATCGGTGCCCCGTAAAGGGCCATGGACCGCACGACCCCGCGTAGAGCCTCCGGCAGGAGGCGTTTGGACCCCCTAGATTGGGCAGAGTCACTTCAAGGCAGCTAGGTGCTCGGACAGGAAACCTCTCCGTGTGCCTGTGGGGCAGAGGGGTCTCAAAGCCCGTATGCCAATATCCTGTCGGAGGAACGCTCTAACGTGTACTCGGAGAGAGCACACGTTGAGCAGCGTTAGCCACCACTCCCAGGCAGGAATAAGCCTTTTCTTCTGCCACCGTTGGTCTCGTAGCATCGAAGAGTATCAAGGTCATGTCTCTGGCACTTTACGGGGGTCGATGGTCTTGGCTTAACCACCCGGGCCGCGAGGAAGAAATCCTCTATAAAAAATCACCCCAAACTTCCAAGCGGCGGCGCACCGTGAGGGAGGTGGATAGCTTGGCTAACTTGGCTTGGCGCCCAAAGCTCCAAAGCGGGAGATGGCCAGGGGTTGTCCGCCGACGAGTGGGTCTCGGGCCAAGGCCAGAGAAGGAAGATCCACTCCAGTCGGCAGGTGCGGCACGGGGAAAAGGTGTGTGTAGAGGGCTCGCACCGAAGGAGGCCGGCGAGCAGAGCCAGGCCAGCCCAGCTGAGCTGGAGAGGCCCTCTACAAAGGAAGAAAACCACCCTGTAGGGACGAGCACCGTGGCGGCCCTTACAAAGTCGGCAGGCGGTGAGCCGGATGCCACTGGCGGCTCCAATTCGGAGTGAGTGGCCAGGTTTGCGGAGGCCGTGGCTGCTACAATCAAGGGTTTAGCCTTGAAGAGGACCCAGTCCTCTAAAAACAAGGCCATACCTGCGACCATGGCCTCTATTTTGGCAACAGCGGAGGCTTATCACCTCAGGCCTCCATCCGACGGCATGTCCGAGATGCGGGTGGAGGTCACCCGCTTACAGCCGCCATGGAACTTCTCCGTAAGGAGAACGAGAAGCTCCAAGTGTACCTGGCCGGGCTCCGAGGAGCCGGCCCCCGTGAGGTGCCCCGCAGGGGAGGGAGCAGCATGAGCAGGGACGGACTGTGCCTGCTGAGGACCGGATTCTGAGCCTGGTGAGGCAGGAGATAGCTTCTCTGCGGCCTCTTTTTTCCGCGATAGAGGCCAACGTCCTGGGCCCCCCGTTAGCGGCGAGCGTTCCGGCCTCTGGTCATATGCCGCCACTGCAGCAGCCGCGGCCAAACCAGGTTCTTTGGGGCAGACCAAGGGCAGGCCGCAACTCCCAAGCCCTCTCGCTCAGTACCATGGCCTGGACCAGGGCCGGACGCGAGAGATCCCCGCCACCGATCGCCTCCACGAGGACATGGCGATGCTCTGCCCAAGCCGGGTAGACCTCCACCGTATGCTCCACCGTGTCCTCCGGGCGATCCCCGCAGTGATGACACCCGGGCGTTTCCTCCCGCCTTATCCAAAACAGGAACCTCCCGAAAAAACCGTGTCCGGTGAGGACCTGCGACAGGCGGAAGGTGAGGACGCTGTGGCACCTCTCGAGCCACTCCTCAGAGAGGGGACTTATCACCGCAATAGTGGCGTACCCATCTAATACCTACCTTAGATTCAATTTGAATTTAGTTTTTGAATTACATAATCGGGACCATCGAGTGCCTGACCGTTAATTACTGAGTAACATCACTAGAGTCAAACTGACAAGCAGCTAATAACTACAATCCTGTTCACGTTGATTTTTATTAAACTAGTTTACGCGAGAGTAAGCAAACTTAAAAATGGGATTACGCTGCATACGTTGATTAAACATAGGAGGACAGGTCCTCCTATGTTTAATCCCATTTTTAAGTTTAAGCAGCAGGCTGCAGCGTCAATGGTAGATTTTTTACTGAATTAAAACAGATTTGTTTACTACCTCGAACTGTAATTAGGGTATATAATTTGTTAATTTTTCATCAAGTCGTTAAAAACGCTTCAATACATGCTATTATAACATTGACGACCCTATCTGGAATTGAATCAATTGAGTGCATTATCAAAACATTTTCTTTTTATTACGATTTAATTTTTCCGGTTAGACTATAAAAAATCTACCATGATAAATTGGTTACTTTTTTTAGGTATAATACAAATTAGACGTTACAGTACAGGGGCCCAATTTTTTTTATCTCCTTTGATTTTTTGCTTGCTTTATACACCTTCTTAACTCGATAATTTATATAAAGTCAAGTGTTTAATGGGAACGTAATAAACTATTTTACAAAAATCAACCCCTGTCGGGATGAAAAGCGGAAAAACTGTTTGTATGAAAAAATCATATTCCTTTGATTTGGAAACCTATGAAACTTGGCACAAATACTTATCTAGGTAAATAATAAAGACGGAAAGTGTTAATTTTCCAAAACTACCGTTAAATGGTGTTGGAGCGGGAGTTGAAGTTCGTAGGGGTATGTCTCTGAAATCTGCGCGGACGAAAGCGCGGCCAAAGTGCTACCTAGTCTAAATTAATAAAAAGAAAAGATTTGTTTCTTTTGTATGTTTGTTTGTATTGGATAAGCTCAAAAAATACTTAACCGAAAACTCTTTCACATATATCATATGCTTTGAACACTAAGTTCCGGCAAGATTAGACCTGGCAGACCTTTTGATCCTCTATCGAGGGCATCTTGGTTATTATTTGGCGTATGTTCCATCAGGGTACTCGATTTCCCAAATAACGGTAGGAGGGGTTCACATCGGCGTCGAGTCGACGATGAAGTACTTGGGACTCGTCCTCGACAGTCGGTGGAACTTCGTGGAGCATTTCCGACGTTTGGCTCCCAGACTGGACCGGGCCGGGGCTGCCTTGAAGCGGCTCCTGCCCAATCTAGGGGGTCCAAACGCCTCCTGCCGGAGGCTATACGCGGGGATCGTGCGGTCCATGGCCCTGTACGGGGCACCGGTGTGGGCGCATTCGTTGAGGCGGCGGCCTGCCCGCCGGTTGAACGCGTCCCAGAGGGTCATGGCCACCCGGCTGGTCCGGGGATACCGCACGGTCTCCGGTGAGGCGGCGAGCCTCCTTGCCGGATTGCCGCCATGGGATCTGGAGGCAAAAGTCCTCGCGCATATTTGGGAGTGGCGCGGGGAGGCGAAACGCCGGGGCTTGACTCCGATGCCGCGAGAAATCGCGGCACAGCGGACAGAGCTCCGACGGGATCTCATGGCGGCATGGAGAGTACGATTGTCGCAACCCAGTGCTGGGCACGCCACTATTGCGGCGATAAGTCCCCTCTTTGAGGAGTGGCTGGAGAGGCGCCACGGCGTCCTCACCTTCCGCCTGACGCAGGTCCTCACCGGACACGGCTGTTTCGGGAGGTACCTGTTTCGGATAAGGCGGGAGGAAACGCCCGGGTGTCATCACTGCGTGGATCGCCCGGAGGACACGGTGGAGCATACGGTGGAGGTATGCCCGGCTTGGGCAGAGCACCGCCGTGTCCTCGTGGAGGCGATCGGTGGCGGGGATCTCTCGCGTCCGGCCCTGGTCCAGGCCATGGTACGGAGCGAGAGGGCATGGGAGGCCGTCACCTCCTTCTGCGAAGCAGTAATGCTCGCAAAGGAGGAGGCGGAACGCGTGAGGGAGAGGCAAATTTCGCGCCCTCACGCCCCTAGCCGCCGCAGGAGGAGACGCCCTGGGCGTCGGGAATCGATTGCCGATTCCCGGCCACCGTAGGCGCGGGCTTGCGGACGGTGAGCAATGGGTAGCTCGCCGTCCGGTAAGGACCAGGCCCGGGTCGACGGCGCGTTGTGTTCCACGCGCGCCTCAAAGAGATGTCAGCAAGTGAAGGGGTCCGATGAGACCATTGCCTGCCGGGGTTGCGGGATTAGTCCGAAAGGGATACCGTGGCCCCCTGGCATTGCACAGGCAACAGAAGGAACACGGGTGGGTTTTAGTCAGTAAGAGTCTGACACGCCCTCCCGCTCCACCCAGAGCGGGAGACGTCATTTGATGATTTCCCACCCAAAAAAAAAAAAAAAAAAAAAAAAAAAAAAAAGGGTACTCGATGAGGTAGGTTCAGGGTGCCGAAGGGGCATATTTTAGGGGCAAGCCAAGTACTTCCGGCAGAGTGCGCAATGGCAGACCCACTTTTTTGCGTAATTAATCAATGGTAAACGGTTGCCAGCACTTTAATTCGGGTACCGTGTGACGTAATTTTCACAAAAAAAATACGACAAAAAATATGAATTATTTCCATGACCCGGCAGGATCGGCGCTGGCAGACCTGATTTTTTTACGTTACGTTAACGATTCAAAGATAGCCTATTGGGGTACCCGATGAGGTAGGTATTTTTGCAGCTGGCTCTCCCACTCCAATAGTTAAGACGACGATATATGCCAGTGGCCTTGATTGGTTAGCTGACGTGTTCTGTGTTGAGCTCACTGCAACACGTTGAGCTAGTAATAGAACTTGCCCATCAAGGAGCGCTGTCCCAAATTAGACGCATTATTTATTTATTATACCTACATAATGACAGTTATACTAAAAGATAAATACTAAAATAATCTTTAAAATGGTGAAGGTTTCAGAAAAATACGCTTAATAAGATTTGCGTTCTCAGTGTTGGGGTTGTAATGCCCAACAGTGAAAATGTTATGTACTTGTTATGTAAACTTGTTAGGTATGTTATGTTATGTAAATGAGTAGACGAATGATTCCCTTGATGGATTTATTGCTACTGAATATAATTACACAATTGTTCCACTTAAATGCTATGTTAGAGAAATGCACAGCTAAACAATATCGATGTGCATTATTGCGTATGACGTACAAACTACCACAAAGGTCAATGTACAGCGTAGCTCGTACACTCAGTTTTTTATCCGCGTTAGACATAACTTTAAAAATTTATTACACTATGTAATATAAACATAATCTAAAATATTTATTAAGAAAATGCTCTTATTTAACAAAAAAAAATCCCAATTGTGAACACTACTCGTTTAACCGTGATCATCAGTTTAAAATAGTTAAAAGTCGGTTAGTGTCGCCTTAAGTCATAATCACCGTTTTTTGTCGTAATTAGTCAACCAAAACACGGGTGGAATCGACAGATGATGACATTCGTATTTTAGGGGCATGAGGAACAGGGTGTAAAGTTCAATCATCCACCATATAAAAGGGAGGATCCTCCGACCAGACGGGTGCTGTGTCTGGCGGACAACTGCCCAACTGTTTTTTTTTTTTTTTTTGACTAGTGCATCTCGTAGCTCACCTCTGAGGTGATGACTACTTAACCGGACAATCCTGCGGCTGCGTTAAGCTACTAAACTCAAAGCCTCCAGCCTGGGGCAAAACTATTCTAATTAAAACTAGGCGAGCGCTCTAAGGGCACCCCCTGTGGGGTACGGACCTCGGCTTAGGGCGTCGCTGGGGGGAGGACAGCAAGTTGGGACAGGCTGGATCAAAGATAATTCATTATTATTAATCGGGAAATTAAAAGCTACTGGCTCAGCATCGACACGGGCTGGCGCATCAACGGTCAAGGGTCGGGGCGGAGTATTATTTACTCGGGCGGGTCGCGATCTCGGAGGACCTCGGCGGCTAGGTCGGAATGCGGGTCGGTGTCTCTGTTTGTGCACTGTACTTGTGGCCCTATTGCTCTCCTGGAGGAGGGTTATAGGGTCGTCTGGGTCGGTAAGGATTTAATAACCAAGTTTATAACCAAGTTTATAACCAAGTTTATAACCAAGTTTATAACCAAGTTTATAACCAAGTTTATAACCTAGTTTATAACCAAGTTTATAACCAAGTTTATAACCGGGATTAACACATAGGATTACAAAAATTGGTGCTTTGCTTACAGCATAATTAATTCTTACCTGATCTGGTAGGCCATAGACGGGTTGTGAGTGACCTCTCTGTAAACAACATAAGAAAAAGGTATTGCTTTAGAAAATTACGTCAACTCTTCCGCCACACGTGGTACATGTAGATATTATTTGTTACCTGTAAATATCCACTTACAGGCACAGTTATGATTGCTCTCATCGGTTTGCCTTGTCCTCCAAGATCCATTATTTTCCTAGGTATTATGGAAGGCCTCTATAAAACGCAGATACTATTTTATTAAGATATTTGTTACTGACACGCAAAAGATAACTTCTAAAAGATTTCATAGTAGGCCGTGCGAGGCGTCGCGCAACGCACGGTGTAGCACGAACTGCTTCATATCTGACTGCCAAAATGAGCCAAAACAAAAAGCAGGTGCCCCACTTGTACCATTTGTCAAAGCTTATCGTCGTATTTTCAAACCCTCATAACTTCGGCCTGAGTAATGCGAGAGAGCTCAAATTCTCAGGATAAGATTTAGTTAGCAGACTTATTAAACACAATAAGTTTCATTTGTCTAACTTACTATACTTTAGATTTTATGAATACATAAAATACGTTTATTTCGTCACTGACTCACTCACTCACTCATCAAACCTCTAGGGCACTTCCTTAAGTCCTAGAAAGCTGAATTTTGGTATGCAGGCTAGGGTTTGTACATATACAACTAAAAATTAAGAAATTATGAACTTTCTCCCTAAAAGGAAGGTACAAATCGGTCAATAATAGGTCAGTACAATATCACAGTCTACAAAAATAAATTAAATCCCACCAAAATCATTTCATGTAAAGTAAGTTGTCAAGACAACATAACGCTTTCACTATTAAAAAGTTATAATATCTAATGTAGAACCAAACTCTACAAGATCAACTCTACAAACTTTACGTCTTGGTCAATAAACAATAAGAATTCAAGACCTACTTTAGTTGAAATCGGGAAGCGATTGCGCTCAGGTCTGGGTGTGCGTGGCAGGGTGTGTACAGGCCTTCCGATGACCAATTCCTCTTTCACATGATTCGCAGATTTTGGTCTCGACTGTGTAGACAATATTTACACCAATACATAACTAGATTTGTTAATATTGGGTCCCCACCTATGAAATTGGCGTTTTTTTCTCACAAATAAAGAACCTCGTCACTTCTATGATTTAAAATATTCATCAATTGCTTGATATTATATCGAATAATGACAATCATAGATAACTACCAATAATAATAAAAACTTATTACGTATAGTTTTCTAAACATTTCTCCACTTTTTGTTAGCAGAAATGACCACTATTTGTTTTAAAACTTAGCCAAAACTTATTTTTGTCGCTTAATCTAAGTGGCATACGTTATCTTAGTTTTTAAACATTAGTGTTCATGGTTGTTAAATAAATTAAGAAAATGTTAATATGAAAAATGCAACTTCTTTATAATTTTCCATACAAAACGCTGATTTCATAGGTGGGGACCTAATATTTACTCTTCCTGACCGTATTTCGGCCACGGGGGCCAATCTCAACGGAGACCAGCCTTCGGCGCGGGAGATATTATAGTGCACAAGTGTGTGCGCTCTCTCTTCCCTCGCTCTCATAATCCGATGGGACGGCAAACCAACACGACCGGAGAGAGATCAGACGTGGGACCAACGGCTTAACGTGCTTTCCGAGGGACGGGGGTATCACATCCCACGCTCAGCAGTCGCGCTTGCGACCACGAGACCAATGAATGCGGCAATTTTCTCTTCGAGTTATGTTAAAAGTGTTTTCGTAAAAACACGTCCAATCAAGTTGGAACTTTCAATGTCTCCATAACAGAAGGTTCCTAGGTTTCCTGTACAAGAAAATTATCACAATAACGGGAAGAATACCGAGTCTCGGCTTCTTTAAGGGTCTTTTTACAGTTACACCCATAATAAAAAAAATACTCACATCAACAACCCTATTCTCTGATGTTGAGGCTTGCTAAGTAAGATTTTACTCGAATATGCTTCCGGAAAAAGCGAAGGAACTGAGAAATAACGGCGCGTTTACATTAGGTCCGTTTGGCCGTACTCGATTTCAACCGTTTTCGGTCACACACTAATGTAAACTGTAATTCGGTTGGCCGTATTCGATCGCAGCCTATTTGCGGTGACCGACCTAGTATAAAAGTTGTTACGGTTGGCCGTATTCGGTCATATGACTTGCGCAAACTTGCCGTTGGTTGGAAAACGCGAGGGCACGTTTAAAAAGAATGCGACCGAAGCATTCGGTCACCGACCTAATGTAAACAGGCCAATGAAACCGAATGCGGGTGACGCATTCGGTCACCGACCTAATGAATGTTAACGAGCTGGTTGGCGAGCGAGGCTGGTATCACAGCAGTGCGGGAGACCCACATGGGCCGCCCGTACACGGGAGACCCGTACGGGCAGCGCTCGCAGTGCTCGGAAACGAGTGAGTATTAAGATTACGTTGTACGGGCTCTACCCGGAGCGGGTCGCGTACGGACAATCCGTGTCGCTGTGAAACAATGTTCTAGCGCCTCACGTGTCTCCGTTCCGGGGCCCAGTACGGGTCTCCCACATAGCTGTGAAGCCAGCCTAAGAGAATTGAAAAAATACCTCATTGGAACGCGGTCGTCCCGCGTTTCTTATGGGCACTGCTTCGAATTTTGGTCTCTGTAACAAAGTATGCTATCGTTATCTCAGAAAAAAATGGAACGTTCATGTCCATTTATAAATTCCATTTTATCTAAAACTATCTCACAGTCTATACAGTTGCGAATTCAGAAAAAACCGGCAGAGTGCGTGGTCCGACCACTCACAGTCGGGTCTCATAGTTAGGATGCACATACTAACGAACGCTTGGATTTTAAGCATGCTCATGCGCATTAAGTATTAATTTAAACGACTGATAAAATCCTAACTAATATTATAAATGTGAAAGTGAGTTTGTTTTTTACGCTTTCGCGCTAAAACGGCTGAACAGATAGATACAATTTGGCACATGAGTAAACCATGACCTGGATGATTCCTACGGGATTGAGACTTATGCAGGGGAAATCGCGAGGCGCATCTAGTAAGTTATATGACGGGGTCATCTCAGGGAAACCAATTTTTCAGTAATAAAGTATATTTGGATGTAGTACTAAACACTAGTAAAAACATTGAAATCGAAAACCCTAAATATTAAGGTGGTACTATGAAATTCGTCTGTGCAGTAACCTAATATGTAGACTGACGTGCATCGCGTTCGCTAGGCGCCTTCATAGAATAAATTAATAGATTGGGCACCTTCCTCGCAACGACGAGAGAAAGAGACAGATAGATTATTCTGTATCGTGACGGCTCGCGACCGCGGGACGCTCGTAAGTCGTACGGGACGTGATTGTGTGTGGGATGAATAGCAATTGGTAGGTATTTCTGAGGTTTTAACCGAAAATAATTATATCTCGAAAACTGTTAAATTAAAAATAACGGCCAAGAGCGTATTGGACCACGCACAATGAAGGTTCCGAAATTGAGATGTACAAGTTGCCTAAGTCGGTTACAGAACTTAGCGATGGGAAGTTCAAAACCACATTAAACGCGTTCATATCAAGAATGCATATTATAAAATTAAAGACTACGTTGAAGACAAGGAAGTTTGGCAATAATTCCTTCTGCACATGTGGCTTCCCTGGTAGCTCATTAACGGCAAATTGTGTAAGAGTCTATTAACTGCTCCCAAATTACCATGTTTATATATATATATAAACATGGTAATTTGGGAGAACTTTTGTGAACATGATAATTATTCAGAATTGTAATAGCAATCACGTCATTTCGTTAATAATACGTTTTTATTTTTAATAATTTATTCCTTTATACAGATTATTTTCTATTTTGTGAATGTGAGTACGCTGTAGGCTTAGTGGGCTGTATATTTGCCGACCATAATTATTTTGTTAAGTACCTGGTACTTGTTGAAAGATCTACACTGTACTCCCTAAAAACACTGTTATTTGAAAATATTGTAAAAACCAATTATTTATAAAAGAGTAACCGTGGAGTTTCTTGCCGGCTCTTCTCCATAGGAAACGACCAATTGGAACCGTGCACCTAGCTTTTGACGTTTCATAAGTGCCCAAGTAGGGTTATGTGTTTTTTTTTTTTTTTTTTAATTTTTACTTATCCCATGGAAAAACTTAACATTGTAGTTGTTGTTTGAACTTTTTTTTTCTTTTAATGAAATTTTATTTAGACACACGTAGGTATTTACATGATTAAAACTAACAGACTTAAAATAATAATATTAAAAATATGTACAAGTATATTATATCAAAATTTTAGGCTCGTACGTTTCGGAGACAAGGAGAGGTGAATGAATACCTCTATTTTCTTAAATATCTCTAAAAGTATATTTATTATAAAATGATTTTAAAAAACCGGCCAAGTGCGTCGGAAGTCGGACTCGCGCACGAAGGGTTCCGTACCATTATCTATATAAACGGCAAAAAATCATGTCTGTTGTATGGGAGCCCCCCTTAAATATTTTTTTATTCTGTTTTTAGTATTTGTTGTTATAGCGGCAACAGAAATACATCATCTGTGAAAATTTCAACTCTATCACGGTTCATGAGATACAGCCTGGTGACAAACGGACAGATGGCAAAAAAAATCATGTAGAATCCCCCTTAAATATTTATTTTATTCTGTTTTTAGTATTTTTTGAACCCTGAAAACAAATTGAGATCCTCACAACAATCTCTTTCATTTGAAACGTCACACGGTAAGGTTTACATTTTTTTTTAATTTGTAATATTCTCTCGAAATGACCCCAAATTCAAGAAAACGCTTGTTTTCGTTATATATATTTATTTATGTTACACGCAGTTACACGTCCGTGTTTGAGTCACAGACATTCATGTGTACCAAATTTCAATTAAAAAACCCTACCTACCCTGCCTACCCTACCTACCCTACCTTAAATACCCTAAATAACCTACCCTACCCTAAATACCCTACCCACCCTACCTAAAACCTTCTCCTGACAATAACAAACACAACGGATAAAGAATTAGCGAAATCGGTCCAGCCGTTCTTGAATTATAAATAGTGTAACTAACACGACTTTCTTTTAGATTATAGATGGGATCCAACAATACCCCACAGGCTTATGTGCATTAATTTTGGTTCAAAAGTAAAATAAATGGCAAATAATTATACCAATATTTCTTGAGGGGGTTTAGGTCTATTTGGTGGTTTTAGCCGCGCACTAGGCATTCTCTGTGGAATGCGACACCTGGTTAGCCCTTTCGTTGGTTCAACAACATCTGCAAAAACAAAGAATAGGTATAACTTTTCATTCAAGGCAATTATGCAGCTTTTCTTTTAAAAACTAGATTAAAAATCTCCATGTTTAGCGCCATTTATAAAGCCTACTACATAGTCTGGGCTCCTGCTCCTGCTGCTTTGTAACTCGAACTAAGTATAATTCATAAGGCTATTTTTAAAAAGCTCTAATTACTTCAATGTGGCATTGCAATAGAATGTATGAAACATAATGAGGTATCTACAAATTATTGGTGAAACATAATATCGTCGGGTGACAGGAAAAATTCACTAATTACAAAAAAATAGGAAAATGTTATTTTTACACTAAGTACCTAGGTACATTAAAATATCAAAAACTATCCCAGGAAAAAGTCATCATATCCATAGGTGCTCAAACTCACTAAATTCAAAATATTTTCTAGACCCCGCCAGTGTATGTGTCAAAAGTTAGATTGACGTTAGTGAGTGGGGTATTACACCCATTCTTGAAAAGTGTCTCAATTAGATTCAATAGTGCTAATGAACCACAAAAAAAATCACAAAATTTTTATTCATTCGTTAAGTGCCATTAAAATAAATGCATTTAATTTTTGCATTTTCAAATTTCGCGCGTAATTTGACAAAAACGCTGGACGCAGTGGACGCCATATTGCTCTGTGGTCATGACGTCAGTTCACTATGTAAACAAATTTATAGATTAAAGGTACGCTGATAGTTGACAGTTAACATGTTAGAATAAAAGAGTATGTTTTTTATAACAACCTATTTTGTTCTGACTAAATTTATTTTTTACCTTACTTTTTTTGACATGTCCTGTCTTCTGTTCGATTCCTTTACCTTTTCAATGTGTTGTCAAAGTGAATAAAACTAAAAATATAAGTTTATCTCAGCTTTTATTTTTATCAACCAGTTTTATCATCTTCTGCATTCCACATAGGTACAAGCACACTGCACGCTAGTAGGACATATGTAGCCCTACTAACCACGCTATACTAACAGGTTATGTGCCCAGGACTGTACACCATCAACGCACAAAGCACATAGATGTGCGACACCACTTTGTAAGAGAGGCAGTTGAGCATGGCCATATTGAACTAGAGTATGTAGAGACAAGTCGTATGGTTGCGGATGTTTTAACGAAACCTCTGTTGAAAGGGAAGTTCAACTGGTGTACGCTGAGTATGGGTGTTGTATGATTGTGTGATGGATGAAAGTAGAGAAATGAATTTAAGGAGGAGTGTTAGAATAAAAGAGTATGTTTTTTATAACAACCTATTTTGTTCTGACTAAATTTATTTTTCTACCTTACTTTTTTTGACATGTCCTGTCTTCTGTTCGATTCCTTTACCTTTTCAATGTGTTGTCAAAGTGAATAAAACTAAAAATATAAGTTTATCTCAGCTTTTATTTTTATCAACCAGTTTTATCATCTTCTGCATTCCACATAGGTACAAGCACACTGCACGCTAGTAGGACATATGTAGCCCTACTAACCACGCTATACTAACATAACACTCTTATGTTTACATAGCCGTACGACGTAATAACATGGCGACTACTATCTAATGGTGTTATGAAACAGATTAAAAAAGCTGAAACCTTTGAATTGAATTTTAAAATTTAGTTTGCTATTTTATAAACTAAAGCTAACGTTTTCCGACTGCTTTTTGCCTAAGCTATCTCAATAATATATTTTTAGATTTTTTTCTCATATAGAGTAAAACACCCTATTGTTGGCGGTTTTATTTTCTTTCGCGGTTTTATTGATTTTTGCTCGCAAATACACACATTATTGTATCTAAGAACTAACTAAATGAATTCAAGATCTTTAAAAATGATAAACATGATCATTATTGATTGATGATGATATTCATGGTCTTTATTGTGGATCTTGTCTTAAGAGGGAACAGGGCCCGCGATTCTCCATACAAACGTATTCCCCGTTTTTCTTCCTGAATAATGCCTCTAGAGCTGTCATTTTTTAAAAATAAAATCAGGGTCTCTATAAGCATGTCCCTGTCATTTCCTTTTTTTCAGCAATTAATAAGTAAGGAAACTATGACCCTCCAAAAAATACAAAAATGCCCCATTTTTACCGCCGTGATTAGAGGACTACCAGGCTAATTCGGAAAAGTTTTTAGCATAAAAGAAAATAATAGGAAACTAGACATGCTCTTTCTTAAAATTTTAATGTAAAAAAATATTAAATCGGCTTAGTTTTCGAGGAGAAAAAAGGAGAATGCCAAACGTCGTTTTCGTCAAAAATTTTGTGATATAATCGGTCTGAGCTGCAGTTGTCCCTATCGCACTTTACGGGGTTTAACTCGGTTTTTCGGGCGCAGCGCGACGGCAATAGTTTCTTCAAATACCTATTTTTCAAATTCCTCGCAGCCCCTGTTCCCTCTTAACAAGATCCACGTTGTTGTGTTACATTTCGTGTTGCATTGCATACTAAGTAGTTACATTTCATATTACCTACGAACTGTACCCGCTATTTGGTATAATGTTACAAATGGCAGTAAATGCTGTTTTTACTCTAATATGGCTCTTATTTATTATTTTACAATGGCGAACCTTGGCTTGCATTGTCTTCATGTAGCCTTTTCCCAAGACCGAATGGGATGCCCTTTTAATTCAAATTAAAAATATTTTATTTCATATACACATAGATGGGCACTTATGAAACATCAGAAGCTAGGTGCATGGTTCCAATTGGTCGTTTCCTATGGAGAAGAGCCGGTCATCACGGTTAGGTACTCTATTTAAAATAATTGTCATTTACAATGTTGTTATGTCATTCGAGTGAAAATGATGTTACTTACAGTGTTAATAGGTATATATATGGAAGGACAGTGTATCCCTGTCAACAAGTACCTACTTAAAAAAATAGAAAATGGTCAACAAATAAGTCTACGCGGCCTACACTAGTCTAAAGTGTCTGCAATTATGCATTATACTTACTTAATTAACAAGCTAAAATCGTGTGACGACTTTACCTTGCCTTGCTTCTTCGGACACTAGAGACATAATTCATTGCATAACTCACAAATTATTTTAACAAAAAACGCACCGTGCACACGTTTTAAATATATTATTACCAAAATCAATAGCAGAGTACAAAAAATTTATAACAAATGCGTTCCAAATGTAAATGACTTGTGACTTGTGGTTTTCATCTGATCTGTAACATAATCACAGTTTTGGAAGAAGTGACTTTATGTAAATATTCCAGCCAGATGCAGCATCTGTTGCTTAAAATCTACTCAAATATTCTGTGTCCAAATAGTTTGTTATAAAACGTCAAAAACCAAAGAGTTTAACATTTTAAAGTGTTTCTTTCTTTGCAATCGATCGCCATAAAATATTTGTAGCTGTCTAATTTCATATTTAGAACTCCCATCCATCATAACCGATCACGCAAATAGTTAAACAAAATATCAAAATTCCAGAGGTTTTCTTTTACATTTTCTACCACCATTTTTCTTTTCACCATTTTTCAGCTGTAGAGCTTAGGTATTATGACAACTGCGGCGAAATCACAAAAGGATAAGCCTTGTAAGTAATATCCTCGTTTATTCTTTAGAATTATTGACAATGAATCGCTGACGATCAATATTGATAATCTCTAGTTAAATTAACTGCTTAGAATCAGATATTAAAATTTCAGGTACTGATTGAGTTTCATTGTGTTTAAAAGTAATATAAAGGAAGCACAGACGACCGTGTCATCTTTGTATTGTAAACATTAGGCTGATCATGGTTTTTGTCACAGACTTCTCGTTCTCGCGCCTTTCAGATTGCACTATCACTTATGTGTTGTATTTTCGCCTAATTTTGAATACTTTGAACAGTTGGCACTACACCACGATTAGTTCCGAGGCCGACAGCAGCCTCCGCCGCGCGCGCCGCCCGCAATGCTACCAACAGAAACATAACGATCCCCAATCCGAGGCAATCGCCTACCCGGGCGGCCACTGGTGGTCCTAAGGTATTACTGGGTTTATTCTTCTTGGCTCTTATCCTACTGCAGCCGTAGATAAGGTATTATTCCGTACTTGTGTTCCGTGTTTAGACTTTACGGAAAGATTTTGTAATAAATAAATATTGTGAATAATTGCAGGGGAAGAGTTCTCTTATTCAACGAGCCCAAAAAATTGATTCCAAGACCGATATCAAGGTAATCAAAATTGAACAGAGTTATATGTTCACTGCGTTCACAAGTATACCTATTTATTTTTATTAATTTGTTTGATAGGTTAATGGAGGCTCATTAATAGATAGCGAACTATTGGAGAATGGTAGTGTAAGTACTCTTTGTTATGCTTTTGCATCAAAAACACTAGTTATAGTAGGCAAAGAAGGTTCATTTTGATGTCCTTGGTGAAGGTTGTTAATAGTATTTTTCATGTCTAGGTTTCGCCACCAACAGAGCCAGACAATTTTACCATCGAGAGCTCTCCGACAGTAATACTAGATGAACAATCACCTGACGAGCCAATTGCTAACGAAAGTGATATTCTTAGCCTTCCGAACATCAATGAAAACTCTCCCTTGGGTACGTAAAGAAATATACCTGTTTCTTTAAGGTAGTTTTTTTCAATTATCGCCATTGAGTATTTCTGGACCTCCTCATACAAACATTACGTCCTTTTTCTGCTCATAATTCCTTGATCCTCCGAATCCTCATAATTCCTTTTATTGCACACCATTTTCAAAGACATTCAAGACAACATTTTAGTAACAAGGATGATACAAAGGGTGTTCTTATCACAATCAGCGAATTTTCACAATACAACCACCATAATAAACAAAAATTTTCAACAATTTTTTTTATCTCTTTTTCCAGAAATAAAAAATAGTGATGGCGAGCCCAATGAAAACATGAATGACTCTGATATACCACAATCCAATATGAGTCGCAAAGACGGTAAGATTTCAAAAACATTATGGTTAGCTGTTTTTAAATCCCATATATTTATTCAAGTCCATGTTCCTTTAGAATCTAGAAGTCGCCCACACACCCCCTCGTTGAGCAGTCGTCCTCAGACTCCTAAAAGCTTACATTCGAGTCGTCCACGAACGCCGCGCATACCGAGCCGGCCCACGACCCCTGTGCAACGCCTCGGCACTTCTAGTAGCCGCCCTAACACGCCGCAACGTCCTACTGCCGCTTCACGTCCTAAAACACCGTCTTTGAACGTCCCGCCAAGTTCTAGGGTTCTGTCACCAGTTTCCTTGTGCAGTCCGTCACATTCGTTTAAAGATGAAGACATAAAATCAACTTTCCTATTGAAGCAGAAGCAATTCCACCGCTTGAAGAAGGAACTGGACATGAAACAGGTACATTTTACCAAGTTTTGTTTTATTTTGAGTTACGTAGCTGTTTCTCAATTATGTTGGGTTTGGATTCCAGTCCAACCGTATGCAGCTGAATACCAGTTTTTTTACAATCAGTGACCTCCATAACCCTGGTACCTACTGGGGTAACATTGATGCCCTTTGGTAAGATGACGTCTGACTTTCGGACTTCTGATTACCCGTAACGCGGTAACGACTGTCAAAGATCTTCGAATGACAGCCGGGTACATCGTTTTTACCTACTTTTCGAGGCACTGGGCCCATCCTCTGTATGTAACGGATGGTCACCCATCTTCGGACTGACCTTGGCAAACGTTGCTTAACCTTCGGATGACCGGTGCGGCTGTTTTTCCTTAGCCATGAGCCACCCAAAAAGACAATATAAACACAAATTAAGCATAATGATTCGATTTAAAAAAAAATATTCCGTCCCTTATTAGTACCCCAAAAATCTTAATTTATTTGGATTCATTGCAGCACGTTGTTCTCCCATATCTGATCTCTATTAGCTATCATCTCAAAATTCTTGCTTCCCATGCAGCTATATCATCGTTCACATAATCTATATTACTTTTCTGTCTCTTTTCGTATTGCCATCCACATAAATGTTTAAAAATGTTTTGTATTAATTTGGATTAAAACGATGGACGGATTTTGTGAAAGATTATATGTATAATAATATAATGTAAAAATAAAAAGAGGCAAAAAAGAGAGTGACTGAAACTGAAATTAAATGAAAACGGTTAAAGTAATGAAGGAAAAGGTAGACACGCTACACCACAAATAAACTTATAGGCTGGAGGATGATGATATTTCCCGAATGACTACTGTAGTCTTGTACCTTTAAGTATAAAGGGACACCAAAAAACGTATGTACTTTTTGGTGCAAAGTATCTTAAAAAAAAATACAGAATATCTTTAAATAGAAAGGAAGGAAGAAAAATATTTTTTTTCGGTTTAGAAATGCGCGTTCAAAGAAAGAAATTATACATGTGATATCTCACTGCACTGTTGATACTTGTGATTTTTTTCCGAAACCCTCCTTACGAGCCTCACGTGATTTATAGACGCTCAAAGACCAATAAAACTGTTTCAGCAAGTAGTTCTGGAATTGTTTGACAACTTACGTGGATTGCGCGAGCACATGACACGAGAAGGCCTGTCAGGCTGTGGTGAGGGGATCCAGCTTCAGGAACTAGTAGTATTCAATGTAGCGGACTGGACGTCTGACGAGGTTGCCCAGCTGTGTCGTGACGCCGTCGCCTCAGCCACCGCCGATGGCATCGAAATTATTAACACCACACCTCCAATAGGTAATTGAAATGTGATAACTGTTTTCATGATTAAATCCTTCTTATCTAATAGAATATAATCTAAATCTATCTAAAATAATATTATAAAGAGAAAATATTTGATTTTTTGTACGTTTGTTTGTAATGAATGCCCATTATATTGTATAACGGTGGAGTTTCTTGCCTATTCTTCTCTATACGAAAACTACCTTTTGGAAGGGGCGACTAGAATCTTTTTTTTTGTTTTTGTAAATTTTGATGTTAAAAAGTGCTTTTTGGTGCCTAATTGAAATAAATTATTTGACTTTGACTTTGAATAAACTCAAAAACTACCGGACCGATTTTAATAATTCTTTCGCCAGTATAATGCTATATTATCACTGAGTAACATAGGCTATAATGTATGAAGATATCAAGCGGGCAAAGCCGCTGGCGGAAGCTAGTATAATATAATATATTTATATAATAATCCTAACTTCCTAACTATATACAGATGCAGCTAAATACCAATATTACAAAAACTGCTATCCAATGACTATTAAACATTTATAAAAAAAAAAAAAATGTTAAAATTTTTAATTGCTCCTAGAGGTATTTTATGTTGAGTGGCCCTTTGTAAGGCGACTAAAATGTCACGGTGTATATCAATTTTATTTTAATGAAAGTTTTGTAGTCAATGTAGTCATTACAATTCAATTCGTAGTACAATGCGAGCAAAAGTGAGTTGTTGGTATTCCTACCGCGGAATTGTAAAGTCGACACCGTCCCGTCGGTTACACTAAATAGTGTACCGCTTAACAGCGACGCAGGTTAAGTACTTGGCTCACTGGCACTGGGTAACGGAGGACCTCATTGATGACGTGGACGTTGAGAGGGAACGAAGGGCGTTGGCTGTCCGTGGGAACATGCTGGCACGCAGGTTTAAACGGTGCCCGAATGAGGTAAAGTGCTCGATGTTCAGGGCATACTGCCAATCGTTTTATTCGTGCACCCTGTGGATCAGTTGTACTCAGCGGACACTCAATGCCCTTTGTGTACAATATAGTAACGCTTTTAGAATGTTGTTGGGGCTGCCGAGATACTGTAGTGCGTCCGGCATGTTTTTGGAGGCTCAGATTGATGGCTTTCATGCCACCATGAGAAAGAGAGCGGCCTCCATACTGCACCGTATCCGAGCAAGCTCCAACAGCATTCTGAAAGTAATAGCGGACCGATTAGACGGTCCTTTTCATAGACACTGGATCGCACGTTGTGTCAATTATTGTCGTTTGTTATTTGTATATTGTCTTTTTTTTTCTTTTTACTAACATCGTTTCTAAGTACTTACTAACACAAATATGGATGATTCTATAATAGATATTCTGAAATAAAGTTATTAATTAATTAGTTAGATACACCAAGTGGGCCTGCTTTTGTAAGACGACTAAAACGTCACGGTGTATATTATATATTTTAGATGCAAAAGTGACTTTTTTTGTTTCGCTGCGGCCGTATCTGCCAAAGTCTATCCTGAATTCGTGACAAAGCCATTTTATTTTATTTATTTGGGAAAATAAACTTTTACACATTACATTATTTACACACAATTTGAGATAAAATGTATGAAACACAACATTTTCCACATAATATAAAGAAAAGTTATAAAACTCATTACGCTTTCACACTAAAACGGCTGAACAAATTAAAAGTCAAAGTCAAATAATTTATTTCAATAAAGCACTTTTGAACACTTTTTCAATAACAAAAAAAAAAAAAAAAATTTAGTCGCCCCATTCAAAAGGTAGTTTTCGCATGGAGAAGAATGGGCAAAAGACTCCACCGTTACCTACTCTTTTAAAATGTTTTACAATATTTTGTATAGGTACATTAGTTATATAATATGTGAAGACGATGCACCTAGAATAAAATTACTATACCACAATAGGTTTAATGAATTAACAATGAAGCAACAACAGATAAATTCATTATGTGTTATATACATGATGCTCACATATTTACAAACACGATTTTCCTAAAATTTTACAACTAACAAGTCAGTGTGTGGGGAAGTAATCACATAATGTCAAATGTCATATATACGGACAGACTTATCCGGATGAAACCGCGGGGCGCAGAAAGTGTTCAAATAATTCCTTTGCTTACCCCAGTATGTACTGATAATTTCCTCGATCTTCGCTAGTGAAGTCGTAATTATTATGTTTTCAAGTAATTTGGTTTGGGTTTGCAACTTGAAGAAGTGTAGGTACCCATTTTCAAGGTTATAATTATTATTTTGATATCATTATGCCAAAGCAAAATTTTGCCTTTTTAAATGTAATGTATTGTTACGTGCACAGATGAATGTACTCTTGCGGAAGTGGACAGCAAAGTTGCAAACGTGCCTACATGTTTTGCCGATCTGTGTCTGCAGGCTATTACGGCACGACAAGAACTCATAGATTGGGTCAAGGAGCTCATCGAAAGAAGCGTGAGTTTGTGATATGTATTAGGTGTGATAATAATAATATATTGATTGCAAGACATACAAAATTACGCCTTTTAATATTTGTGTAGGAAACTGGTAGGGGCGAGGCATTGGAGCGTATTGCTCGTTACAATGCACAAGGATTTGAACTCTGCGAGTCCCTCCGTGATCTCAAATCCCGGGCTGTTGATGCTGTTGAAACTGCCACACAATTCTCCAAGTAATATTAATTGTTATTAGTATTTCCTTATCGCTTAGGTACGAAGGGGTGGCCTTGGGATCGATCCTTGCTTGGGCAAACTGTTATTGGTATTATCCATTAAAAAAACTCTGTAACCACCTGCAGTCGGGTTCCATATATGGGAATCCTATGCCTTTCTGGCGAAATGTGGGTATACTAAACAAGAAAACAGGTGTAATATTATATATTGGTTACTTTAACAAATTTATTTATTTATGTAGTAATATTACGTCCAAATTTTAATATTTACGTGAGAATAATTATATTTAGGCGAGCCTGTCGAGAACGAACTGCATTGGTAGCTGTCGGAGAGTCATTAGTAAGAGAAACAGCGCGACTTCGACAGGACCTAGAAACACGATCGGTCGTAATATGTGAATTGCAGGAAATCCACGATGAATCTGAGCGCAACAGGTCTTCTGAGGTTAGTAGTATATTACATTACTTTTGAATCCTTCTCAATATTATGCTAAAATACGGAAATTTTGTCACAAAGAACTGTCTGACGAGAATATTGTTATGTACCTACCTATTTACGAAACTATGCGCATTCATGTCTGTGAATTGTTTATAATATTTTAATTTGGTATCACAAAGGAAACGCGTCGGGAGTTGGACGAAGAACGAGCAGCGAAGGCCATTACCAAAGATAAACTGGCTACCAGTGAGTCCCAGCTTCGCCAAGCGCGAATCCGTATTTCAAAAATGGACCGACAACTGCGCGAAGCCGAAGCAAGTATTGCTAGTCTCACAGGCACTGTCAAGACGTTGGAAGACCAGGTAACACTACGCTCTATTCATAATACAATGAACACAATGAAGTTATTCAGGTTATTGATACCAAATTAATATTCAGAGTCGTCAAAGGGAAGTGCAGTTGGAAGCTCGAGCAAGGAAATTGAAAGAAAGTTTAAAAACCGGGGAAGTAACCAGCAGTCAATTAGTGCATCAACGCGACTCACTGCAAAACGAGTAAGTTAAATTCCTAAGTTAAATTTCATCATGTTAATGTTTATTAATCTACTACGACTACTATAATATTACTATAATACAGAGTTCTAGATCTAAAGCAACAAATAGAAAATTTAACCACCCAGCATAAGGCAAACGTACAGGAATTAACTCATCAGCTCAAAGAGTTAAGGAAAAATTTGGATGAACAATGTAATATGACAAAGAAGGAAATTGAACTGAAAGAGACAGCTGGAGCTGCCTTATTAGAGAGTCAACAAAACATCGAAGAATTAAGTGCTAAAATCAACGAAATGGAACTTAATAAACCTAATCCTGGTAAATAAGCAATTAACTGTAGCTAACTATTATCTAGACCAAAGGTCCCCAAACTTTTTTTTTGTCGACCATTTGGCATGTTTTTCGGTTTTGGGTAGACCCCCTACCCCTGCTTAGCTAAACTGCGTTATTGAATTTTTGCAAATTCATCAACTTCAAATGTGTTGATGACAGCTGCTATAATGCTACTCACTTTAAAAGTTTTATTAAATTTCTAATTGTAGTGAAGAGTAGTGCGAAAAACAAAAAATATAAATTCAAGTAATAAAATATTATTTATACTAAGCAAAAAAAATGTTTTTCTGTGCACTATAATATTCCCACTTCGCTAGGTACTTATATTATAATTGCGAAAATAGGTTTGTAATAACGTTTATGAATTACGTTTAAGCAGAGTAGTGGGATGGTCCAAATTATTAGTTCGGTCGGGAACACAAATTTAATAAGAGTTATTTTTACACACAGATATATTTTATATAGGTAATTGTTTTTACACATGACAAGTCAGGCACTTGTTTTTTCTTCACAACAGACACTGACATTTTTAGTCTTTGAATATTATGTAGAGTTAGGTAGGTATACAAACTCCTACACTTTCCCTTATTCAACAGATCTAAGACCCATTGCATGATTAAGAGATGCAACACTCGAACGTGGCAGTGCCTTTGTAAGAATGTCAGCCACTTGATTTGCTGTACCAATTCTTATAACTTCAATAGCACCTTCAGCCACTAGTTCTCTCACATAGAAGTGACGAATGCGTATGTGCTTTGTCCTCTTGTGAAATTCCGGGTTGTGGGCTAGTCGAACTGCTGCTTCATTGTCCACACTGAGTGTCGGTGTATGCGTAAGCTTAGTAAGGTCTTGCAGAATTCTCGTTAGCCAAACAAGTTCTCTAGCTGCTTCACTAGCTGCTACAAGCTCAGCTTCAGTCGTAGAGATAGCGACAGACACTTGTCGCTGACTCAGCCATGAAATAATTCCACCAGAATAACGACAGACCACTCCTGTAGTAGATCGTCCGGTATCTCGATCTCCACCATGATCTGCATCGCTAAAACCTTCTAGCACGCCTGGTAAATGATGCGCTTTATACTCAATTCCATAAGAGCTAGTGCCCTTAATGTAGCGCATAATGCGTTTTACTCGAAGCCAATCTTCATTGGACGGTGATTCCAGTTTTCGAGATGCAACTCCTACAGCGTAGGCAATGTCCGGACGTGTTCCGACCATGAGATACGCGAGAGCTCCAACAGCTTCACGGTATGGAAAGTCTTCCACTTCTGTAGTTTCAGCTTTCCCTGATTGTGAAGGTTCCTTCTCTATAGGTGTAGCTACAGGGTTACAGTTAGCCATCCCGAAACGGTCCAAAATTCTTTTTGCGTAGGCTTCCTGATTGATGAAAACAGAGCCATCTTCTTTTCTAGTTAATTGAAGACCTAGGTAATGAGACGCACGTTTCGTTGTAATCCGTAGTCTTTCCTTAAGATCATTCAAAAAAGAATTAGCCAAAGCTTCATCCGTGGCAGCTACCAATCCATCATCTACATATAATGTAATGAGTAGCTTCTTGCCAGTCACATGCTTGGTGTATAGACAACAGTCAGCTTCACACTGCTTGAAGTCCATGTCTAATAATATTTCTTGGAAACAGGCGTTCCAGCACCTTGGAGCTTGCTTCAATCCATATAGGCTTCGATTCAGCTTCAAAACATTAGTTTCACTGTCGGCATAACCTTCTGGTGGTTGTACATAAATTTCCTCCTTCAGGGTTCCATTGAGGAACGCAGTACAAACATCAAACTGCACTAGGTGAAGGTTTTCCTGTGCGCTGACACTCAACAGAGCTCTGATTGTTGCAAGGCGGGCAACAGGACTAAACGTCTGGTCATAATCCTGTCCCTTTCTCTGCTTATAGCCTTTGACGACAAGACGAGCTTTGTACTTGTCGACAGATCCATCAGGATTCCTTTTAATTCGTAGAACCCATTTGCAGGGAAGAGCTTTCTTACCTTTAGGCAAATTACAGGGCGTCCAAACATTGAGGTCCTTTAGAGATTTTAATTCACTGTGCATAGCCTTTTGCCACTCTATACAATCGTCTCGCTTCATTGCATCCGCGAAGTTTGACGGATAAGCTTCTGTGACACATACGTAGTCATCAAATCTTTTTGGACGTCTCAGTTGATCACGGTCACGGAGATTGTATCGCGGCAGCGACTCTTCTACAGCGTCATGAAATTCCTCAAAATTGTGATCATCGTGATCTTCTTGAAGCTCATGTTCATGGACAAAGTCTTCCACTTGGACGTCTTCCAGGTTTTCTCCCTCAAGACTTTGTTCTTGATTAATGGAAGCTAAAGGCTCTTCTGTAACATGGTCTCCCTCGTGCTGAATTGTTTCTTGATGTATATCTAACGAAACCGGTGCCTCACTGTCGTTCGTGCTATTAATCGGCAGCTTATAGGAATATTCCCTCGAACTAGAAACAGTTTCTTCATGTTCGTTGATGGGGAGTGGTTGTTCGTTAAAGATAATATCTCGCGAACGGACTAGCATGTTTTTCTTTCCATCCGTTATCCATATACGGTAGCAATCCTCGTCATATCCGATGAGTCTGCCTTTGATTGCTTTCTTATCTAATTTCTTCCGCTTTTGCTTTGGAATGTGGGCGTAAGCTGGACATCCTATAATTCGGAGGTGTTTTATTATAGGCTTCTTCCCACACCAAAGTTCGTACGGAGACTTATTGTGTATGCTGGTAGGACCCGTTCGGTTCAGGATGTATGCTGCAGTATTTATAAGTTCTGCCCACAGTTCTTGAGGCATTACTTCGTGTGCGTACATCATGGATCTTGCAGTTTCAACCAACGTTCTGTTTTCTCGTTCGCTTACTCCATTTTGTTCCGGTGTGTACGGTGTGACGAGTCTTTGTTGAATTCCATTGGAGTCAAGTATACTTCGAATGGATTTATTATCAAATTCACCACCGTTGTCGCTAAGTAGGCATTTTATGGTATGTCCGACTGTTTTAGCCTGAGCGAGCATCAAAGCGAGTTTATCCTTGACCTCATATTTTCGGCGTAAAAAGTATACCATACGGTAACCTGTGTAATCATCTTTGAACAAAACGTAGTACTGATACTTTGCGTAACTCGGATGAAATGGTCCGCATACATCTGTATGTACGAGTTCTCCTGGTGCGGTAGCTCGAGTCCTCGTACCGAATTTAAGTCTATGTGCTTTCCCGTAAATGCAACCTTCACATGTATCCTTATCGAGAGGAAGATCTAGTCCCAATCCGTGTTTAATGGTTGCTTTTACATGCCTCTTATTTTGATGCGCAAGCCTCTCGTGATAGAGCTGCATCGTTTCAGTTGTTGCATAGACTTCGGGGGTGTTCATAGACGTAGGTGGAATATTTATAACGTCAAGTCTGTATAAACCACCTTGATGCTGACGTTTTCCTATCAAGCTTGCTTCTCCATTGACAAAGACGGTGCATTCTTTTGTCGATGATGTGAACGTGCTTTTCGGAACTTTGTCGTGAAGTGCGAGAACTGAGAATAAATTCTTATTTATGGCTGGAACGTACCAGACGTCTGTCAGGTTAACACGTAATTGTTTCCCTTTCACAGTTGCTTCGAGTATTACGGAACCTTTACCACTAGCATGGATCGTGTTTCCATTGGCAGTTGTTACCGTACGGAACTCATCAAAACGCTCAAAATTCTGGAACAAATCAGCCCGATTGGTGACATGGCTCGTCGCGCCATTGTCTACAAACCAACTCTCGGTGTCTCTTTCGATGTGAAAAACTTCTGTGTTCTCTATAGACATTAGAATCATGTTAGCTGTTTTAGAAATAGAAGGTGCTGTACTCTTTGAAGGCTTGCCATCTCGGATCCACTTGTGACAGTTTTTAACTCGATGACCTTTAGCCTGACAGTAATTGCATTTTAATTTCTTATCCTTCTTCTTCTCTGTTGCAGAGGTGCTGGAATTTGTAAACAGGGCTTCTTGCTGTAGTACGGCATTATTACTCAGCAGTGCCCGTTCGAATGAGCATAAATGACTTGTTAGACTGTCGATGTTTCTGTTCGCTTTCGGGAGTAACAGCCAACTGCTTCTAAACGTAAAGAAAGATTCATCAAGCGTATCCAGGATTTTGCAAATGAGCATTAATTCTGGTAGCTCCTGGTTGTCGTCTTTCTTGAGTTCCTGATTCAGCTGTGTCCATATGTTCTTAAGTTTCGACATATGTGTGGCTATATCGTCAGCGGAGTCCTTTTTAAAACCAAAAAAGTTCATACACAGATTGTACGCCTTATCTTCATTAGTACCATCAAAAAGTCGATGTAATTCAAGCCATACCTCTCGAGCTTCAGCAAATCTCATGACTTTCCTAAGTGTCTCTTCGTGCATATTGGTCGTCAAAATAAGAAGGGCATTCGCGTCAGCTTTAACAAACAACGCTTTATCGGTGTTGTACGCGGTGACGGCGGCATCTCCAGCTCCGTTGGCTGGTGGTGTGGGTTTCTGGAACGTGCCCTCAACTACCTCTAGCGCCTTCGGTACGGTGCGTAGAAGGCATTTGGCTTTGTATTTCCATGTATCCCAATTCGACTTGCCCTCTAGTAGGCCAATTTTCAATTTAAATGTTTCCGATTCCATCTTGCAAGCGGGCCAATAACCTCATAACGTTTATGAATTACGTTTAAGCAGAGTAGTGGGATGGTCCAAATTATTAGTTCGGTCGGGAACACAAATTTAATAAGAGTTATTTTTACACACAGATATATTTTATATAGGTAATTGTTTTTACACATGACAAGTCAGGCACTTGTTTTTTCTTCACAACAGACACTGACATTTTTAGTCTTTGAATATTATGTAGAGTTAGGTAGGTATACAAACTCCTACAGTTTGTATGTATAAAAAACCGTAGTAGTAAGGTAGGTCTGTTCATTAAGTTTTCACGTAAAAACTAAGCAACTAATCTCTGATCTTTTGCACAGACAAATTTTGAAGTCTAGCCAACCAAAAAGTTGACACAAGCTTCAATTTACCGCGGAAATATATTTATTTACAAAATAAAAACTTTTATAGAATATGTCTGTGTTTATTTATATATTTCTAAGAAATTATTACATATCTGTGTATAAATATGGATTATTCCATTCATGGAAAGCCAAAATTAAAGTCACGACTTGCTTAAATGAGATCCACTGGTTGGGGTATTACGTAACGGGGCACTGAGGGATTTTTTTTCGTAGATGTTTGTTTTCTCGATTTTATCGTATAGAACACCTAAAAGTAAGACGAAAAGCATGTGGGTGATTTTTGTCTCCAACCAACCGTTTGTCGCAAAAACGATGTCGGTGGACCCCCTTTAATTTCTCATAGACCCCATTTTTTTTTGCCGTAGACTTGATCCCCTTTCAGTTCGTCGTCGGCCCCTAGGGGTCGATATAGACCACTTTGGGAACCACTGATCTAAGCTGGGTTTGGTCGCGATTTGCATTATGCAATAATAACATTGAACTTGCCTGGGAATTAAACGCGATATCTGCGTGTCACTGACTAAATACGCACAAAATAGGATACACGTATTATCACACTCGCTTTAACATCGTGTGCGCGTGTTTCTAAACTTTTAAATACACTATTATATCTATCAATAAAAGCTTAATAAAAGCGAAAGATGGATTTTGAAAATTTTCTAACGTCAAACGGCCTTCATCCTTTTTCAACCGACTTCAAAAAGAAGGAGGTTCTCAATTCGGTGGTATGTTTTTTTTTAGAACGTTTGTTACGCGGTTACTCCGCCAATTACGAATTGATTTTGATGATTCTTTTTTTGTTTGGTAGAGCATACTTTAGATGTGGTCCAATATAAATTTGGTCAAGATCTAATGAGGGGTTTTTGAGTTAGCTTCAATAATACGTATTTTTCCCATCTAGGATATGTGGATGATATTCTAATAGTTACTGTCACTGTAATTTACATAGTAGGTAGTGGTATTAAACATTTTGAGGGGGTTTTGTGTAGGTACCACGACTAAAAAGTGAAAGTGAAAAACTTTTTCACAAAATATAAAACCAACTTCCAAAAAAAAAAAACACTACAAAGTGAAAAATAACTGATTTCGGAAGTCGGTGGCAAAAAAACCAAAATAAAAAGCCAAAGACCACCGACTTCCCAAATCAAAGTTATTTTTCACTCACAGGTTCAAAGTACTTACTTAGTTGTTTATCATCACCTGCACGCGTAGCATGACAACCATATAAACGGGTTTTGTCGACGGAAGAATAGGGTAAATTACAGATTGCGATTTTTTTTGAGTCTTCAATATTTATTAATTTATTTCGATTACAGTTTGTAACTACTTGTCTTGTGCAACAAGTGCAAAATATGATTGCAAATTTATATCTTTATTCGTTTTCATGGCTTAAATTATGAACATATTTCAATGGAATTACAATAAGAAATGTTTTTGGTTTGAAAGCTACTCAATATAAAAAAATACTGATGGAACACTTAAAAAAATCGTAACATCGTTAGCACCAAAACTTAAAAGTCATACGACCGCATCACTAAACCATAGACAATTTCGAGCGGCCATTGTTGTTTATATCTTTTGCAAAATTTGAAATGCAGGACCTTACATTTTACAGTTTTAAAGTTGTTACCGTTGGATAATGTTGTGTTTACAGATTTACCAACAGAACGAGAAATGGATCTGTGGGCAGAACTACAATCTACAAAAGAGATTTTGCATGTGACTGAGGACGAAGTGAGTTCCTGCAAAAGAGAAAAAGTGCGATTTTTGGAAACCCTGACTAAAATAACTGTAAATATTGCCTTTTCTATGTTAAGTAAGCTTGATGTATAAGATAAAAATTTATTCTAGGTGTACTTTCTTTTTCAGTCTTATGTACCAGCTACCTTTTTTCCTCCACCAGAGAGGTGATTACAGTTGGTTATAAGCTTTTGTAATTTTCCAAGTGTTTGTTGTATAAAAACCTTGATGGGTTTCAGGAACCGGATACCAAAGTAGGCTTGCAGCAGAAATTGGCAGCTGAGCTTCTGAGCAAGGAAGAAATATTAGCAAAGATGCAAATACAAATAAGAGAGTTATCGAAAAACATCAAATTGAAGTAGGTGCAACAATGTATCAACGATTATTATCTTAATACGTAAAAGTAATTAAGATAATAACGAACGTCAATTTTATTTTGCGAATTATATTTCAGTGAACAAAAAGTAATTCAGTACGAACAATATGTTCAAACTCTACAGGCGCACAATCGTGCCAAGGCCAACTGCCAGGAAATTCCAAATGGTATCAGCTATCAAGACTTACAGCAGGAGGTAACTAACGTGCAAATGGTTTATGCGTGCTTCTACAATAAGGGCTAATAGAGTAAGCAAAGCTGTCACCTTTACCTATTGTAGTCGGCATTGTAAGTAGGCACTGGGAAACTAAGCGTGGGACAACAAAGGTCTAGTAGTGTATCACCATAGCGGCACAAGAACGATGGCCCTACGACCATTTTGGAGAGGTTGCTTAATGATTGGTTCCATCGTATGGAAAAATGTGTCAAATTTCGCGGAGAATACTTCGAAAAGCAATAAATACATTTTTAATTAGTAATGTTGTGTCGCTTCCTTGATTCCCGATATTTTCAGTGCCGCCCTCGCATAGCCTTTAAACAGGTATTGAATGCAATGGAAATTTCGGCTAAAATTACAAGTTGTCCTTTGACACGTTCGATATTTTTTCGAATTTGAAACACTTTAATAACTCTTTAACAGATAATGAACTTAAGAATGGGCCTTCTCGACTCCGTACACAGAAATGAAGAGTTGTCAGAGCTGTTGGTGCAAAAGGAACAGCAGCTTGAGCAACAAGACAAGACTTCACGTGCACAGGCAAGAGTCATAAAGGTTACTAGGTCCTTCTTGCAATCATAGTTATAACATAAAATAGCTTTGCCGTAGTTTTGGAATAAAGTAAATTAGAATATCTACAAATTCTTAGATCATGGACCTCTTCTCGAGGGTTAACGTAGTCGTATATGGGATGCCTCGCGGTAGGCTTTAAGGCGACAATAACCGGCTTTTAATTATTTTATACTGAAGATTATGTCTAAGGGAGTAGTTAATCATTTGGAAAAAATATATGTTAAATTATAGTATTTTCTTAATAACTAAATATACTAATTTTTTAGATTATGTTTGTAGCAGTTACACCGCCACATACGAACTACGCTTCAAAGACATGACGTCACACATCCTGCATCGCGCAATTAGAGTTTACCGCGCGAATGACACCCGACATCAACACCTGGGCAGTTGCCCGCCAGACACAACACCCATCTGGTCGGACGTCGGAGGATCCTCCCTTTTCTAAGGTGGATGAGTGAACTTTAGACCCTGTTCCTCATACCCCTAAATTGGTGACCCCGACGTGATTTGAATACGCAACCTTCTGATATATATTACATAATGCAATTAATTTGTAAAGTTATGTCTAACGCGGATAAAAAACCGAGAATCAGGCAAAATCTATCAAGCGTATTTTTCTGAAACCTTCAACATTTTAAATATAATTTAGTTATTGATCTTTTAGTGTGTGTGTGTGTATCGTGTTTTATTAAAATACCTTTTTTATGTACTTATAATAAATTAATAATGCGTCAAATTGGGGACAGCGCTCCCTGATGGGCGAGGCCTATTACTGGCTGGACGTAAGCTAACCACTCAAGGTCACACTTGGCATATATCTGCGTCTTAAGGTTGAACTAGTCGCGGGCTTGAATTCACCGTTGGGCATGGCCTAAAAGCACTCGTGGCATCGTGTCTAACAAAGATAGTATCAGTGATGAGCAGTTAGACACTGATCTACATGCGCAACGTCTAGTTCGCAGGCACACAAACACCTTTCCCAACTATTTTAGTAAAACGAGCTAGTCGCGTACAAAATTACGTAACGTCTTTTGTAAAATCGAGTTTTATGACAAAACCACTGCTTAAATCAATTACAAATAAAGTTTATTGAACTCTTCGATAATTGAGCTTTGTCTGTGCTGACTTTGTTTTGGAGATTATATACTTCTTTTATTACTTATTTATGCCCAAAGTTGCGTTAAAATTAGCAAGAAAAATTAATCTTTGTTGGCTCAATGGCTTATTATTTTACTATTCTGTTTCCGCACAGACAACATTAATGTTGATACAAAACGATATCATGTCAAACAGTGCAGTAAAAAACCCCCCGAAATTTGTATGGAAAAAATATCAACTAGTTCCACCTTAATTAAATGTAGGTTTTTTTTAGCGAAAACAGCATTATAAACCGTGAAAATAAAATCATATGTATACTTTAACAAGATTTATTAGTATATGCGTATAAATACAAGCATTTTTAATTTTTGTTCATGGTTACAAATATTCATTTAAAAAAACGATTTTAAACCGAATGCCGTTGACCACCTGCAACGCAACCTGCCTGCCTGCGCTGCCTGTTAACTTCAGCGCAAACGTAATGCGGGGTACACCCTCCCGGAGGATTCACTTCCAATGTGTATGGCGGCATGGCGTATAAGTTCTATGAAAAGTGGGTCGAGTCTAAAGTCTTATAATCTTATTGATACCATTGATATCTTCCGAGCAACGAAGAAATGAGAATGGTTTTATATAAAGGCGTAATTTTATTTTCCTGGGGAGATCTATCAAATATTTTTTTCTTCTCCGAATCGCTACGGCTATTCAACCTATTTGAGATCATGCTGTCAAACATTCAGTCATGCAAAACGTCCTATCCAAATCTAGGTCCCAAGCCGTTTCATTTTTTGAACTCATGAAATGAAACGCTAGAACACGTTGGATTTGTATTGATTGAGTTATTACAAAATGTAAAAAAAAACCCTGTCTGATCCGAAAGGGGCACAAAGATACTGCAATAAATAACATTACCAAAAAGTAATAGCTTTTATTATTGAAAAATAAAAAAGTTATTACTATTTCAAATTTTTTGTACCAAACCCATAAAAAATTTGCAAATGTTCAACAGTCATAAGATAAGACTCCCACTAAACGACGCGGCGGCCGCCCGCGCCCCATGTAATAATCCGGTTTACTTTTTCATTTCCCCGAAAATTTCCACATAATACACTCAGTACGATACTTAGATAACAACACCCTCACGGATCGGACAGGGTTTTTTTTTACATGTGTATAGAATAGATGTAGCAAATATAAGTAATATAACCTAGCTTGGCTGTGACCTGGATACATCATAATTGTTTTAGTGAATTTCTATTTTACGTTGATTATAAACCACACAGTGACGCAGGTCCGCGAGGAGTTGATCAATATGCTGAAGAACAAAGAGACTGAGCAGAGTCGCGAGCTGGCCGCGTTACAGCAGGACCTTGAGCACCGCATGAAAATCGTTGATGAAGTGAGCGCGTTTTTTTTTTCTTACTTTTATTTAATTTTTTCGCAAGCGCTACTGCTGATCATTCCCTTTAAAAACTCTTTTGTATGTGGAAAAACTGGGTTTCAATAGATTTCCTTCCAGAGACCTGATAAACATTCTATACAAGATTTGACCGTTGAGAATTCTAGTACCTACTACCTTCACGACAATAATGAGACTCATTTTTTTAACGGTCAAATCAATAGTACAGAATGTTTATCAGGTCTCTGGAAGGAAATCTATTGAAACCCAGTTTTTCCACATACAAAAGAGTTTTTAAAGGGAAAAATGTGTCTTTCCACCGCCCGAAAAAAGACCAATGCAGCCTATGTCTGACATATTATAATGGTACCGAAGAGGTGAAAGCTAAACTGCAAGAAAAATTTCAGAAGCACCATTTTGATAAGCTCACTTTTCGCAATACGAGAAAAATGTGTTTAAACGAGGCGAAAGAAAATCCTGGCGTGGTACTCGTACAATGCGATATTGTTGATCTTCAACAGGTAAGTCAACTCAAATGAAAACGCAGTATTTTACAAGAGGCGTTTATCGACGTTTAATTGAACGGTTTATGACTTAGGTACTCGTGATTGTTGCTGTTGTTAAACATGGTATGAAGCTGTAAGTAAAAGAGGAGCATCAGAAATATAGACTGCCATAAAAAAAAAACTCAGCGAAAGGTACAGAAAAGGCTTCAAGCGAATTTATCTCTTTGCAGATGGTTGCGGAGGCTAAAATCACAATTCGATTGTGGCTGCTGCATTGATTTATATCCTGACTAATTCTTTAAACATTGAAGAAATCACTTTGCGATTTTCAATTTCAAACCATGGTCAAAGTGCCGGAGATTCTGCTTACAGTGCAATCAGCTATTATGCTGTCAAAAAAGCTGGAGATGTTTTAATACCAGCTCAGCTTATCCCGATAATGAGATTAGCTCGAATAGAACAGCCTTACCGAGTATTTTTCTTATTACATACTAACTTTCTCTATTTTAAAAAACTGTCTACAGAAATTCAATTACTCTCACTGAGAAAAGACGACACAGGAGCTCATGTGAATTGGACCGAAATGGCCGAATTTCGCGTTCAAAAGTCTGATGTAATGTTTTGTGTGTGTGCGTGTGTTTGTATTGTGACAATCAATTCATTTTATTAATAAAATAAACAAAATGTTTACCTTTTCATTATACTGTTATGGGATAGTTCGTATAACGTACACCGAAAAACATGAAGTTTAGCCCTCCTCTGTCATCTATGGTTTTAATAAAAATCAATTAAAAATTTATCATTAAAGTCAAACTAAAAGTGTGTACAAACTGCTGATTTTTTTAGTGATCGCCGGGGTAGTACTTTTTAGTATAGTCATGAATAATCTGTAAGAATCAGTTCGTGTATCAGTGTTGTTCCATTAGGTAGTATATCGTCGTTTATCTCTAACTGACGGAACTAACTTTGAGGTGACTTTTCAGGACAAGTTTTTTGCGCTTTCGCACTATGTTTGTTGAATTGTAACTCTCGTAATATAATAAATAAATAATAACTTTATTTCCAATTTTACAATTTGCCTATGGTAATAACTTAATTCTATGACAATATTCTTTTAAAATTGCATAAATCACTGATTATTCCAATAAGCGACTGATCAAAATAAAATTGCATGAATTATATTATTATTTGGTTATTCTTCCTTTATATAAATATGAATTGTAAATATTAGTGTTAGATAAAAAATATAAGCATTTTAAACAGATACGTCACTTTTGTTAGATCTTTGTAAAAAATGTTTTCATATAGTTTTCAGATACGTCTGTATAAAAAAGGATAGCAAAATAACACATAAACCTCAGAATCAACTTTTATTTAGGTATTAAAAGGTCATTATTTTATACTTAGGTATAAAAAAAACAGTTTCTAATATCTTATATTAATACAAAATGTGAAATGAGATCCTAAAGTTTCGTAAAAACAGTATCTTCTCATTTAAATTCTCATAATTATTTACGTTTAATTTTAACCCCAACGTATTAAAACTAATCAGTCACAGAAATAAAGCAATTCTTAATAGCTTAATAAAATCACAGTCAACGTTATTTACCTAATTATGATAAAAATGGGCTTGGGCTCTTACTTATACTAAATAGGAACTTAATATTTTAAACATATCAAAAACAAACTTATGAACACAAAGTATTTCTTATCTAATCATTAAAACTTTACCATAATATTCAGACTCACGTAGGAGAAATATAAATAAATCAATGAGGAAGCGATTTGTAGAATTCAACATAATCGGGATGTCTGATAACAGCTGTATCACCTTTTGTTAGAGACATTAAGTCTTCATATTTTTCAGTCGCTATTTTGGGTGGATATTCATTAAGTGGAAAGAAGAAACATCTTTTGTCTTTTTAAAGTCAAACTGCGGTACGATTCCTGATCGTGAGAAGTTTTCAAGATTTTTTTTATTTGATCAGACTTTTGAACGCGAAATTCGGTCATTTCGGTCTAATTCCTATGTCGTCTTTTCTCAGTGAGAGTAATTGAATTTCTGTAGACAGTTTTTTTAAATAAAGAAAGTTAGTATGTAATAAGAAAAATACTCGGTAAGGCTGTTCTATTCGAGCTAATCTCATTATCGGGATAAGCTGAGCTGGTATAAAAACATCTCCAGCTTATTTGACAGCATAGCTGATTGCACTGTAAGCAGAATCTCGGGCACTTTGACCATGGTTTGGAATTGAAAATCGAAAAGTGATTTCTTCAATGTTTAAAGAACTAGTCAGGATATAAATCAATGCAGCAGCCACAATCGAATTGCGATTTTGGCCTCCGCAACCATCTGCAAAGAGATAAATTCGCTTGAAGCCTTTTCTGTCGCTTTCGCTGAGTTTTTATTTTATGGCTGTTGATATTTCTGATGCTCCTCTTTTACTTACAGCTTCATACCATGTTTAACAACAGCAACAATCACGAGTACCTAAGTCATTAACCGTTCAATTAAACGTCGATAAACGCCTCTTGTAAAATACTGCGTTTTCATTTGTTATAGGTATTTGACTTACCCTGTTGAAGATCAAAAATATCGCATTGTACCACGCCAGGATTTTCTTTCGCCTCGTTTAAACACATTTTTCTCGTATTGCGAAAAGTGAGCTTATCAAAATGGTGCTTCTGAAATTTTTCTTGCAGTTTAGCTTTCACCTCTTCGGTACCATTATAATATGTCAGACATAGGCTGCATTGGTCTTTTTTCGGGCGGTGGAAAGACAAATTTTTCCCTTTAAAAACTCTTTTTTATGTGGAAAAACTGGGTTCCAGAGACCTGATAAACATTCTGTACAATTGATTTGACCGTTAAAAAAATGAGTCTCATTATTGTCGTGAAGGTAGTACTAGAGAATTCTAGTACTTAGGGTAGCGATCTATATGTTTAACACATATATCTCGAGATCGTGCGTCGAGTTCTTGCTTGCTCTGAGGACGGCCTCCACGTTTATCTTTCATGACAACTCCAGACTCGACACTTTTTGGGCTGCAGTTCTAAGAAGGCGTTCAGTTATGCTCAGAGTACTCAAAAATAAATAGCGACAAACATTGACTCTTACTCCAATATGTGTCAAATAATATTTAAACGTTAATTTTCTTCTCGAATTTACTCTAGCTGTTTTTCGGAGAGTTTCAGTTTTTTCGACATGTCTGGCTACAAATTCACGCTGACATTGTATATCGACTTATGACCAATAGTCTTCAAATATAATTTGACGACATTTCTCATCTTTGTAACAGTCTCGCTTAAGATGTTGGCACTAACTGAGATTGCCTGAGAGGTCTTAGTTTTTTTGCTGGCATTTCATTTTTTTTTACTTGAGTAGAATATTCTTTGCCTTGGTCTTTCTGAAGCTTATTTAGTATTTCTGTTTTTTTTTCTTCCTTATGTAAATTCTAATTCTCTAGGATCGCCTTCCATTTTATAGTCCTCTGGAGCTTTGCTCGTAATAGTCGTAGTAATATTAGGAGATTGTATATCGAGTCGAACGTGTAGTTCACATGAAACGTCATTTACAAAATGATCCCAACATCGAAGAATTAGACATCTAAAACAAGAACTAAAAACTTTTTTGGCATCCAACAACTTCACATGTTTGTTTTTGATGATTTTCACTAAACGCTGTCATCGGACTAAGCTAATCTATCTGCATGTGCTGTAATATAGCTGTATCCGAACATTAATTTCTGGTTTCTGGCTCTCTTAAATAGATTTGATCATTATCTATTCTTAGGTTTAGGCCTTTTGTAATATCATTTTGGGTAGTTAAAATACTGGGAGATGTTGGTCTGCATTGAAAATGTTGTTCACAAGAAGCATCGTTTTCAAAATGATTCCAACATTGCAGAACTAAACACCTAGAGCAGGCACTAAAACTTGTTCGGTACACCCAACAACTTCGCATGTTTGGTTTTGGTAGCTACCAAGCGTTGCTTCTATACCTTCATTGTACAGCTGCAAAGTATTATGATGCAAATCTATAGATTTGTTGAGAACAAGATTTTCATTGAAGATTTCACCACACAATTAATCGGCTACTGATTTCTGAATCGAATGGGCTGGCGTGATCTGTTAACCCTGCACCCCTTCAAGTGTTCGGTTAAATTTAGGCGTAAGTGAAAAATATAGTAATTTATTCGATATTTTAGTTCACAATAAAAGACGTATTTAGATAGGGCTCTTTTTGCTTACAATATTGATTCTGCAAAATTCAAACTAAATAACGTACTTATGTACTTATGTCGGTTAGCAGAAATCATATTTGTATAAAAAGCTATTTACGTCTACCTGCCAATATGTGTTTTCTCGGTAACGCTCGAAGATACAGATACGTTTATTAGACCAATCGTTCCGTCTTCAAAATTGTTTTAACTAGTATGAATAACTCATTTTTGACGAAAATACAGATACGTCTGTTAGAAAGATAAGCGACATTATGAAGGAACGCAGATGTAAGCAATGGGAGTGTTTTTGCGCGTTTCGACCTCAGGAGGAGCTGCTTCTCACACGCATTACTCTGTCGCTTGCTCGCTAGTCCAGCTAGCCAGCCAGTCGCATCACCAGTCCTAAATCTCTGTAACTATACATATTTTGGTCGCCGAGACCAAAACTACAAACAGTGTACAGTGAAGATTTATAAAATGTGGCTGTTACTTTAGTACGAGTATATTGTGGTCTCTTACGACTTCCACGCGAATGAAGTTGCGGACAGAAACTAGTTTCAGATAAACATGGCTTTGCGGTAGTAAGGTGAAAGTTTAAAATTGCACTAGTTCTACTGGGTATCTCAACGGTCACGCAAAATGTAAATTAATTTCGTTCGTTATAAAAAGAACTATTGTGCAAAATTGCATGCTTCTAGACCCAGCGGCTTAGGTTGTGCATTATCTGTCAGTGAATTGAAGAATTTTATCAAGTAAGCGAATTTAAGAATTAAAATGGCGAATTTCCATACAAACTTTCATCTTTATTTCGTCAGGATTTTTATTAAGTTGGATGGGCTAAAAATTAAGGTGAAAGTTTAAAATTGCACTAGTTCTACTGGGTATCTCAACGGTCACGCAAAATGTAATTTTGATAGAAAATACCAGTCGTAATTTCGTTCGTTATAAAAACAACTATTATGCAAAATTGCATGCTTCTAGACCCAGCGGCTTAGGTTGTGCATTGTCTGTCAGTGAATTTAATAATTTTATCAGGTAAGCGAATTTAAGAAAAAAAAAATGGCGAATTTCCATACAAACTTTCATGTTTATTTCATCAGGATTTTTACTAAGTTGAATGGGCTAAAAATTTTCTTACTGTTTCGCTTATACTGTGACCATATTTTTTTGTTTTGGATGTTTCCCACCGCTCATGAAGATTTTTCTTAAATTCGCTTACTTGATAAATTTATTAAATTCACTGACAGACAATGCACAACCTAAGCCGCTGGGTCTAGAAGCATGCAATTTTGCATAATAGTTCTTTTTATAACAATCGAAAATTACGACTGGTATTTTCTATCAAAATTACATTTTGCGTGACCGTTGATACCCAGTAGAACTAGTGCAATTTTAAACTTTCCCCTTAATTTTTAGCCCATCCAACTTAATAAAAATCCTGACGACATAAAGATGAAAGTTTGTATGGAAATTCGCCATTTTTATTCTTAAATTCAGCAGTAACGGAAAAACAAATAACTAGCTGGTTTGGCGAAGTAGGTGATTATTGAAATAACCAAGGTCTTGACAACGTAATGAAGGATCCCACGAGAGTATTCAACACGGACGAAAGCGCTTTTTTTCTAAATCTAAACCCGGGACACGTTTTGGTGAAAAAAGGCAACAAACCCGTATAGAGCGTTTCAGGGAACGAAAAAGAAAATCTTACTGTGCTCATTACAGCAAATGCAGCTGGACAATTAGCACCACCGATGGTCGTTTTTGCATATGAACGAATTCCAAAGCATATTGCAGAAAGCGTTCCAAACTCATGGGCTCTAAGTAAATCCGAAAATGGTTGGATGTGTAGCAGCACATTCTATGAGTACATCGCGAACGTCTTTCACCCCTGGCTTGTTGAAAACAAAATAAAACTGCCAGTGGTTTTTTTTCCTAGATGGCCACGCCTCACACGTCACTGAACATTTATCAGACTTTTGTTATCAGTCAAATTGAAATTGTAACGCTGTATCCTAATAGCACACATTTGCTACAGCCAATGGTTCTTGCAGTTTTCAGACCACTAAAAGCATTCTGGCGTAAACATGTTCGCATATGGAAAACAGAAAACTGGGGGCAGCAAGTCAAAAAAGACAAGTTTGCAATTATACTAAACAGGGCTCTAGAAGAACTCTCACCAGAAAGCATTAAAAATGGTTTTAGGACTGGAGGTTTGTTTCCGTTCGGTCCGGAATATGTTGATTTTTCCAAAATGTGCACACCCATAACCGAAGACTGACAAATGATACACAACCTTTGACACAAGAGGACTCGAGTTTATGACGAAACTGGAACAGGGAAAAAAATGGGATAGAAAGGTATCTTACATACCTTTCTATTCCATTTTTTTTTTTATAAATTCTGTTTATCAATATGTTCTTAGAATACCAAATTGAACGGCATTAATTTCTACTGTAATAGATAACGGCCACTTTTTCGAAGATAGATTTAGGTACCTATCGAAATGTTCAAGAAAATCAAAAAATTATTTGTAATCAATCAAGGGTACCTAATTTGTTAATTTGTAAAAATGCTCGACGCAAGTGTTCAAAGAACAATTGTTAAGTACCTACTATGACACAAAACTGATGAATCAAAAATGTCCTAATTTTATCACCTACCTCTATAACGAGCCACCGCTGTCTCCGCTGGCAAAAAATGCACAGTCCTATGACTGTGCATTTTTATTGAAGCATTTAAAATCTTGAGAAAATACGCGGAACATCTAGAAATCGTCCAAAACAAGTTAAACGAGTAAAAAAATATGGTCTTTTAACTAGTCGTGTCTCCATTAGGTAAACAAACAAATAGCAGCAAAAGCGAAGGAGTTCCAGGAACTATTCGCCACTCTAGGAAACAAGCAGCAACAGATTCACCGTCTGGAGAAGATCGTGCTGGCGCTGGAGGAGCAGCAGCGACGTGCGCAGGCACAGCGGACGCGGCACGAAGAAAAGATCGCCGCTCTTGAACATGAACTTGCTGCAAATGGAAATCGACGAGAACGGTGAGGTTTTGTTGAGTTCTCGTTCCTTATAGTACGAAAGCCCACGACCAAATCCATGACACATCGTTTTACGGCCAAAACCGTATAAAATCGTAAGTTTAGATGATTCTGAACCCGACTTGGTGGGCAGTAGGTACCGGTCAAAAACGTCAGTTGTATGGGATCCCCCATATCTATTATGGCAGACAGTTTCATCACAATAATTGTCTGATGTTTAAAATCTAAATACCTAGGTTTCGAAATTTTATTACGAAAATGTTTTCAGACATTTTGCGTGTCAAATGTGGCCTATTGTAAGCGCCAATATTTTTTTATAATATTTCACGTACGCGTTGGGCGAGCCCATCGCTCGGACATCTGCAGTGCTATTCTGTAACCATCTCACCGTGAAAACTTAGGTGAAGTGAGTTGTCATTCCAACAGGGTGAGATGACACTGACAGCGCACTCCACGCTCACTTCACATGTTTTCACGGTGAAGTGGTTACGGGAATCGACATGCTGGTATACTGGGCAGGTATACTGGGACGTTCGCGTGTATTTATAATAAAGTCATTACCGAATACTCTTTTTGTTAGAACATTTTTGTTAGCATTTTAGACTTTACTGCACACAATGTGATAAAGAATCTAATTTTAAAACAGATTAACAAATCAGACTATTTCAGATATATCATATCATATATGTATATTATTTTTTAACAGATTATCTAATTTTGAAACATTATTGATATGAAATGAAATGATTTTATTTTCTGTAAATAGGTTTGTACAAATGTAGGTACTTTAACACGTCAATATTATTTTTTAAACTAGATGAGTTCGGCGTTTTCTATCTGACTACTCTGAGATGAAAGGCCGAAACAAACTCAGGGCTCAGTCTCTTTTAAATTCCAGACATAATCTTGGTCAGATCATGTGAAGACCATGTAGAATGGTGTCTGAAATAGTCTTTTGATTGAGTGGACCTTTTCAGTCAAGCACGTAATTGTCAGTAATCCTGCAGCTCAACTCAGAACATAAGGAGCCCAACGATTTGACGAACAATACCAAAGAAAGGGCATTTGGGTAGGCCGCAAAAATTACTCAAACTGCCGCCAGACCATGATGAAAACTAACTGTGGTAAGAAAAAAAAACAATGACCCACATAGTCTTCACATTCAAAAGTAATACAATACTTTACAAAGTAAATATTCCCGTCATTATATAAAAAAATTATAAATGTCAATGTATTTATAAAAATCCAGAAATAATCTTGGTTAGATCATTTGAGTTCTAGATTGGTTTCTGAAAAGGTCTTTGGTTGTGTGCGTTTCGATGGCGCGGCCACGGCGATATTAAAAAATATATTTTATATAAAAAATTGTAAAAGTTGATTCCCAAAACCATAAATTTGTCAAAGTTATGGTTAAAAAGTTTGAACGGGGCCGCGCCATTGAAACTGCGCGGCCACCGAGATCTTTAAAACTAAACGTTGGAGAGACCTGAATTTTAGATAAATAATAGATATATATTAGGAGCTGTAGGACTAAAATAGATAGATAGAATACTCTTTACGTACACCATAAAAATTACAGACATACATTTAGAAATTTTACATAGGGTGACACAATTGCGGTCTTATCGCTTAAGAGCGCCGAGCGCAACTCGCAACTACAATTCGAGATGTGAGCAAATGCTATCGCTGTTTGACAAAAAAAGGTGCCGGCGGACGCGGTGTGTAACCGTGTGTGTGAATGGATAGATAGCTATTATTTATTTAGCTGTACTTGCGATGTTGGCATTTATATTTTTTATTAGGAATTAGGTATGTTCATTATTTGCTTTATTTTTGTAGACTACTTTGGGGAATCGTTAGTGAATGTACAGACTAGTAATGCGTTTTTTGGAAATTTGTTTACCATGCCGATATTTCAACATATTAGTATATCTCGACTAATCTCCAGATTTAGGCCTTGTAGAGAAAATCTAGATAGTAGATTCTAGGGAATGCAAACCGGATTAACCGAAAAACCAGTTTTTCGGTAGATTTAATTATTTAAAAAAAACGGTTTTTTAAATCACGTTTCCGGTTTGTCGGGTTTTTTTATTATTTTCAAATGGCAACACGTTGGGTGCTGCCATTTCAAAATAATTGACCACGTGTCAGTCAAAACTATGAATTTGGTGTCGGCCATTTTGGTTTACCAAACGTTGCCAACGGTTGCTAGTGAAAAGACATTTGTTTATTGTACATTGGTAATTTGGTAACATTTAACTGTTTTCAATAGTTGACTGAAGGTGTTTAGTGAATTTGTCGTGCAGTTCAGTTATTTTTGTGTTTGACATTTATGTACTTAGGTTAGGTGCTATTTTTAAATGTTAAGCTATTCACACAGTGTGCCACTCCATGTTTTATATTATAAATGCGAAAGTTCGATTTTTAGCATGTTTGTTACTGTTTTACGCAGAAACGGCTAGAATCTAGATAGATTTGGATGAAATTTCGAATAGAGATGGCTAGGCTACCTACATACCTGTAACTATTAATCCCGAAAAAATCATGTTCCACTTATTCTTCGCTGCCTAAGTCTCAGGCAGAAGGTTAATTTATAAAACAACGGTTTTGTAATGATTGTCATAGGCTGTCTGCCAATAACATACGAAACTGATTTGCCTTTGTTTACTTACCTAACTTTTACAGTATGCCCAGGAAGTGCCTGGAACAGCTGGAAGAGCCTGGCACGTTATTTTTTTTTCTCACAGTCCAGTATAGTTCTTGTTAATTTCATAATTAAACAGATCAAGTTAATGTTCTTGCTTGTCGCTTTCAGATTACTATGGATGACTTTATAGAATCAGAAAAACTGTGGATAAAAACAGCGTGTGGGGTTTATTATACAGGGTGTCCAGTAAATAGCACGACATACTGCAGGGGGTGATAGCTAGGGTCACTACCTATCAATACAACACAATATAATATGTTCAGCAAAATCTTACGGATTTACAGTTTTACAAAATTTTCCTAAATACCGAAAAATCTCTACCTTGAAACAGATTTCTAAGCATCTCGTAATGAAAAAATCCTTTTCTAGTACTTTTTTTACATCAAATTATTCGTGAATAGTTACTTTACATTGATAAGTCTTTTTTCTATCAAAGACAAGAATGTTTTCAAGAAATACTATTTTTTGTTTAAATTTGCACAGAACTATTTTCTTGTCACTTAAGTTTAACCTACAGTGGTGAAAAAAAAATGTATTTGGCAGTTTTGTACAACAAACTTAAAAAATAGCTTGTTTAATGGTGATTTTGGAAAGATACAATATCTTATCTATATCTTGTCTTAGTGCATTTTCATTTTAAAAAATACGAAAAATGAGCTATTTTAGTTCATACGAGCATTTTATTTTAAATGCAAGTAATGTGACTTTGAATTCGAATCGTTGTAAGGTCGTACTACGGTTCGAATTACATAATAATTAATCTACAGCCGACCGGCCGGCCGGTCTGTAAATTACATCTTGAAGGATAAGGTGATAGTAAAAAAAACGGAGGAGTTAACTTTAATAAACATTTATTTAAATAAATTACCATAAATGCTCAAATTGCTTCCCTTGTGCCCTAATACACGCTCGGCATCTTCTTAAAAATGAGCTTTTGAGTCTTCTCAGGCTTATTTCCGATATTTTTCTTGCTGCAATGTTAACCCTTGCTTTCAATTCATTGTCATTTTGGATCGGTTTTTCATAGACTTTGTCCTTCATGGCACCCCAATAAAAAAAAACCAGGGGGTTTAGGTCCGGAGACCTAGGTGGCCATAATATCGGTCCCAGTCGCCCAATCTATCTGCCTGGATAAGCTTCATCTAAGTAGGCTCTTACTTCCCGGCCATAATGAGCAGGGCACCCATCATTTTGAAGCCACATCACCTCTCTTAGCTCACTCGGAACATTTTCAAGGAGCGTGGGTAGGGTTTCTCGTAAAAACTCCCAAGTAATTATTGGCATTTAATGTAGGTGGAAGCTCGACGGGACCCACAATCTGGCCATTAAAAATCCCACACCATAAATTTATTTTGAATTGGTACTGGGACCTGTCTTCTCTTGACACATACGGATTTTCTAATTGCCAACTATGTAAATTCAAGTGCAGGCTGACTCATCACTCCATAACACCTTATTAAAAAAGTTTGGGTCCTCCCGATGCATTTCAAGCATGCGGCGGCAGAATTGAACTCTCGGCAGGTAGTCTCTAGTTAAAAGAGTTTGCACGCGTCGTACGTGAAATGGATGGTATCCATACCTCTTAAGTACTGAATGAACAGTGGACTTCGGTATCCCTGTGCGCCGTTGTATCGCCCTAACCGAAGTTGTCGGGTCTTGTTCTCGTTCCTGAACTATGTCTTCGTCAACAACTTGAGGCCGTCCACCGCCACGTTGACCAGGGAGTCTGCCTTCCATGTAGGAGTTATGCACTCTGGTAAACATTTCATGGTGTGGATGTCTCCTATTAGGAAACCTTTCCCTGTAGAGGGTGGCAGCAGCTCGGGAACTTTGACCAGCTTCTCCGTAAATAAGGTGCATCTCAGCATACTCTCGCTGCGTATAACCAGGAAAAACGCGGCGGTTGGCCATGTTATAAAACACAAAAGTCCAGGTGGTCGCCAAGTCGTCATAGTGATCACAATAAAAAATCCAAATCGTAAGGCAAACAAAGTCCGGGGTCCAAGGCACAAAACAGTCGTCAGTACGAAACAATAATTTGTGAACACAGAGATGCGTTGCGCACCGCTTAAGGTAGCGTACTGACAAGTGTCGCAAATAAGGTTGAGAGTGAGACACAAAATCACAATGCAAGAAAGAGCGGGATAGCACATGCGCTTCTTTTGTTAGACAGTAACCGGTCGGGTCGGGTCGGTCGGCGAGCAGGTAAAAACCTTTAGTCATTACGCGTGCATGTCGCATTTTACGTGTCACAACTAGCTTTATAATAATTCGCGTAAATGAGCAGCTATTACTTATTCTCATAGTGGTTTTTGTCAAAATTACGTTATTTACATTTTCAACAAAATCAGCTTCTCTGGAACTAAAATAGCATTTTTTTGTATTTTTTTAATGAAAATGCACTAGTATTGTATCTTTCCTAAATCACCATTAAACAGGCTATCTTTTAAGTTTGTTGTACAAAACAACTGCCACATACATTTTTTTTTCACAACTGTAGGTTAAAGTTATGCGAAAAGAAAATTGTTCTGTGAAAATTTTAACAAAAAAAACTATTTCTTCAAAACATTCTTGTTTTTGATTTTAAAAAAAAACTTATAATGAGTAGAGTAACTATTCACGAATAATTTGATGTAAAAAAAGTTCTAGGAAAAGATTTTTTCATTACGTGATGCTTAAAAATCTGTTTCAAGGTAGAGATTTTTCGGTATTTCGGAAAATTTTGTAAAACTGTAAATCCGTAAGATTTTGCTGAACATATATTGTGTTGTATTGATAGGTAGTGACCCAAGCTATCACCCCCTGCAGTATGTCGTGCTATTTACTGGACACCCTGTATATATATTAAGTTAATTGTTTCTAAAGTTGTTATCTGTTGATTTATTCATCTAGGTTTAAGAGATGACTTTTTTAGATTTTTATTTTAAAGTAATTATTTGTAGTGATTAATTAGAACAAAGTAGTAACCTGATTGCAATTATTATTGATCTCTTTAAAATATTTATTTCTTCGTTATATTATATGTTCCCTTCAATTACTTTCGTCGCCATATCGCGACGCGATCGTTCGAAATTTAAAAAAGGTTTCGAACGCTATTGACACTGTTATTATGTTTCATTTTTAAGAATTTATAATTAAACAGTTTATAATATGGTAAAATATGGTTAAATGTTGGTTTTGTATTTTATAATACTTTCTATTCATAATCTGCATTTCTGCATTTCCATTGAAATTTTGAATATGTATTTATTTTTAATAGACACGTTTCTATTTAATTAACTATTGAAAATATGCAAGATTTAGGCGGCCTGAATTTCACAAGCAGTTTAAAACTATCACATAGATAAGCAACAAAAAAAACGGTTTAACTGAAACCCAGATTTTTTAATACGAAACCCGAAAAAAAAACGGTTTTTTATTTTGGCCCGTTTTGCATTCCCTAGCTAGATACGTCATACAAATAAGGTACCTAACTATACATCGTTATCGAGCGTGGCCTTGGGGGCAAATCGGCCGACGCACGCAGCGTAAAAATAAATTATTGGGATATTTACAAGTATTGTCTTTATTTATTTTAAGCCCAGGTTCACACGGGCGATTTCCAGAGGAAATCGGATTTGGCTGATGTAATTGATAACATGAACAAGGATTTGGATTCAATTGTGGAGTGAGGCACATGGATTGCAGGTCAATCCATCGAAGACACAGGTCATTATTGTTGGCAGCTCAAGGATGATCCCCAAGATGGTCGCAACTTCCCCAAGTTCAATTTAACAGAATTGCCATTCCAATAAGCGAAAAGGTAAAAACCTTGGAGGTGCCGTTTTCATAGTTTTCGAGGATGCTAAAGCCGATAGTGAGTCCAAAATGTTGCGAAAATCTTCAAGTTTTTCGTCATGTGTATCGCTTTCATGGACTCCGAACATGATATAAGTTAGATACCTACTTACCATCAATGTTGATCAAGTGCACGAAAAAAAAAGCAGCGAGAAAATATGAAATGAAATTGTTTATTCTGTAAATAGGATATTGGAATCACTTTTACACGTCACCTTAAAAGAAAAGAACACGAGAAAAGAACCACACAAGACTTATCCTGTCAGTGCTGCAAGGATTTGTCAGTAATCATGGAGCTCAACTCAGAACTTAAGGAACTCAACTCTACGAACAATACCAGAGAAAGGACATTTGGGTAGGCCGCATAAAGTACTCAAACTGCCAGACCATCATTAAAACTAACCGAGAAAGCAAAAAAATAATGAGAAAATAGTCCTCACATTCACAATAATTAAAACAATATAATACTTTACAAAGTAATCATGTCATTTTGTATTATAATTTTCAAAAATGTCAATATGTATATAAAAGTGTCATGCTCCGCAGCAGAACCACTTTGTCTATATTATGTAAAAATGACAGGATAAAATTTAGATAATGTCTATATTTTTGTAGCTTAATATCAAAAATTGTATATTGTTAGTTTCTTAGAAAATATCAATTCAAAGTGGTCATGCTACAGAGCATACTCTCCAGCAGAACCACTTTAAAATAACGGTTATTTCACGCTGATTATGCACAGGTCATAATATAAACAAATGTTTATTTATTGTATATCAATATAACATCTACAATTTTAGATAAATACTTACTGATTTTTAGTAACATGTAAATGTTTTATCGGAATGCGCCTGCCATGAATATCTTAGCAAATAACAAGATTAATAGATACACACATATATTTCTTTACACAATAAATAAGTTAATAAATTGTATATCAAGAAAATGGATTCATAAGCTATAAAGATTAAGCAAAAATAGACAAAAATGTAAATATAATTTGTTTATTTTTATGTACATAAAAAACAATACATTTAATCATTTTTTTGCGTTTATTATGTTATGTGATTTTATATTTATTTTTAATTTAGTTTGGGTTACTTGGCTTATATTCATAGCAGTACCACAGTCTATAAACCAATACAGTCGTTCGACGAAGCCGTCTAGACAGGGCAATCGTGCGGGGTGCGAGGGGCGAGGGGCGGGTAGGGCGAGCCCGAGCTGCATACGTCGCTATTGTTAGTAGCTCGGGACATGACTTTCAGGGCTAACACGTGTCATGTTTCAAATGTTTACTTGTTACCAAAATGGTGCATACGACATGACTGTGCTGTGCAAGAATGCGAGTCGTCATCTCACATAAATAAAGAACTGCGATTTCATCAATTTCCACACCCAAGAGAAAGATGGATATATAATTGGATAGTGCTTAATTTGTAACATTTTTGAGTAACCAACATCGCAAGTACAGCTAAATAAATAAAAGCTATCTATCCATTCACACACACGGTTGCACACTGCGTCCGCCGGCACCTTTTTTTGTCAAACAGCGATAGCAATATTCCAAACGAATTTGCTCACATCTCGAATTGTAGTTGCGAGTTGCGCTCGGCGCTCTTAAGCGATAAGACCGCAATTGTGTCACCCTATGTAAAAAATCTGAAGTATGTCTGTAATTTTTATGGTGCACATAAAGAGTATTCTATCTATCTATCTTAGTCTTACAGCTCCTAAAATATAGACCAAGGATTTTTTTTATTTATTTACAATTTGCAGGTCTCTCCAACCTGCCTAGTAGTCGCCACTTACAGGGCAAAGTACTAAGGTACCCTACGCGAGATTGCCAGTAACACCAAGGCGTTGCTAGCCTTCTTTGAGGAGCTGGGGTGGATCGAATGACCGATTTTTCCCACCCGTACGCAAAATACGCGCTTTGACGTGGAGTTGCGGAAACCAGCCCGTATTACCAAAACCGCCCGTATTACCAAAACCGCCCGTATTGCCCGTATTACGAAAAAATCAAAAAGCATATGAAAATGGCTGAAAGATAGGTTAGGTTAAGTTAAAACTGTGACCACACAACGCACTAGGGTCCGTGTAGACCCAAGAGAATGGAAAACACCACATTCCCAAAACATTACATTCTTATTGTGACCCTGGCACTCGCCGGCGGCTGCCGCGGCACCACTCGCTTCGCTCGCTCGGCTCGTGCGTTGTGTGGTCACAGTTCTAACCTTCCTTTCAGCCATTTTCATATGATTTTTGATTTTTTCTCTAAATGTTTACGCAGTGTGACCTTTTGTCTCAAATTTTCGACCACCTCTTGAACACGCAAATGTTAGGTACACTATAGTATTGTAATTCTACAGTACTATGTGTTGTTTCTGTAATTGATCAATTTATGTGGACATACTTTTATCATTGATTCTATGTTATGTACGTGTATCACGCTTATACTACTGTATGAAATGTTGATTTTCATACACTGCAATATATGACACTAGACGTGAATTCAGCCATTTTAGGGACTTTTGTTCTATTTATCAAAAACAAATCATCATCATCATAATTTCAGCCATAGGACGTCCACTGCTGAACATAGGCTGCATCCAGCGGCTTCCTGCGTCCTTTATTAGGTCGTCTGTTCACCTTGTGGGTGGACGTCCTACGCTGCGCTTGCCGGTACATGGCCTCTATTCCAGAACCTTTCTGCTCCATCGGCCGTCAGTTCTGCGCGCTATGTGCCCCGCCCACTGCCACTTCGGCTTGCTAATCCGTTGGGCTATGTCAGCGACTTTAGTTCGTTTGCGGATCTCCTCATTTCTGATTCGATCTCGCAAAGAAACGCCGAGCATAGCCCTTCCCATAGCGCGCTGAGTGACCTTGAGCTTTCTTATGAGGCCCATGCTGAGAGGCCACGTTTCAGTTCCGTATGTTATCACTGGTAATACACACTGGTTGTAGACTTTAGACACTGAGGTATGTTGGACGAGAAGATGTTGTGTAGTTTCCCGAACGCTGCCCAGCCGCTGCACAACCAAAGACCTTTTCAGAAACTAATCTAGATCTCAAATGATCTTACCAAGATTATTTCTGGATTTTTATAAACAGATTGACATTAAATCAATTTTTTATATACTCGTACACAATGACGGGAATATTTACTTTGTAAAGTATTATATTACTTTTGAATGTGAAAACTATGTGGGTCATTGTTTTTTTTTTCTTATCACAGTTAGTTTTAATCATGGTCTGGCGGCAGTTTGAGTAATTGGGTTCGATTCCCGCACGTAACAAATATTTGTATGACCTACAAGTAGGTAGTTGTTTCGGGTCTGGCTGTTTGTATAAGTGAGTTTAAATGTTTGTAAACGCACCCACGATACAGAAGAAATTCCTATTGTGGGGCAAAGTTAAAAAAATAAAATTAAAATAAATAATAATTTATGCGGCCTACCCAAATATCCTTTTTGGGCTCCTTATGTTCTGAGTTGAGCTGCAGGATTACTGACAAATACGTGCACTGACTGAACAGGTCCACTCAATCTGTGTGGTTCTTTCATCAGAAGACCATTTCAGACACCATTCTGCATAGTCTTCACATGATCTGACCAAGATTATGTCTGGACTTTAAAAGATACTGTGAGCCCTGAGTTTGCTTCGGCCTTTCTTCTCAGAGTAATCAGATAAAAAACGCCGAACTCATCTATCTATTTTTATTAAAAATAATATTGTCGTGTAAAAGTACATTATTTTGTACAAAACTATTTGCAGAAAATAAAATTATTTCATTTCTTAACAATAATTTTTCAAAATTAGATAATCTGTAAAAAAAAAATGCCTTGCAGTGGGACGGTAATAGGCTTTTTTTTGTATTTTTCAAACGTTATCCCATTTTCCTTTTGGCCATATTATTAAAAAAAAAAAAAAAAAAAAAATCTGTTGATGGTTTCAGGTGGGCTCTATTAATCGTACGTAAAAACGCCACAATAAGATTTATTATTATTTACTGAATATCGAAAAGTCACCTTTTTCAGTATGTCCAACAGTTTTCAGACAGAATGCTTACCGATCGGTATAATTTTTGAGTTTGAGTTATGAAAAAATGGTTTCAACACATAAAATGCTCACATTTTCGTCTAAAAATTGGTTTATCCGCATCAACTGACCTTTGATTACATACATGTATTCAAAGCTACTGACCAATGTTAAGATTTTCAGACGGGTTGCTATGCGTTTAATTTCTTGCCTCATTTAAAATTTTCTCTGGTTTCTGAAAATTGAGTTTTCGGTATCTAAAATCTATCGTTCAACTACATTCTGAAAATCAGGCAGATTGCTATGAAACAGTTCGGTATTTTTTTCGACATTTTTTTATAGGTATGCGTTCAGGTCAGAAGCGAAGCAGAAAATTTCTGAAATTTGGATTTTTGGATAACCACATCTATCGATTTTATACGGTTTAAAAAGTGGTTTATCTCGTGTAGGTATAGTCAGGGAAATTAATTGCTAAGCAAATACAGTAAAACTATTTTCTTAATGTCCCTCGGGATTCATCGCATTTCCGATTACAAACGAATGCTAATCTCCATGTCCATCAATTATTAGATTTATCGTGTATAATAATTTGAATTCAGAACTAAGTACTTTATTGTTGTTTTGTTTTGATTTCCGTGTGAACTATACAGGTGGATTTTTGAGATGGGGCAGTAAGGACAGCTACCATAATCGTTGTAGCTATAGGAAAACGGTCTTCTTAACTTTTTGAGAAAGTTTGTTCTGAATTCACAGATTTAGAAAAAAAAATGGCGGCAAAAAATTCAGTTCTCACAAAAAAAAAAATATGTTAATTGATCCTGTTTCTTAAAAGGATCAAACGACTCTATCGGACCAACTGAGGTTTGAGTAGTAGAAAAGTCAGACTGACTTTGACTCTCCAACCTATTTTTCACGATGGATAGGACTGGCCGAAAATAAACAAAAAATAAAAATTAATTTCAAATTTCGATCGAAAAATCGAAAAATCGATGCGTTACAATTTTATTTGATCTGAGAACAAAATATTGGTAGTTTGTTGCTTTTGAAAAACCTTTTTCCATACTTATGGTAGGACAAAAAGTAGTGCGGTGTTCCACAGGGCTAGGTAGGACCCCTCCTGTGGAATCGGGTACGACTGAGTGCTGAGGGGCGAACTCCAGCCGGGCGTGGACCTGACGTGCTATGCGGACGACACGCTGGTCACGGCCCGGGGGAATTCGCATAGGGAGGCAGCGTTGCTGGCGACGGCTGCGGCTCTCACAGGTGGTGGGCCGCATACGGCGCCTTGGCCTGGAGGTGGCCCTCAACAAGTCGGACGCCATGGTGTTTCATAGTCCCCGGCGCGCGCCGCCGCACAATGGACGAAAAATTGGGGCTGCCTTTCATAGGAATTGAAATGTTATTTTTGACTATTCTAAGTACGCAGTTTTGTCGAACGCATCTCTACATTTAATATTCTAATGGTCACGGGTTTCATTTCCCAGTAAACACCAAGAAAAAATATGAGAAAGAAAAATAAGAAGAAAGAAAAAAGAAGAAGAAATATGAGATTGTATATTTCAAATGTATGAAAATGGAATTTGTTTGCCTCACAATTTTTTTCGGGCTTACTCGGTAACACTGATTCTTTTGAGTAGTATCAAGTCAGTAATAAAGCCATACTACCTTTGACCTTGACCCGTTCGGGTCCGGGACAAAAGATATGAATCAATGAATAATACAGAGATGGACGATATTCTCTTAGTGGAAAATTTTGCTTCAGAAACAGTTCAGTGCTCCAAAAATGTCATTTGATGTTATGTGACAGACAATAAGTCCATATGACTTTGGACCTTGACCCCAAAGGATCCCATTCAAAAGGTAAACATTAATTAAAAATGCATATTTGGACGATAATCTCATACGGAGTAATGCAGCTCAAATCAACAATTCCTGAACAAATTTGTTTGCCTAGTATAATAACAATAATACTAGTCATACTCGTAGATGTCGCAGTCAGAAAAGTTTCTAATATCTACAAATTCTTCATTTTCTTTACCTTCATTAGAAGTTAAAAGTAGTAACAATTTGGCTTCATCTGAAAGAAGCTGACTACGAAGTTGGTACTTACATCTTAGGTCTAAAACTCAAGAGATATGGGTCAGATGATATCAGTAAGTTATGGATAATATCCTCATTTGTTGCGATTCTACTGGTTTTCCGCGAATGAAATGTTCTGAAATGTTTAAAATCTTTATTGCGGGCTTCAGATGCCTCTTGAGTGTTTGCCAATTGGAATAAAGTTATTGTGCTCAATAAGATCAGCACCATGCACGAGCAATTTATGTATGCTCGAAGGCATATAATACCATGCATAGAGCTCGACATATCTATGAGCTGTTGTAGCACAATATTGCCGGAACTTTTCCACATCGACAAACTCTCCACAGGAGATTACCTGAAGAATCACTCCAAAGCTTTTGATAAGATCAGCATCTACACCTGTGATCTGCGCAGTTACTTCGGGATTAGCAAAGAACCTTCTCGCAGTATTTCCATCATTGGTGGTTCCTGCACCTTGTTTAACTACATCAACAAGCAGTCCCATCTCATTCCTAAATGTATCTTGTATAATCTTTTTTTTGTTGGACAATTGTTGTTTTAAATCTCCTTTGGCTTGCCATTTCTTAAACTCGAGGCGGTACGCAATGTGCAAGATGCATTCCATGCATCTAATTCGTGCATGGAGGGTAGATAGACCAAACTTAAACACGTCCTCAGAAACGCTTTTCTGCGATACCATGTCGATGTCATTCATCTCTTTTGTTTTGGCTTTACAAATATCACATGAAGCTGTGTGGAGGTATCAGATAGATGTGAGGTTATCTTGCCGTCAATCATGGTCATATGTATTTATGTCTAACATTTGAATTTCGAACAACATTTGGCTGTAGAGCAACAATTTCGGTTTCTACCAACGCCATTTCTTCTTTAATATTTAAATCATTTTCCTTTGCAAAAAAGTAAATCGGCCGACAGTAAAAAGTTGAAGATGGTTTGGGATTTTCCCAAACCACTTCATCAGTATCATTTCTCACCAGTTTCAAAGGTACAAAAGAACACATAAAGATGCTGGAATCTTCACCGTCCAATTTTTGTTTGTACCCGGATGCTCCGTCAAATCCCCATTTACTGGTGAGAGTCAAATTACTGCAAGTATCAGATTTTTTGTAAGCAGTACAAATATGTCGAGATTTTACACAAGTCCTTCCATATTGAGCGACTCAAAAACAGTAGTGAGGGCACGAATCAGTAATGATAAGTGAACCTGAACTAGAAGTGCTTCCAGTATTTATGCTAATTTCATTCCGAATACTCCTCTAATCTATTTCTATTGTCAACAAAAACAACTTAAAGTCGACAATAACAATATCTGCACTCAATTAATTACATAGGTACCGTACTAATTAGGGCACTAACAATGGATTAAGGATTAGGAATGGAGGCAGGTAGTGTTTACAGTCAAACTAGAAAACAAGAAGGCAAATTAATTTATGACTTCTTAGTACTTAACTTAGTGCCTTAATGAGGTTTTAACAACCATCCTTTAATGTAATATTTTTTCTTTAAATAAATATTCATACGTTTGAAATAGTTTCATTTTTCAAAAGTCATAATTAAGTTGTATTTATCTGGTTCCAATACTTTAACGGGCAAACCAATTTGTTCAGGAACTGTTAATTTGGGGTGCATTACTCCGTATGAGATTATCGTCCAATTATGAATTTTTAATAAATGTGTAACTCAAACTCAAACTCAAACTCCAAGGACACTCTTTTAAATATAGAAATTACAAAATCCTGGGTACATTACTCTTGTTGATTCTATATGTGAGAACAATGTAAAAAAAATATATATAAATCAAAAACGATTAAAAATAAGCCCTGGCAGATAAGAGATGACCAGTCTCAACTGACGGCGCCCGTTCACGAACATGACGCGTGGATCAGCACCATCCAGCTCAACCATTTTGTAGGGAACCGAATGATCCAACACACTCGCCACCATCAGCGAGACATTTAAGTGAGCATGACATACTCTCAACTACCCTGCTCTTTCAAGTCAAAATCAACATAATAACATAGTAAAACGACTCCATGGTACTCACATTTACAAAAATTGAAAATAAAAATGCGTCTAAGTTATACAAAACTATATTTTGCAAGAATTTTACCACCAAAAGAAAGAAAATCAATATTATCTATTGGAGTATTCAATAATTAAAATTTAGTTTAATAAAAAAAAAACAAAATAAACAATAAGTTCGTAGTCAGAAAAAATAAAAAAGGGGAAGCAACTCTACCAATTTTTTCATTTTTAACTAGTGAGCCCAAGTGGCTGTGGAGCAGGACCAGCATTTAGCCAAGCATTTTTATCTACGATATAATCATCCAACTTATAGTATGCTTGTCTACATAGTGTGCGTTTAATGCAAGTTTTAAATTTCTTCTCATTTAGTTGAAGAATATCGAGTGGTATTTTATTATAACATTTTACACAGTACCCCATAAAAGAAGTGTGTACTTTAGACAATCTGAAACGTGGTTGATCTAATTTGTTCCTATTTCTTGTGTTAAAATTATGCCTGTCACTTATCTTACTATAGAAATGTAGATTTTTTCGAACATACATAATGTTTTCATATATATACTGACAAGGTACCGTCATGATATTAATTTTCTTAAACAGTTCCCTAAGAGATTCGCGTCTGCGGAGGTTGTAGATAGCTCTAACAGCCCTCTTTTGCAGAATAAATATAGAGTCAATATCTGCGGCCCGTCCCCACAGCAAAATACCGTAAGACATGATGCTATGAAAGTAACTAAAATAGACCAGTCTCGCGGTATCCACGTCTGTTAGTTGGCGGATTTTCCAAACAGCGTAAGCGGCTGAACTTAGCCGCCCTGCAAGTGATGTTAAGTGAGGACCCCACTGTAGTTTTGAGTCAAGCGTGATTCCCAGGAAAACCGTTTTTTCGACGAATTCTAGTGTCTCCTTATTCAGTACAACGTGACATTCACTACTTCTAACATTCGGTAACGCGAATCTTATGCATTTAGTTTTCTTCTCATTTAATACTAAATTATTTATAGTAAACCAATTATGGACCTTTAGCATAGCGTTATTTACGTCGTCAAGCTCCTGTGCGTGTCTGTTTACCTTAAAAATAAGTGATGTGTGTACCTTTTGAATGGGGGGGATCCTTTGGGGTCAAGGTCAAAAGTCATATGGACTTATTGTCTGTCACATAACATCAAATGAAATTTTTGGAGCACTGAACTGTTTCTGAAGCAAAATTTTCCACTAAGAGAATATCGTCCATATCTGCATTATTCATTGATTCATATCTTTTGTCCCAGACCCGAACGGGTCAAGGTCAAAGGTAGTATGGCTTTATTTCTGACTTGGCAATACTACTTAAAAGAATCAATGTTACCGAGTAAGCCCGAAAAAAGTTGTGAGGCAAACAATAGTAGATTGTTTGCCAAGGGAGCAAACAACAATTTTTAAGGCGAGAGTGTTTTTTTGAATCCAGAGTGGAGCGAAGGATTCTAAAGTAGAATCCTGAACGCAGCGAGGGATTCAAAGTACGTCACTCGAGCTTAAAATAGTGTTGCTCCCGAGGTGAATACTCTAATTTTCATCACCCTCTATGAGAAAAAAAAACGTGTACTGTCCTACCCTCATCTCTCACGTATGATTTAAAACCAAAACAAAATTATCGCAGCCGCCATCTTGGATTTACATTTTGAACTCTTTATCGACTTTAGCAGCTTTAAAAACTCCTGCCTTCACGTTTGCACCCTCAAAAACTATGATAACGACACCCATAACGAAAAATGAAATTTTTTGTAGCCGCCATCTTGGATTTACATTTTGACTTCACTATTGGCTTTAGAACCCTCGAAAACTATGAAAACGACACCCATGACGGAAAAAATTAAAATTATCGTAGCCGCCATCTTGGATTTACGTTTTGACCTCACTATCGGCTTTAGAACCCACGAAAACTATGAAAATGACACCCATGACGAAAAATTTGAAAATTTCCGGATTGGATTTTTATTTTGACTTCACTATCGGCTTATGCAACCTTGAAAACCATAGAAACGATACCCATGAAGAAAAATTTGAAAATTTTCGTAGCCGCCATCTTGGATTTACATTTTGACCTCACGGTCGGCTTTGGCACCCTTGAAAACTATGAAAACGACACCCATTATGAAAAATGTGAAAATTTTCGCAACCGCCATTTTGGATTTTCATTTCGACCAAATTCACACTTACTATCTCTCTCTTTCTCTTTGAGTTAGAAGAAGACATTCGCAAGCGCCTTTTCGCGTGACGATATCTGCCACTGCACTCTTACCGCAAGCCGCTTAAGAACTTCGATCCAAAAATTTAATAAAACAGAATTTAAATAAAACCACAGATGATTTGCAATTTTAATGTTTTAAGTATATCCGAACATATTATTGTTTGTTTCTTTTTTGGGCCTGGTAGGTATTTTAATTCGAATCGATTTGTTTCTATCTCTCGCTTTTTTCGTATCGAAGTGAAAGTGACAAAACTAATTGAAGTTAAAATCTTTAGGATTTTGTGAGTAGACCCAACACTGTTCTCGGCATTTAAAAAAAATAATTAAAAAGTTACATTGTCTCACGCTCGCAGCAAAATCGAATTTTGCTCACTGTTTTTTGACAGCAAAACCTGCTTGTTTGAGGTGAAAATTCCATTTTCATACATTTGAAACGTACAATCTCATATTTCTTGGTGTTTATTGGGAAATAAAACCCGTGACCATTAGAATATTAAATGTAGAGATGCGTTCGACAAAACTGCGTACTTACTCGTAGAATAGTCAAAAATAACATTTCAATTCCTATGAAAGGCAGCCCCAATTTTTCGTCCATTGTGCGCCGCCTGGATCACACATAGTTGTCGGGGGGGGCCGGATCGCTGTCTGGAATTGGTGCTCGACAGCCGGTGGGACTTTGGACCCCACTTCCGGCGGCTGGCGCTCAAGTTGATGGGCGCGGTTGGAGCGCTGTCAACGCTGCTTACTAATCTGGGGGGCCCGAGCGCCGCCTGCCCGAGCGCCTCTACGTGGGGATCGTGCGATCGATGGCCCTGTATGCGCCCCAATCTGGGCGACTGACCTGACGGCCGGTAGCATCGCAGTTCTGCGGAGACCGCAGCGAGCAATGGCCGTCAGAGTCATCAGGGGGTATCGCACGATCTCCTACGAGGCGACTTGCGTACTGTCCGGATCCCCGCCCTAGGACCTCGAGGCGAAAGTACTCGCGCCATTGCATCTGTGGTGCGAGATGTGGGAGCGAGGTGAGCGACCGATGCAGCGCCAAATGGAGCAGCGTCGGTCGCAGCTTCGCGAAGTCCTGGTCGCGGAATGGCGGGACAGGCTCTCACGCCATTCCGCCGGCCTCAGCACCATTGAGGCGGTCCGGCCGGTGCTCGACACTTGGCTCGGGAGGAGGCATAGCTCCCTGTCGTTTCGGGTGACGCAGGTGCTCTCGGGGTATGGTTGCTTCGGGAAGTACCTGTGTCGCATAAACAGGGAGCCGGACGCCTGGTGTCACCACTGCGTCGACTGTCGGGAGGACACGGCTCGGCACACGCTGGCAGAGTGTGCCGCTTGGGAGGAGCCGCGCCGTGCCCTTGTCTCTAGAGTAGTCAGTGACCAGTCGCTGCCGGCCGTCGTGAATTCTATGGCCGACAGCGAAGAGTCCTGGGACGCGGTGGTTTCTGCGAGATGACTGTCTCGCAGAAGGTAACCACCGCGTCCCAGGAGGCTGCGGAAAGGGAGAGGGAGATCATATCCTCTCACCCTGCCCGCAGCAGGCGCACTGGGCGCCGGAGAAGGGCGGACAACGCTCTCTTCCAACCCCCCTAAAAGGGTCCAGGGGCGACAGACAGGGGACGGGGGGGGACCCCCCAATACATCGGACCCGAGGTGGTGGCGCGTAGTGTTCCACGCGCGCCCCTCTAGGACGTTGCGAGGGGAGTCAAACACCTCACACGAGGAGAGGCTCGCCGTGGCGGGCCGGCACCAGTCGAAGGTTGCGGAAGTATTTACATTCCCGCGACCCCCGGCGTAGGTGTGAGATGGAACACCGGGGTGGTTTTTAGTCAGTACGAGTCTGACAGACCCAGACAGACTAGCTGAAAGTAAACTATGAACGAAGTTCACGTTACAATATTATTTCATTTAATAACAAGATAGTTTGATGCTTGTGATATCCTACTTTAGATAAAAAATACCTCAAATGACTTGTATGAGAAACGTTAAAAAAGACTGACCGCTAAAAGTCAGAAATTGCAAAAATTTCGGCCATACATATGGGTGGTTCAATTTGTTGCATTTGGCCCCCTTTATCAGCCCCTGACGGATATACGTCGAATTACCAGTAATCCTGTAGATGAAATGATCACTTTCCTCACTGCGCGAAACAGGTATTTATTATAAAATTGCCCATTCCCAATTTTCCAATTATTAAACGTCATCGGTTCAACTGTTCTATATTCGTATTCACATTTTATTGAATGATCAGTATGACCACATTCTTTTCCATTCTTCCGGGTCAAGCGTGTGGACGCGGGGCATGGACGCATCGATTTGTGTCATCGCCTCCTCTTCGACGTCGATGGGTCCGATCGTCGCCGACTCCCGGATCCAGGCCTGGACAACAGCGGCCTCCTCGAGAACCTCCCTGTCGATGCGCTTACGTGCCCAGCGTGGGCCGTCCGTTCGCGGGGCCGTTGGGCTGCCGCCGCCGCCGGTGATCTGGGTGGAGACGTCGAAGTGGATATATCTGTGATCCGACAACGTCTCCACCTCCACGGCGACACGCCAGTCGCGGACACGGCTCGCGACAGCAGGGCTAGTGAACGATACGCCTCAACTATCGAACCGCCCCGCTACCCTACGCACGTCTGTACCGAGCCCCGGTTTAGGACGACAAGGCCAGTCGTGACCGCCCACTCCTCCATCGCTCCACCCCTGGCATCGGTCACCGGGGATCCCCACGCCGAAGACTTGGCGTTGAGATACCCCAGTAACAGCACGGGGCGAGGTTGGAGTCGGCCTACGACGGCACCCAACTCGACAAAGAAGTTCTCGAAGTCGGCGAGGCTCTTGTTGGGCGAAAAATATGCCCCAACCGTGCCAATACCGTCCGCGAGGGCGGCCACCCAGCCTTGACCTCAACCTAACCCAAAATTGAATAACCTCAACCTACTTCAATTTTAATGTCCACAAACAAGGTGATTCCTTAAAGCGTAAATAAAAATCGTAAATCATGTTACGTATGACAGAACAGTCAATTTTTTTTTTTTTTTTTCTCTTTTTGGTGATGGGAAGAGAGCCAATTTATCTTTTTTATCATTTTCTTTTACAATATTCTTTACAGTTCCGACTGAAACATCGCAAGCTTCAGAAACACGTTTTTGCTTGCTTTCTTGAATCCATCGGCTTCTTGTAATAAATACAAGTTTAAGCTTAAAATTATGTCGTGCCTGCGACTTTAGCAGCTTTCGTGCCATTAACAGAGTATTAGCAAGTCTATATACTTCCAAGTCGATTGAGAGCATCCGGTCTGCACCAAGTGCAAAGGGCAACTGATAGAAATCCGACGACTGACAAAACACGAGGTTTGCCGAGGGACATTAAGAAAATAGTTTAATAACTTTGCTTATGTCAATTTGCCGCCTCTGCTTTGGAATGAGTACTTACCAAAAGGCAAAAATGGGGTGGATAGTGTGGATACACGTGTATGGCTGTACTAAAATCCTGGAAGAAAACATAAGTGCATGCGTGCATTGCTTGCTCGGAACTGTCCCAAATCTAAAATCAAATCAAAATGGTTTGTTTTTCAGAAAGTTCCTGTTCTTCTAACATTCATCAAAAGCGGAAAAGTGTCGTCACAGAAAATTTTTAAGTGCCTGCAATGGTGAAAATTGTAAATGTCAGTTAATGTGAACAGATTTTTTGATTCGTTATTTGCGAATAAATTGTTATTTTGTCTAACGTGAATAACTTTTTAATTTTATACATTTGCAAGAAATGCTAAACTGCGTTCGCAACTTTGTTTCCAAAAATGTTAACAAATACATACATACAGGTGGTCCAAATAGAGATGCCATAAAAAATAGACAGGGGTATCCGAAAATACATTTATATTCCGCAATTATTCCCGATGTCCACCACTTGTTTGGCCATCACTGCGGGACAGCGAAACCACTTTTAAAAATTATTCTCGTTTACCTATTTAGAAACTTGGGACGCTGTCCCCCAGTGGTGGACCACTAGTAGACAGCGTCACAAGTTTCTAAATTATTTCCATTTGCCACCACTGATGGAGAGCGACACGGAAATAATTTTCGCATACTTATGTAGTATGGAACGATTTTTTTTATGATATCTCTAGTTGTCGTTGCCATAAATCATTACAAAAAGTACTAGGCTAGCATGATTACACGATAGTGTTTTAAAGTTCCAGAAAAAAATTATAAGAAATGCTGTTCCATACGAAATGTATTTAGTTTTAATGATTGAAATACTGTCGCTATATCGTGGATTCATGCAAGCCTAATATTTTTTGTTAGATTACTGCTCAGAACGGCCTTGAATTACTTACTTTTCCAGTGGATTTTCCGAAGATTTTAATGGCCATCGGGAATAATCGTTTTTATGGGACAGGCTGGATCAAGGATAGATCTTTATTATTAGGCGGGGAATTTAAAGCTACGCGCTCAGCTGCGGCGCGGGCTGGTGCTTCATCGGGCAAGGGTCGGGATGTGCATTTGGATTGAGTGATCTTTTTTTAGTTCGTGACAAAATCTGATTGTACATTTAGTCAAAATTAGTCAAAACTCATAGCCCAAAGTAAAAAAATTGTCACTCTCAAGGGTTCATTATAATACTTTTTGTGAATAGAATTTAGTTTTTTTGCCTCTCTTGTAAAGTCAAGTTAAGTCCAGCTTTCTAATTACGCAACATATTTTCGTAAACGATAAAGACAAATCTGTTTCATTTTGACAGTTCAACAACATTCATTGCGTCATTTACGTTGCTCTGCAGTTTTTTTTTTCGAACTTACGGAGCAATGGATTAGCAATCTGTTTCAAAACGATTCAGAATCGGATTGATTTTGCATTACGTAATTAGGGTACTGGTTACATTAATTGTATCATTTATATTTCCGATCATCTCATATTATATGGTCACCCTACTGCACCTTTCCCTAAAAATAAAATTAAAAATGTAATATCTCGTAAATTAAGCTGTATATGTAAATTATTTTTATGTAAAAATTTTGTCATAAAGTTGTACAAAAATTAATCGTAGTTTGTGTAAATCAATACGAAACAGGTAGTTACCTATACGTATTCTTATGGATCACTCAGTACAGCAAATTTAAGAACATTGAGTAACTCATAAATTTTTAACCAAAGGTATTTATTGTACAAATATTTTTTATTATTTATTTGTTATTAATTTATTATTATTATTCGGAACATGTACATTTTAGTATAAACAATAGATCTATAGAAAAAGTCATCCGAAACCTTATTATAACGATCTCTCAGACAAAATGGTGTCTGTACTGAGTGATCCAATGATACTGTCTAAAGATACCTGGAAGAAGCTTTAAATGCCTTGATGGGTTTTAAAAATGTTGTGACAAATTTTTAACAAATATTTGAGATATAAATTTAGTCAGAAGAGTAAGTTTTTGTTGAGATTTTGCTCATTAGCCGTTTCTTCAAAATGTCTGAATTGAGTGATCCACATTTTCGGCAACAACTGAAGACCCTTGAGAGTACCAATTTTTTTTACTTTAGGCTATCAGTTTTGACTATTTTTGACTAAATGTACAATCAGATTTTGTCATGAAATAAAAAAGATCACTCAATCCAAATGCACATAGGGTCGGGGGGGAGTATTATTTACTCGTGAGGATCGCGATGGCGGAGGACGTTGGCGGCGAGTTCGGTACGATGGGTGTCGAGTGTATTAGTGCACTGTACTGGTGGCCCTACTGCTGTCCTGGAGGAGTGTGGTGGGGTCATTGGGGTCAGAAATAATATGCCTAGGACGGCGAAATCGACTAATGCGCGACGGGGCGTGATTGGCCGCTTCAACAACCAGAGGGTTGCGGTGATTGGCAGCGGAGTCAAAGTAACTCTTGGACATGCGTTTTAGGAACTGATGGATAGTGGGTATTTTAAAGTCGAGATGGAGGTTAACATTCCTGACAAACCAAGGAGCGCCCGTGGCTTTACGAAGGAATCGGTTTTGGATAGTCTATCTCTAGATGTTATAGGGGGATGTCTGAGCAAAGACGGTACCCGCATAGGTCATGATGGGGTTGATGCACGATGTATATATGCGCAATTTGCACTTGAGTGACAATTTGCTACGTGCATTTGTCTACTTGATAGCGAAAGTGGCTTGCGAGCGAACCGACTTTATGGGCTCTGTGAAGGTGAGATTGTGGTCAAGGATGGACACCTAAGTATTTGGCTCGCTTCTCCCAAGGGATAGGCTTGCCTATCGGTGAGTTGTCGGGGAGGGCGGGGGTCCAAGATCGCGGTTTTTTAAATAAAACCGCCTGACTTGCCGGAATTTACCTCGATTCTCCACTTTCTAAACCAGGCGCCAAGGTTATTGACAGCTCGTTGTAGCATCTGGGTTGGACTATAGCCCCTGCAATATATGGCCGTATCGTCTGCGAACAGAGCCAACTGTGCCTTATTGCTTTTGGGGATGTCGCTTGTGAAGAGCGAGAACAAGAGAGGGGCGAGCACGGAGCCCTAAGAAACTCAGGTGCAGATTGGGCGGGGGGAGGATAGTGCTCCCTCGATACGATAGCGGAAGGTGCGATTTGACAAGTAGTCCCGTAAGATCCCCGTAAGTCCCATACGAGACGATCTGGCACACTGAGTTTGTAGAGCTTATAAAATTAAGCCATTGTGCCAGACCTTGTCAAATGCTTTCGCTATGTCGAAGAAGACAGCACTTGTCGACATACCGCGGTAGAAACTGCCGCTGATATATTCGACGATACGGTAAACCTGATGCACGCTAGAATTCTGGGTTCGAAAGCCGAACTTCGTTAGGCCCTTGGTTTCGGCGTAGTCTCTGAGACGCTTATAAATAAGCCTCTCATAGATTTTGCCTACAACCTTCAGCAGACTAATGCGGCGGTAACTAGAGGGTTCGGTTTTGGGCTTGCCAGGCTTTTTGATACTTATTACTGTGGCTTCTTTCCACGCTTGGGGGACGATGTTGTTGCCTAGAGCACCATTGAAGATGGTGGCCAGTAGCATAATCAGATGAGCGGGAAAGAGTTGGATCACCCTATTGGTGATTCCTTCTCAGCCGGGTGACTATCTGACATTCTAACATTTAAATATATAATTACTTTTGAATAGAGATATGTCTAGCATTTGTTCTGTGACAGATCCGCTTAGGGCCCCGTCTCGTGCAAGCGTGCTTCTTAATATTGTAATTTCATGAGAGCTTGAAATACAGCGGTCCTCTGGACCCCATAAAGTACGAGGGGAGGTCCAAAAGTTCGTGGAATAAAAGGGTTTTAAATAAAATGAAACAATAAATCTATTTTTCCTTTTTTATATAATCACCCTTAAGCTTAATACATTTATTAGATCTATGAATTAATTTTTCTAAACCATCGTAAAAATATTTTTCATCTTTTGCCTCAAAATGACCCAAAATTGCCTCCTTTACCTCATTGTCGTCGGAAAATTTCCTTCCCCTTAAGTCTTTTTTTAAATTGGGGTACATATAAAAATCACTTGGGGCCAGATCTAGACTGTATGGTGGGTGGAATAGTGATTCGAAGCCATGCGTGTGCAGAGCAGCCATTGCAACTCTGCTCTTGTGAACCGGCGCGTTGTCTTACAAGAGCAACACACCCTTGGTCAATTTTCCTGGACGTTTTTCCTTGATGGCCTCCTTTAATTTTTCTAATATTGTTGCGTAGTATTCTCCGGTTATTGTCCTTCCCTTTTATTTGTAATCAATCAGTATTATCCCCTCACAATCCCAAAAAAACAGTAGCCATCAACTTTCCAGCCGACTCCGACACTTTGAATTTCTTTGGCGGTGGTGTCCCCTTTTTATGGCATTGCATGGACTCTTGTTTGGACTCAGGCTCAAAGTGATGAACCCATGTTTCATTTCCGGTAAAAATCCGCTCCAAAATATGTGCAGGTTCGTCTCCACACAACTCCAAAAATTGTTTTAACGCATCGACGCGCTGCTGTTTATGAGGCGGCGTGAGCATTCTCGGTACCATCTTGCACTGACTTTTGTCATACCCAGGTGGTCATGTAGGATTCGCAAATTGGTGGTATCTGATACTCCAACTAATGCAGATAACTGTTTTTTCTTCAAACGGGTGTCCTCCAGTATAATTTTTTCTACTTTTTCGACGATATCTGATGTGCTGGCCTCAACTGACCTTCCTGAGCGAGGGTCGTCTTCAATCGACTCCCGGCCATATTTAAAAAGACCATACCACTTGTAAATCATTGATTTACTAAGGCACTGTTTCCCATAAACGGTTTCCATTTAATTAAAAATGGTCTGAGCGTTCTTTCCTTGCTTGGTAAGGAGTTTTATCACAGCACGGTGTTCAATTTTCTGCATAGTTTCAGTTTTCTTCCGGATTGACTTGTTTAGCAGGTGAGTGTTCGTAAACCAATGACGCAACAGGGCTGAAACTCAATTTATATACTAATGATGAGTACCCAATTAGTATGAGACTAAGCGAGCGCCCCTATCCCCACTCCATCCCCTCCATTCCACAAACTTTTGGACCTCCCCGTGTACCTCCGCGTATTTTAATTTATAGTTACTAACCCCCAGTTAGGTGTAAACCCTCACATTTGGCCTTTACGGTTATGGAGACGTTTGATGATGTCGTGCACTACGTTTGGAGTGACGGGAGGCAGAGGACTATCAGGGTCTTCAACGGGAGGCAGGGAAGCTTTACGTTCGACTTCAGCGTCCACCTCTGAGAGGTGAGCTTGGTCTACTGGTAGGGAGCGGAGAGCATTGAGCCTCGAGACTGTCGGCTAGGCTAGGCTAGCTTTGTCGATGTAGTCGAAGGCTATGGTTTTATCGGGGCGTACTAGGAAGGCATGGCGGCTACCTGCTGGGACTTGAGTTTCCTCTGAAGTTCCCAAGAAGGCCAGATGAGTAGGCTCTAGATCGCTCAACATCTTATCCCAGCCCGCTTCACGCAGCTCCGCTATGCGTGTCGTTACAGATCTCTGCAAGTAGCGCATGTGAGCTTTGTTGGAGGAACAGGCAAAGTTGCTGTATGCACGGATAGCCGCGTTCTTTTCAGTCAACAGAGCACGCGCATCGTCCGGCAGTTTCAAGCAACTATTATCCGCGTTCTTCTCAGTCAAAAGAGCACGCGCATCGTCCGGCAGTTTCAAGCAACGATTATCCGTTGGTGGAACATCCCTTGAACTTGTTCAGGACGGTTTGCACGTGATCAGTGAGTGAGTCGATCGCGGCCGTCGTGTCAGCGATTGAGTCAAATGTGTTAGGGATGTAGTCCAATTGGGAGGACGTATTGGTTTTCAGCTTAGCGCTTACTCTCCTCCAGTCCGTCACCCTTTTGGTGGCTGGGGGTTGGTTGGGGTCAGAGGGCCCTATGCGGGAGGCCAGTCGTATGACTATTGGACGGTGGTCAGAGTTAAGCTCTTGTACCATTTCTATTGATTCTAATCTTAGGTTGACGTTCTTAAGGAGCGCCAAGTCAAGGAGGTCGGGGGTATGATTATGGTCGTGGGGAAAGTGGGTGGGAGTCATCGGAGCGATGACGCCAAAGTTCTGAGAGGAAGAGAGGTTGTACAAGTGACGCCCTCTATTGTTAGTATAGATACTATTCCAGGAGGGATGTTTGGCATTGAGATCGCCTGCTATGATAACAGAGTCACTCATGCCAAATAGGGTGTTTAGGTCGTCCGCGATGAGTTTGATTTCCTCTGCGGCGGCGCGGGGAGGAATATAGGCCGATACTAAGGTGACCGGCTGATGGCCAGTCATACCTAGTCGGCAGATAGAGACTTCTATACGTGATACAGGGGGAGGTTCTATTGGGATGCAGTACAGATCCTTTTTGCAATAAATAAGGATGCCGCCCTTGTGACATTGCGACCTATCATTCCGGATGATGCGGTAGTTAGCAACGGTTGAATTGCGTTGGCTCGGTTTTAAAAAGGATTCCTGTAGGAGGAATATGTCAATTCGATGATCACGGACTCGGAGCGTCGACTCTTTTTGACGTTTGCGTTGAAGACGCCTAGATTGAGGGATCGGGATTTAAATCTACATAAAGGGGCGTTATTCATAATGTAATGTCAGTTAGAGCTTGGGTATATCCCGGTACGCGTAGAATACGTCCAGGACTATTTGAATGTTGCCGGTTTTCTTTGCGGCAATGATATCGCGTGCCATTTGAGCCGCGCGGGGGGTACAAAATATAGCGAAGCTACCGGCAATTACATTGAATGGCTGTGAAGCGGTATTGAATGTGGTAGGGACAGTGGGGCGCGGAGCTTGAGGAGCAGGTGCGGGTTTCGAGAGGGGCACGATGGGCGCGGGAGGCGCGGAAGGCGCGGGAGGCGCAGAGGGCGCAGAGGGCGCGGTGGCTGCAGTGGCCGCTGACGGCGGAGGGACACGGATACGAGGATCCATTCAAATTCAAATTCTAAAGTCATTTATTCAAACTAGGCTGAGAATCAGCACTTTTCGAACGTCAAAATTACATAAGACAGTCCCCCAAAACGCCCACCCTTCACCACTTCCTAGTACTTTTGCTGGGAAGAAGAAGTGGTGCAACAAACTCCCCAGCAGCACAGCTGTCTGTTCAGTTAGAAAAAAAAAATGATTCTATACAATAGTATGCAAGACAATTTACAATACGAAAAAATAATTTAAATTGTAAATTAAATAGCTATAATTATAATTAAATAGCCATATGACAGCTAGCATACGCCAATATACCAACCAAAAGTATCGAGAACTATACTCAAGCAGAAATAAAAATAACTAAACGTAAACAATATCTAAAAAAAGAAAATAAAGCATTTGAACATTTAAACATTGTCTTGAGTTAATCACAGCGACCAACTATTCTTATCATTTAAGTAGTCGTTGATAGAATAGTATGCCTTTGAACAAAGGTTGGACTTTAATTTAGTTTTAAACGCATTATAAGGCAAATCTAGCAAAGAAGAGGGTAGCTTGTTATAAAAAGTTATACCAAGCCCAACAAATGAGTTATGAACCTTATGAAGCCGGTGAAAGGGAGCACGTAGTTTATCCTTACTTCTAGTGTTAACACTGTGAATATCACTGTATAAATGTATATTTTGCCTAATATATAAGACTAGCTTTTGCCCGCGACTTCGTTCGCGTGGAATAGTGACTTCCGGCAGATTTTTGGTTTTACCCACATAGTTCCCGATCTCGCTTCCCGATTTCAAAAATCAACATAATGAGCTCTGCGTTTGAATTGAAGATATGTATACTCACTTAGGGCATTAAAGCCGTTATTGCCGATCGAAAAAGTTATTTTTCTCTTATTTTCAAAATATTATTTTTATTTGCCATTTCAGAAAAATATACTGTTTCTCCCTCGACAAATTTTCTATTATTTTAGGCTTTAAAGATTATTAAAGTTTCTTACACCAAGACATTTCTGTATACCACGTTTTTAGTTTTGCCATCCTTTGCAAAAATATATAGGTCTTGTGGTTTTGACACTCTTGAGCACGCAACGTAGAGTTGTCTATGGGAGAAACAGTCTTTTTCAAGATGTACCCCCGCAACTTTAAGCGTTTGCCCTTGGGCTTTATTTATGGTCATTGCAAACGCAGTTTTCAGCGGAAACTGAACTCTTTTGAATTGGAATGGCAAATCAGTTGGAATGATGGGAATGCGGGGAATAATTACAGTTTCGCCTTTTGCCATTCCAGTCATAATAACGGCTTTAATGACATTCCGTCCTAAATAGGTTACTTGTAACCGTGTGCCGTTACATAGCCTTGGTGGATCTAGGTTTCTCATAAGCATCACAGGAACTCCAGCTTTCAGCCTCAACTTGTGAGAAGGCACTCCTGATAACTCTAAGGAGTTGAGAAACTCTGTTGGGTAAGATGTCACTTGCTCGGTATCCACGACGTTATCTACTGATAGATACTCGATGACATCTCCCTCTACGTCAGACATAATTTGGTCATTTATCCGGCCTACTATTTAATTTGTTGGCGCCAATATCGCCCTTTCGCTTAACCATTCCCGATTGCGCGTAAATCCGGATAGACACTATTTTTTAAATTGTATGTGCTATCCACAATTTGGCATAATTCGCTGCTCAGCGTGATCATACTCTCGGAGTCGGTTTACGATCCTCGCCGATCTTCAGAAGAGCAGCAGCATACTGCCCGGCTTGACAATCATTATGGAGTAATACTCGCATATTCGTCGACAGTGAAACCTTTTTTCTGGAATACCGAGTGATGGAAGTGAAACTTTACCTCCAGAACAGCACATACCCGGAGTTTCCTCTTTCCATTTTAGTGCCATACAATATGTGCACTTTTTAGCCATCCGTCCTAATAGCACTGAATCGATGGTTCATGTAATCGATTAAAGGGTCGTAATCAAAAGCAGCATCATGAAATACCTCCCACGTATTACGTGTAAATATATTTCGTCTTTGTGCTTGCCGTGCAGCTAATAGAACACGTCGTCTATGAGATTCTTCATGTGACTCTGCAGAAATCAGAGACGCATGACGTTCAGCATCCAAAAGCCGACGTACTCGAGTTTGATCTACAGTTTCGGAAGCTCTTTGAGTTGCATGACGCCTGGCGTCTAAGAGCCGTCGCTCCTGCCTCACCTCCTCAGTCTCAGCAGCTCTTTGAGCAGCATGACGTTCGGTGTCTAAGAGCCGGCGCTCCCGAGCCATCTCTTCTGTCTCAGCAGCTCTTTGAGTTGCATGATGCCCAGCATCTAACAGCCGGCGCTCCCGAGCCATCTCTTCTGTCTCAGCAGCTCTTTGAGTTGCATGACGCCCAGCATCTAACAGCCGGCGCTCCCAAGCCATCTCTTCTATCTCAGCAGCTCTTTGAGTTGCATGGTTGCATGACGCCCAGCATCTAACAGCCGGCGCTCCCAAGCCATCTCTTCTATCTCAGCAGCTCTTTGAGTTGCATGACGCCCAGCATCTAAGAGCCGGCGCTCCCGAGCCATCTCTTCTGTCTCAGCAGCTCTTTGAGTTGCATGACGCCCAGCATCTAACAGCCGGCGCTCCCAAGCCATCTCTTCTGTCTCAGCAGCTCTTTGAGTTGCATGACGCCCAGCATCTAACAGCCGGCGCTCCCAAGCCATCTCTTCTGTCTCAGCAGCTCTTTGAGTTGCATGACGCCCAGCATCTAACAGCCGGCGCTCCCAAGCCATCTCTTCTGTCTCAGCAGCTCTTTGAGTTGCATGACGCCCAGCATCTAACAGCCGGCGCTCCCAAGCCATCTCTTCTGTCTCAGCAGCTCTTTGAGTTGCATGACGCCCAGCATCTAACAGCCGGCGCTCCCAAGCCATCTCTTCTGTCTCAGCAGCTCTTTGAGTTGCATGACGCCCAGCATCTAAGAGCCGGCGCTCCCAAGCCATCTCTTCTGTCTCAGCAGCTCTTTGAGTTGCATGACGCCCAGCATCTAAGAGCCGTCGCTCCTGCCTCACCTCCTCAGTCTCAGCAGCTCTTTGAGCAGCATGACGTTCGGTGTCTAACAGCCGGCGCTCCCGAGTCATGTCAGCGGTCTCAGCAGCTCTTTGAGTTGCATGACGCCCAGCATCTAAGAGCCGTCGCTCCTGCCTCACCTCCTCAGTCTCAGCAGCTCTTTGAGCAGCATGACGTTCGGTGTCTAACAGCCGGCGCTCCCGAGTCATGTCAGCGGTCTCAGCAGCTCTTTGAGTTGCATGACGGCCGGCATCTAAGAGCCGTCGCTCCTACCTCGTCTCCTCTGTCTCAGCAGCTCTTTGAGCAGCGTGACGTTCGGTGTCTAAGAGCCGGCCGCTCCCGAGCCATCTCTTCTGTCTCAGCAGCTCTTTGAGTTGCATGACGCCCAGCATCTAACAGCCGGCGCTCCCAAGCCATCTCTTCTGTCTCAGCAGCTCTTTGAGTTGCATGACGCCCAGCATCTAAGAGCCGGCGCTCCCGAGCCATCTCTTCTGTCTCAGCAGCTCTTTGAGTTGCATGACGCCCGCATCTAACAGCCGGCGCTCCCAAGCCATCTCTTCTGTCTCAGCAGCTCTTTGAGTTGCATGACGCCCAGCATCTAACAGCCGGCGCTCCCAAGCCATCTCTTCTGTCTCAGCAGCTCTTTGAGTTGCATGACGCCCAGCATCTAAGAGCCGGCGCTCCCGAGCCATCTCTTCTGTGTCAGCAGCTCTTTGAGTTGCATGACGCCCAGCATCTAAGAGCCGGCGCTCCCGAGCCATCTCTTCTGTCTCAGCAGCTCTTTGAGTTGCATGACGCCCAGCATCTAACAGCCGGCGCTCCCAAGCCATCTCTTCTGTCTCAGCAGCTCTTTGAGTTGCATGACGCCCAGCATCTAAGAGCCGGCGCTCCCGAGCCATCTCTTCTGACTCAGCAGCTCTTTGAGTTTCATGACGCCCAGCATCTAAGAGCCGTCGCTCCTGCCTCACCTCCTCAGTCTCAGCAGCTCTTTGAGCAGCATGACGTTCGGTGTCTAACAGCCGGCGCTCCCGAGTCATGTCAGCGGTCTCAGCAGCTCTTTGAGTTGCATGACGCCCAGCATCTAAGAGCCGTCGCTCCTGCCTCACCTCCTCAGTCTCAGCAGCTCTTTGAGCAGCATGACGTTCGGTGTCTAACAGCCGGCGCTCCCGAGTCATGTCAGCGGTCTCAGCAGCTCTTTGAGTTGCATGACGCCCAGCATCTAAAAGCCGTCGCTCCTGCCTCACCTCCTCAGTCTCAGCAGCTCTTTGAGCAGCATGACGTTCGGTGTCTAACAGCCGGCGCTCCCGAGTCATGTCAGCGGTCTCAGCAGCTCTTTGAGTTGCATGACGCCCAGCATCTAAGAGCCGTCGCTCCTGCCTCACCTCCTCAGTCTCAGCAGCTCTTTGAGCAGCATGACGTTCGGTGTCTAACAGCCGGCGCTCCCGAGTCATGTCAGCGGTCTCAGCAGCTCTTTGAGTTGCATGACGCCCAGCATCTAAGAGCCGTCGCTCCTGCCTCACCTCCTCAGTCTCAGCAGCTCTTTGAGCAGCATGACGTTCGGTGTCTAACAGCCGGCGCTCCCGAGTCATGTCAGCGGTCTCAGCAGCTCTTTGAGTTGCATGACGGCCGGCATCTAAGAGCCGTCGCTCCTACCTCGTCTCCTCTGTCTCAGCAGCTCTTTGAGCAGCGTGACGTTCGGTGTCTAAGAGCCGGCGCTCCCGAGCCATCTCTTCTGTCTCAGCAGCTCTTTGAGTTGCATGACGCCCAGCATCTAACAGCCGGCGCTCCCAAGCCATCTCTTCTGTCTCAGCAGCTCTTTGAGTTGCATGACGCCCAGCATCTAAGAGCCGGCGCTCCCGAGCCATCTCTTCTGTCTCAGCAGCTCTTTGAGTTGCATGACGCCCGCATCTAACAGCCGGCGCTCCCAAGCCATCTCTTCTGTCTCAGCAGCTCTTTGAGTTGCATGACGCCCAGCATCTAACAGCCGGCGCTCCCAAGCCATCTCTTCTGTCTCAGCAGCTCTTTGAGTTGCATGACGCCCAGCATCTAAGAGCCGGCGCTCCCGAGCCATCTCTTCTGTCTCAGCAGCTCTTTGTGTTGCATGACGCCCAGCATCTAACAGCCGGCGCTCCCAAGCCATCTCTTCTGTCTCAGCAGCTCTTTGAGTTGCATAACGCCCAGCATCTAAGAGCCGGCGCTACCGAGCCATCTCTTCTGTCTCAGCAGCTCTTTGAGTTGCATGACGCCCAGCATCTAACAGCCGGCGCTCCCAAGCCATCTCTTCTGTCTCAGCAGCTCTTTGAGTTGCATGACGCCCAGCATCTAAGAGCCGGCGCTCCCGAGCCATCTCTTCTGACTCAGCAGCTCTTTGAGTTGCATGACGCCCAGCATCTAAGAGCCGTCGCTCCTGCCTCACCTCCTCAGTCTCAGCAGCTCTTTGAGCAGCATGACGTTCGGTGTCTAACAGCCGGCGCTCCCGAGTCATGTCAGCGGTCTCAGCAGCTCTTTGAGTTGCATGACGCCCAGCATCTAAGAGCCGTCGCTCCTGCCTCACCTCCTCAGTCTCAGCAGCTCTTTGAGCAGCATGACGTTCGGTGTCTAACAGCCGGCGCTCCCGAGTCATGTCAGCGGTCTCAGCAGCTCTTTGAGTTGCATGACGGCCGGCATCTAAGAGCCGTCGCTCCTACCTCGTCTCCTCTGTCTCAGCAGCTCTTTGAGCAGCGTGACGTTCGGTGTCTAAGAGCCGGCGCTCCCGAGCCATCTCTTCGGTTTCAGCAGCTCTTTGAGTAGCATGACGCTCAGCGTCTAAGAGCCGTCGCTCCTGCCTCACCTCTTCAGTCTCAGCAGCTCTTTGAGCAGCGTGACGCTCGGCGTCTAAAGTTAAACGGGCTTGAATCTGTTCTTGAGACTCTTGACTTCTTGCAACTCTTTTAGCTCGAGCTCCGCTGGAACTACGTGCTAAATTGGACTTGCGTTTTCTCGTCATTGAAAAAAGTAGTTTAAAAAAGAACTTAAACTAAAGAAATATTACAATCTTTCCGAACTTAAATTGAAAACTAACTGAAAACAAAAGAATTTAAAAAAAATACGAATTACGAACTTGATAAGTTGATAACAATTTAAAAGAAATTATATTACAACCTATTCTCTTAATAAACCAAGCTTAAAACTAAATAATTTAAAAGGAACGATCTAATTAATTTAAAAATTAAAACGAATTTAGACATACAATTTTAGTATCTACTAATAATCGAGATCAAACTAAACTTACATTATACAACAACCAGACAACCCAACAAATAAACCTTATAATCGACAAATACAACGGAACCAATTTTGAAAACAACCACCAGACAACCCAACAAAACAACTAAAATAAACCTTTTAATCTACTAATACAACGGAGTCAATGAAAATTTACGAAACAATCAATCCACAATTCCACGACGGTACCGATTTATCGAAGAGCTCGGCCGATACCAACCAAATGCGTGTAACGAAACCATAGCGCGATCTATTTCGATCCCAACGCCATCTATCGAGCATAGTGACAACTCGCATTATTTATCTATACTCCGTTCGGGCATTTTCTTTGTACTAAAAGTTTTATTATATTGATATTATTTTTTTCATACCTTTTTACTATTTATTTACTTTTTTCCGATGAATTAAAACAATAACATGAACCGAACTCGTGTAACGATCGACACCATTGCGCGATCACCAACTCGACATATAGTACTAATAGAATTATCTATACTCCGTTAGAGCATTTTCTTTGTACTAAAAGTTGTATTATATTATATTTTCATACCTTTATACTATTTATTTACTTTTTTCCGATGAATTAAAACAATAACATGAACCGAACTCGTGTAACGATCGACACCATTGCGCAATCACCAACTCGACATATAGTACTAATAGAATTATCTATACTCCGTTAGAGCATTTTCTTTGTACTAAAAGTTGTATTATTATATTTTCATACCTTTTTACTATTTATTTACATTTTTCCGATGAATTTTCAGTACTGAATTGATGCAGACTCTTGACCAATAGATGGCGCTGTATGTCCGGAATAAATTTTATTTTTTATTTTATTTTTTGTAATAAAAACTATCCTATGTCCTTTCTCAAGTTCCAAACTATGTCTGTACCAAATTTTACACAAATCGGTTCAGTAGTTTAGGCGTGAAGCAAAGACAGACAGAAAGACAGAAAGACAGACAGACAGACAGAGTTACTTTCGCATTTATAATATTAGTTTGGATTAGTTTGGATTGGTGAATATGAATTGTGATGCCGCTGTGAGAATACCGATATCTTTGAAAAAATCTCTCAGAGAAACTCTGGCGCCTAGCTGGTAAATTGCTCGAATAGCTCGTTTTTGGAGGACAAATGTATTTTGAATATCTGCAGCTTTGCCCCACAGCAGAATACCGTAGGACATAACGCTATGAAAATAACTAAAATAGACTAACTTAGAGAGAGACTTAACATTAGATTAGAGAGTAGAGAGGGGTATGTGGGGAGGGGGTCTCGGGGTAGCCAGGGCTGGAAAACCTGCTGGTGTTGGTGTTGGTTCCACGGGCTAGGTCTCTGAGGACTTATACGCTGGGGGATCTGGGAGGAGGGAATTGAGAGGTAATCCCTTTGCTTAGTCTGACGAGCGTCGAGACGCTTGGTCAGTTTCAGCGAATTTAATTTTGGGGCCTTGGTGCAGCCACGGTAGTTGGCTGTGTGCCCTTCTTGCCGGCATAGCACGCAGTTAGGTGGACTCAGGCAGAGGTTACGGTGTTTGGGCCGTTTACACTCAGAATTGCCATGGTCGCCCAGGCACTGGACGCACCTGGGTTTCGCATGGCAATTCTTCTGCGAATGGCCATACAATTGACAACGGTGGTATTGCCCTATCGAGCTATTTTTCTAGGGCCTCTCGATAGTGAAGCCCTAAGCCTAAAGATTGCATATAACCTAGTCTTGCCGTAAATATTGTTACAAAGTTTTTTTTTTTATTGCAAATAATATTTATTACTTTTACAGTGTGTTAGTTTAATACATAAATATAAAACAATTTAAAATATAAATAGCTTATTCGAAGTGGTCTCCATTGGCTGCAATACAGTCCTTTAAACGTTGAGGCCAGCTGTTATCAATAGAAGCACGCAGCCTTTCCATGGGAAAATTCTTCACTACCAATCGTATGGATTGTTTTAGGGACTCCAAATTATCACGGCGTTTAGAGCAAGCCGTACTCTCTAAAACTGACCATAAATCATAATCCAGCGGATTAAGATCGGGACTAGACGACGGCCAGTCTTCAGCTCTGATAAAGTCCGAAACGTTCACTTCCAACCAAGACTGCGTGGGCCGAGCTTTATGACCCGGCGCCGAGTCTTGTTGGTAGGACCATACTTGGTTATTGAATACGGTGTTGTTAAGGGGCTTAACTACCTTCTCAAGAATGGTATTTTGATACACTTGTGCCGATGTTTTTATACCTTTTTCACAAAAATATGGCTCTGTCACTCTTTCATAGCTAACACCCCACCAAACCATCACTGAAGTCGGATAATGCCCACGTTGCACTCTGTCGACTAATTAGGAAGCTTCCTTAGAGCTTTGAGCATAAATACGGTCATTTGGTTTGTTAAAATGTTGCTCAATTGTAAAGATTTTCTCATCCGTAAACAAAAAAAATCTGTGACCTCCCTTTCCGTACCGCTTCAGTAGTTGTTTCGATTTTACCACCCTATTCTTTTTTAAATTATCAGTTAAAAAATGACCAGTGCGTCTCTTATAGGCTGCAAGTCCTAAGTCATCTTTTAAAATACGCGACATGGTTCTGGGTGCTATCTTCATCTCTCGAGATAAAATCTTTTGCTTTCGGACAGGATTTCTTCGAATTCTTTCCCTTACTGCTTTGACCACCTTTTTCGTACGAACACTACGTAGACGGCCAGATCTTTTTCTGTCACAAACAGAGGAGGTCTCATTGTACCTATTAATAGCCCGGTACACAAACATTTGACTAATACCAAGCGTATGGAGAGTTTTAAAAAATGCATTTGGCTCCATACCAACTTTGTGTAATGCAATCACAGCGATTCGGTTCTCTTTATCACCCCACTCCATTTTAATATCGCAAAATATTGTACAATGTATTGGCGCCAAAATTAGAAAACTCAATGAACAATCGTATAAAAATGACAGATTCCAAATTCAAATGTAATATCTTTCTTATTTTTAATTGTAACAGTATTTATGGCCAGACTAAGTAGTCTTAACGTTGAAGATGGGGTGATGCCCCTCGGTCGGGGAGCACACGACGAGTACCATGTCGTAATGCTTTCCTACCACGCGAACGGTGCATCTGGTGCACCTCGTCTACCGGGATACTTTGCGACTGAAGGTCGGCTAGTATATATGGGGGGGAGATTTCCTCGGGGATCCGTTTAATCACCACTCGGATTTATTTTTCTTCTCTCAAAAGTCTGGTAAAGTCCCTAAAATCGCGGGAAGTCGGAAGGGTGACTTCAATACCCTGTTGGGTGGAACGGGCATTGGTATAGCCGATCTTCTGATCGACACACCATTTAGAGATGGTTGTCCATTTCTCCTTGTCCTGAATGAACACCGGAGGAGGAAGCGCAACCTTTTTTGAGCGGGAAGTGGCTTGCGAGGGGGGAGCGTCCTGCGCGGAGGATGACGCGTTCGCGATTGGGTGAAGGGTGGGGGGTTTGAGACTACGGGCAGAGGGCTAGGCGGGGGAGCGTCCCTGTCTACATGTACACTGAAATGTATGCTGTATGTATGTTGTGGTCTTCAATGGCGACCACCTTGTTCACCTGAGAGGAGCTTTGCCTCTTCTTCAACCTCTCATTCCCCTTGCCAGACTGTCAGGCTGGGAGCCTGAGGAAGAGGAAGAGGGACAATCCTATGTGTCAGATGAGCAAGGAGTGGGGGCACGCTTTGAAGAAGCAGCCGGTTCACTGGTGTCCATTGAACTGAAAGGGCTGGGTTGCGATGCTTCGAGTGCATCGCTAAAATTACCAAATTGATCTGAGGGATCGGGAGACAGCTACTTTGCAGCGATGACTTCGAGTTCGGGACCAAACTCGACTATTAGTCCAGGATCTTTTTTAAGTATCCTGTTTAGAATGTTTAACCTTTACGGCCCTGCGCGCCGATGACAAAATAACCCTTAAGCCCAGCTCGCATTCCGACAGCGTGACGTCATTCTGACCTTGTTTACGAAAAACGCTCCGCTGCTGTTTCTATGGGCTCTAGGCTCATAATGTAAACTGTTTTGTTTTCGTGAATAAACAGACCATATTGTTATGCTGTAAGCCGAGCTCGTGTTTTGAAAATTGTATTTACAACAAATTAATAAAAACAAGTGACTGGCTAACCACGCGCGCACTCCGTTCTGTGTCAAACGTCTGTTTTCACTTTTATTTTTTATTTTGCCGTGTATATTTTTGCTTTTAGTAGCCGAGCTCGTGTTCTGAGAATTGTATTTATAACAAATTAATAAAAACAGATGACTAGCTGAAATGTTAACCACGCGCGCACTCCGCTCTGTGTCAAACGTCTGTTTCCACTTTTTTTTTTTTTTTTTCCTAGTATAAATTTTTGCTTTTTTTATTTATTTGACAAGAATATTTATCAGACCATTGCACGGAGTAAATATAAAGAGGAGACGGCCTGAGCAACTGTGCACTGTGATTCTCAACTAGGTCCTGACGTCATCATGTGGGCGTGGCCTTAGTCAGTGTATTGTTGGCGTTCGTCCTGTGCACAACTTTGTAAACTTTCCCATTTTACAGCATTGTTTGCGCTAGAAGAAAAAAAGAATGAAGTGTTGTGTTTTGTCTTGTAAAAATTACTCGGATAGACGTTCTGGTGCTATGGATGGCATCACATTTCATTTGTAAGTAATTTTATGCGTAATTTATTAAAATTGTTCTAGAAAAATCTCCGAGCGTCGGCGTTTCCAAACATAATTTCTACCCGACACTAGATGGAGACACTTGGCGTCATGGAAACTAAAAATATTTAGGTACGTAGAGCTCAGTACTAACATATTTTAATAATCTTCATACTGAAATTTGTTCTACATTAATTCCTAAAGACCATTTAATGGCCAAAATGTTATTCTTGTAGTGTTTATATCATTTTGTAAACAGGCCGCCATCTATCGTCAACTATGAACAACAAACATAAACCTAACAAAAAGACAGGGCCGTAATTAGAAATCAATTATTTTACTGTCTTTATTTTTATGTCCGCGGCTACTGAACTGAAAGTACTTAAACATTAAATACGCTGGACATTAAAATACATTCTCCTATAAATTAAATATTCTATCTACAATTATTTTATTCATTTAAAGTACTTAAAGCCCACCTAGTTTATTTAGTTAAATTTTAAATCATGTATGTTTTAGATTTGCATCCGAAGATAATCTAAGACAGCAATGGATTACAAAAATTAATAGACAAGACTGGTCTCATACGAAAATTTGTTCTTGCCATTTTAATGATAAAGACTTCATAGTAACAAAGAAAGGCCTTAGAAAAATAAAGAAGGGAACTTTGCCTTGTTTAAAACTGGATATATATATCGGTTCGTTTCAATGCAGTTTGTATTTACCAGTTTCAATTCATTTGGAAAAATTAGTAAATTTCATATTTATTGTTTTATCCTTTATGTTACAGCTTAAAAGAAAATTTACAGACCCAACAATATCATCACCAAAGCCTACAACAACTACAAGTGATTTAAATGAATTTCTGATACTGCATGATACGCCAAGAAAGAAGAAGTTAAAGCAAGAAATAGCACAACTTCGATGGAAAGCAAGAGCAGATAGATTAAAGATCAGAAGACTTCATATGAAAGTTAAGCGTTTGAAGAAGAAGGTACCTTTGTAGTGGCGCTATTTTCACCTCACGCAGTGCCTTGATTATATTTTTCTAAATAAAATACATTTCCATCTTTTTTTTTTCAGGTTCTAAATTTAAGTGCCTTAATTAAAGAATTGGAAAGCAAAAGTCTTCTGATGGGAGAGGAATCAGACATTGACGAAAAAGTATTCTCCTGCTCTCCGATCATTCGCTTTGACACTCCATTATTTTTCGCCAAATGCTTACTCATAGGTACGTCAGAAAAACTTTCGATACAACAACACGATTCGATACATACAACTTTCTTACAGCATCCGAGAACTATTACTAAATGGTATGAAAGTGTCAATGGTGAAGCTGGATTTACAGCTGAAGCTTTTAACATATTAAAGCACAAAACGAACTCCTCGGGCAAACTGCGCTTTGTGCAGTCTTATGATGGATGAGATGGCAATTAGGAAGCACGTTGAATGGGATGGAACAAAATATCACGGTTATGTTGATCTCGGGCTTAATGACGTACAAAACGATAATTCGGATAACGCTTCGCAGTAATAGCGTAGCAGATGCACTCCAAGTTTGTGAAAAAAGTAATGTTGGATTCAAAAATGTGGCGGCTACAATTACTTTTATCCGTTTAATAAACAATATCTTTGACATTCTCAACTCACAAAACATGCGTCAGCTTGAGTACAAAAAGCCCTTATTTGAAAATAATATTTTGACAACAAGGGAGTATTTAGAATATGCTAAATATTACATAATGTTTATAGTAGCTCCTGATGAAGAGTAGCTTGTTATCACCACAAATCGTAAAACTGGTTTTATAGGCCTTTTAACATGTATTAATAGTACACTTTTCTTGTATAACCGCCTGGTTGAAAAAGAAAAGGTCCTTAAATATTTAACTGTGTACAAATTTTCACAGGATCATTTGGAACAATTTTTTGGGGTATTAAGAGCTCATGGAAGGGCCAATAATAATCCAACGTCACGTCAGTTTAAATCGGCTTACAAAAAAACCCTGATAAATACAGAACTAAAAGAGGGTTTCAGAGGGAATTGTATTCCTTTAGAGGATATTTCCATTTTAAAAGAATCCTCTGTAACCAAAATAAATATTACTACAGAACGTTATCGAATTTTGCAAAATGACTTGAGCGAGGCATCATTAGATGACGAACCTATGCCTGATGATTTGTTGTTAGAATTTGATGAGCAGTTTAAATACAACGATAGGTGATTATTTGCGCCGTCAAATAGTTGCACATATTTCTGGGTTTGTTGTCAAATATTTACATTCCAAAATCAAATGTGAGAGCTGCCTTCATGAATTATATATGCTGATAATTACGATGATGATGACCTTTATTTGATAAAAACTAAAAATAAAGGTGGTCTTACTTTCCCATCTAAAGATGTCATAAATACATGTATACCAACCGAATGCAGCATCCGTTGTGTTAAATCGCAATCTTTGAATTCTCCTAATTTCCGTAAACATAAAAATGTATCGAATACACTAAAATCCCGTATTGGGCAAAATTATTTCGAAAAATCGGTGAATCATATATTATGTTCGACCAATCACCGACTGATAATCATGTTATTCTTCTGACTAAATCTATAGCTGAAAAATATATAGATATTCGTTTTAAGCATTTTGCAACCGTAGAAAACGATAGAGCAACGAACCGACAACAACTAACCAAATCAGTTATTTTTGCAGGAAATTAAATTTTGCAAATGAGGGGTGTAAAAGCAAACCCGCCTGTGTCCATATTTTACATTTTTTTACCTGTGAATGCAGTCTTACTCTATGGTTGTCACTCTGTGGTATGGTAAAATCCTTACATGCAAACTCGACTCAATCCCACGTTATTATTCAATTCAAATAGGCAGTTACGTGCAAAGTCAACTCTGTCCCAAATTTCCTAGAAGCAAATTTGACTCTGTCCATTTCAACCAATCAGAAGCCGGTATTTCATTAAAACTGTCATGGCGATCAGAGCTGTTCTCGGAACTTTTCTAGGTGCATGTTGAGTATTTTAGTGCTTATGTTATTGGTATTTAAAGAGTAAATATTGTGTTTTCTAAGAAAAAAGTACTATATAATGGAGGTTAACATAGAAGAGGTTCCTCAGAATAAAGCAAGGAAGAGAAAACGTGATCCTAAACAGTGGAAAAGAGCGGTTGAAAAGTTGCAACGGTTAGTACATTTTGCTTGTTTGCAGATAGTGTTAGCAAAAAAGTTACCTACTAAATTTAATGTAAACCGTATGAAGTTAGACATTAAATAGACAAATAAGATAGGTAGAAAATTAATTGAACAACATGTCAATCTAAATTTAAATACGGTAGGTATTAAATTTTAAAACAAATTGTTTCAGGTATGAACCAAAAATTTTACCGGCAAGACCAAGATGCGGTCATAACTCCGAAAGTTACAAATGTGAAACTTTAAAAATGGCAGATATAATGGCATTTTTTAAAACTTTCTACGATTTAAAAACTAAACCAGAGCAGGATGCCTTTATATTGAAATATTGTCAGGTAAACGATATTCAGCGGCGGCGTGCTAGAGGAGACCGTTCAAGGGAACCTGCGCAATATTCAACTAAGTTGTTTGTGAAGAAATGTAACAAAAATCGGTTAATTCCTGTATCAGAACACTTTTGTAAACATTTTGCATATTACATTCCATAGAATCCGTTGCGTCGCCTAAACTTTTAAACTGACTGGAAGCACTGTAAAAGAAAACAGGGGTGGGGATCACACGTCGCAAAATAATGTGATCGCGCTGTAAAACAATTTATTAAATCATTTCAGTGTTTAGAATCACACTACTGCCGATCGTCAGTAGAGCGAAAATATTTGCCAGCGACGCTGAATATAAGGAAGTTATGGAGAATGTTTAGTAACCAGACAGCTTTGCGGGTAAAAGAATCTTACTTTCGGCGAGTATTTAATACTTATTTTAACATTGGGTTTGGCTCGCCAAGGACTGACACGTGCTCAAAATGCACGGAATTAACAGAAAAAATTAAAAATGAAACCGACATTAGCCAAAAAAAAATATTTATCATAGAAAAGAGAGTCCATAATTTGAAGGCGAAGGCATTCTATCGACTCCTTAAAGAACGAAAAGATGGCATGCTGACTTTCAGTTTCGATTGTCAGAAAAACCAGCCCCTACCCAAGATACCCGATCAGGCTGCTTATTATAGCAGACAGTTATATATTTATAATTTTGCGATAGTGCAATCTCATCCATCTTCTCAGTTAAACAGGGAAACTGTTTTTTTGTACTCATGGACAGAAGATCAATATAGAAAAGGAGCAAACGAAATTGCATCAGCTGTCTTTCATAGATTGAATCTTATTGATATTGCAAGTGATATTAATACAATAAGACTGGTTGCAGATGGGTGTGGGGCACAAAACAAGAACAGTATCATGGTTGGTATGTGTGCTTCCTGGCTGACTAATGCTCCAAGACATGTAAAATGTATAGAACTTGTGTTCCCCATCCCTGGACATTCGTTCCTTCCTGCCGACAGGGTTTTTGGTGTTATAGAGAAAGAGATAAAAACCATGGAAGAGATTCTTATACCCGAACAGTACGAAGAAGTATTTGAAAAACGTGGAACTTTGATTAAGTTGAGTACAAATGTTGACTGGAAAACAGCTCTTCAAGACGTGATTAAACCACCTGCAAACTGGCACTTCCAGTTTGCAACGTGCAAGCGTTATAATTTGTTGAGGACAGAAAATAACAAAATTTTGGTGAAAGGGGAAGAAAATTATAACGGTGAACGAGGTGTATACAAATCCATATTAAAAAAACACAAAACATTCCGCAATCTTGAACCCACAGAGATTGAGAAGGATAAAGTGATTGTCAAGGGTGCCAAATTAAAAGACGTTGATAATCTTTTAAAAAATCATTTTGGAGTTGGTTGGAAAACATTGCCAAATTTAATTTATTATAAAAGATTGGTAGAAAATCCTTCAAGGCAGTCAGACGATGCGTATGATCCCATAGAAATATGTGAAGCAGCCGTGCCAGACACAGATTTATGTATTTAAAAAGTTAGGAATTCCAATAAATATTATCACCACTATCTGTATAGAGATTTTTATTCTTTATTTATTTTATTCTCGAGTAGTTTTAACATTTCCTGTGACAACATGTCTCATTTATGCCTCTAGCTATACCTTAGTAGTCAGTTTACATGAATCTGCTTGCCTAATATCTAACCATAGGGTTAGATATGCTTTGATATGTCAAAAGAATATTATTTCATTTTAGTCACAGAGATTCAGTGAAGAAAATCAAAATCCAGAAAGAAAAAAGAAAAGAAAAAGAAATAGCTTAATAAAATCGTTTTTCCGAAAATCCCACAACGTGCAGACAGATACATGTCTGTTACAATTTTATAATATTATAATAAATAGAATATCAAATTATGTTTTTACTTTTATGCAGTCAGTACTATTTTTCATTAAATGCAAAAACACCTCTATCCTGTCTAGTGAGAAGCAGAACAGCCTTTGTCCTTCAGTGTTAGGAGCAAAAGCGCTTCTGTCCGAAGGTTACAAGCAAAACCACCTTAATCCAAATTTTTACATTAAATATAACCGAAAAATTAAATATTATACACATTTTCTCTATGTTTATGTGCATCTAGGATCCTTTTCATTTTAGTGATTTCAAAAAAGTTCGGATAATCATGACGTTCGACTACGAAATTGAATTTAGCATTTAGCTCAGTTTGACACTTCACGGACAAAGTTGACTTTGCTTTTACACCCCTCAAATAATAAATAATGAAACAGGTAGAAAAAAACAGCGTAATACTGACTTTGATTTAGAGACTGCACAATTGCACATGGCCTATCAACTCGGATGTAAAAATAACTCAGTTTTTTTTTTTTTTTTTTATATTAAAACTACTGAAGCATTAAATTCTTTACCCGCGCTTTCTGTTGCCTTCCTTAGAAAGAATGTAAATGCATGCCCTATGGAGTTTAGGTTTCAGCAAACAAACCCCCAGGCTGTTATAAAAGCTTTTAAAGATTTTAAAATTAAATCAACAGAAGATCTCTAGGGAATGTCTGTAAAAGTCTGTAGATCTATCATCGACACCATTGCGCCCTATTTAGCTTTCATATTTAACACCATTGTAGACCAAGGAGTCCTTCCGGATCTCATGAAACACAGTAAAGTAGTCCCATTGTTTAAATCCGGTGATAGTAAAGAACCCAACAATTATGGGCCTGTGTCAATTCATTTATGAGGTATTGTGTCAAATGTTACAACAAAATACCTTGTCTAAACAAATAAATGAAAAAAAAATTAAAACTCATATTAAAAGTACACTTTGTAAACAAGCATATTACAAATTAGAAGATTATATCCAAGATAAGAATGCTTAGAAACATGCTTGGCCTGCTCCATAGGACAATCTTGAGTGTAGACAAAATGAAACTGGTTGCTAATTTAATTGTATTATTATTTTTATGACACTGATTTTAAATTCTGTAATTACTATACTCACACACTGACTACTTGTTAAAACTTTAGGAAAATCGTATGCTTTTACAATGTTTGTAAATATGTGAGCACCATGTATCTGTAACTTATCTGTTATTACTTCATTTTCCATAGTTTTTACCTGTTTTGCTATAGGAATTTTATTCTAGATGCATCGTCTTCACATTTAATGATATAAAATAATAATGTATACAAAATATTGTAAAACATTTTTAAAAGAGTAACGGTGGAGTTTCATGCCCGTTCTTCCCCATACGAAACTACCTTTTGGAATGGGCAACTAGAATCAATTTTATTTCCTTGATAATCTTTGACGTTCAAAAGTGACTTTTATGTGAATATTTGAAATAAACGATTTGACTTTGCAAACATATTTTTTTTCGTTATAATTTTTGTCTATTATTAATTCTGCCGCTGAAATTTGTTTTACCTACTTGACCATATCAATAAACGGGAGGTGTTTTTTTTCTTCTAAAAACACTAGCTTTGTAAACCATCTTGATGTCTTTTTAACAAAATAAGTCATTTAAATATAAGAGAAAATCTAATACTTAATCTTCTTTCGTCATTCATCAGAAACCTATATATATTCAATTTTTGTTTTATGGACGGAACGCATTGACGGACGCAAAGCCGCACGCACAAAAAATAGCTGTCAAATATTTCGCTATTTTGTTTAATATAATGTAAAACCGTATTAGTATCGGTATAATTATACTAATTCTGGACCAGTTGTGTAATAATTAAAAATTATAATTTGAGATTTCAGCAAAGTGAGCCAGTTAATTTTTGCATACAATTATAATTTCAAATGAACTTTCTTCACAACTACAAGCTGAAATAGAAGGATAAATACCGTTACAATAAGTCTGAAGTAAAAAATAATGAAGTATCGGTGGAAAACGAACAGAAAGACTATGCCGAAGATGAGAAAAAGAAGTTGGTCGTAAAGTGCAAATTTTGCAGTTCTTAGATATTAGAAAATGAATCAGCGAAGTATATCACATTAGAGGGCTGCTTCGCGTCGGAATGTATCGAAGGCGCGGCGCCCTAGACCACCAGTGCGACTGCGTCGCTCCCGTCAGCTGTCATTGGTGTCACACAGACGTTTTAGTGTTCTTTTTAGTAATTTAGTTTATTTTGTTATTATTGTTATTTAAGTTAACCTTTAAGTTTTATACTATCTAAATCCATGCTTAGTGGCAGCAGTGACGTTGTGAATGACAGTGGTAGTGCTTGTCAACCTTCGACATCACTGCAGAGCACCCTGGAGAGATGTCCGCTGTGTACCCAGGCACGGTTTTTTAAAGGTAAGCGGGGTCTGAATGTGCATATTGGAAAGACGCACAGACGTCCAAATGCACCCTCCTCAGACCCTGTCTCAACATCTATACCAACCACACCAGCTACATCCACTTTTGACCCGTTTTGGAAAACACTTTCAAAATTCAAAAACTCTATTCCTGTTTTGAAGCGAGTTCCCCGTGGTGCTAGACCTTTAGTGGCACATCATCATCTGCCTAGCCTTTTCCCAACTACGTTGGGGTCAGCTTCCAGTCTAACCGGATGCAGCTGAATACCAGTATTTTATATGGAGCGACTGCCTATCTGACCTCCACAACCCAGTAATTGGGTGATACGATACCCCTTGGTAAGACTGGTTGTCAGACTTTCGGGCTTCTGACGACCCGTAACGACTGTCAAAGATCCACGAATGACAGCCGGGACCAACAGCTTAACGTGCTTTCCGAGGCACGGAGGAGTCTCGGTACGTAAAGATGGTCACCCATCCACAGACCAACCCCGGCAAGCATAGCTTAACCTGACGGATCGACCCGTGCCGGCAGTTATTACTTAGCCACGAGCTCCTCACTTTAGTGGCACAACACCTAGCAAATTGCGTTCGTCTTGCCGCCCGGGAGAACTCGCAAAGTGCTTGGGAACAGTTGCTCGCCTTCCCTTGTAGAATTCTACATGTACAGAAGAATTTGGCAACCAAAAAGACTTTAACTACACAAATTAAAGAAAACTGTAATATTTTGGCTCTTCATTTAGATTCCAAATTACCGACACAAAGATATATCTCCTCAAGAGGTATAGCTTTATGTCGGTAATTTGGAATCATCTAGTACAATCCAAGTTAGGAGAAGGTGACATAAGCGGAGCAGCCAGGATTCTGTTTAGTAGTGATGTGGTGGCACCATGTTCCCCAGACACACTTGCAGCTCTGGAGAGCAAACACCCAGCCCCAGTGGATGGTCTTTCTTTTCCCGACCCCCCTGATCTGGATAATCACTCCCTCACCATTACAGGTCGAGAGTTGGTCACAGCCGTCTGCTCCTTCCGGAGTGGCTCTGCTGGCGGCCTCGATGGCCTGAGTCCTCAGCACCTTAAGGACCTTATTTGTTCAGGCGCCGGGACAGCTGGTGAGTTGCTCTTGAGGGAGCTTACGGCTCTGATTAAGCTCATGCTCTCTGGCAAGGTGAACGAGTCCGTCATAGACGTTTTATACGGAGCCAATCTATGCGCCCTGCGTAAGAAGGATGGTGGCATTCGTCCCATTGCCGTGGGCACTACTTACCGTATATGGCAGCCAAGATTTGTTGTAAATTTTATGGTGAGGCTGTTTCGGAAAAATTTCAGCCCCTGCAGCTAGGTTATGGCTCCAAAGGAGGCTGTGAGGCTGCCGTACACGCCTTGTCGACCTACCTAAATTCTGGTAAAGGAGAGGTCATCCTGAAGGTTGACATAAAGAATGCCTTCAATTCTGTTAATAGGGACACCTTGCTGGCAGAAACTAAAAAAGAAATACCCCAAATCTATAGTTTCCTTTGGCAATGTTACAGTCACCCTTCTAAATTACTGTATCGGGACAACCTGTTGGAATCTGCTGTTGGTTGTCAACAAGGTGACCCTCTCGGGCCCGTGATTTTTAGTTTAGCCATTCACCCAGTTATTCGACGGTTAAATTCCAAATTTAACTTTTGGTATCTTGATGATGGAACCTTGGGAGGCGATGTAGATACTGTTTTAAATGACCTAAATTTCTTAAAAAACGAACTTCATTCCATTGGCCTTGATCTCAATCTTTCGAAATGTGAACTTTACTTAGCGGACAGTACTGACAGACAACTGACGCTTCCCTAATTTAACGCCATAGCTCCAGAAATTAAAATTATTGAAAAAATCTCTCTTCGTCTCCTTGGGTCTCCAATCTTCGAGAATTCCTTTCCCGTTTTTATTGAGAAAAAAACATAAAATTTCAAAGACGTTTCGGAAAGATTGTTACAAATTAATATGCAATTCGGCCATCACCTTAATTCGTTACTGCTGGTTCGGCCCTAAATTAACATATTTTCTTCGCACTTCCCATTGGAAGCACACTCACCTTTTAGAAAAAATGGACCAAATTATCAGACACACATTAACTTCAATTTTAAATGTGGCCATGGACGACCAACCTTGGGCGCAAGCTACTCTTCCCATTCGTATGGGAGGCCTCGGCGTCCGTAAAATTTCTAGTATTAGTTTACCGGCTTTCATATCCTCGGTCCACGGCACTGAGAAATTAATCAGGAAAATTCTAACCTCCACACTGATTGATTTTGATGTGCCGTGCTTCACTGAGGCTATGGACGCCTGGAGACTCGCTTGCCCGAACTCAGATCTACCCGATTATCCAGCTTCCCAAAGACGGTGGGATGAGCCGCTCTGCAGAGTAGTACAGAAAAATTTACTTAATATCACATTTTTTTTTTACTTTTTAACACAAAATAATACTGACTTACAAAAATACACTACAAAGTGAAAAATAACTTTAATTTCGGGAGTCGGTCTCTTTGGATCTGTATTTTAGTTTTTTGATAGCGACTTCCGAAATTAAAGTATTTTATTACTTTGTAGTGTTTTTTTGGAAGTCGGTTTTATTTTTTGGTAAAAAGTTTTTATTTCTCGCTTTTTAGTGGGTATGTCTATAATTATTTATTTAAGTTAGTTACAAAAGCCTAATGTGAACTTTCTCATCGCTTTTTACAAAATATTGCTTTTCCCGATGCAGGGTCATTAATTGTTGGGGAGTTCTCCTGGTAAGAACCAGAAGAACTCCTCAACAACCACTCACTATACGCATTGTGACGAGCATAAATTGCTTAGCAACCACATTAAAGTACTTAATCGAATCGCAACCCGTGAAATATATATCATAGAGTAGTTCCGATGGCCTTCTGTGGTCCTCATTATCAGCTCCACTTTACCAAATGATGATTTCCGAGAGCAAATGCTCAAGTTACTTTAAAACGTACCCAAATCGCTATAGGTTTGCCTATAAAATTTGAGGGTTTCCCTCGATTTCCATGGGATACTCTCATCAGATTCCAACTTGATGACAATGGTACCACCTCAAGAGTAGACCCTTTCAAACAAAACAAAAAAAAAAATAGGTCCACAATTGACGGAGAAATCGGTGAACATAAATAATAACATTAAAAATTAAACATACATAAAGTCGAACATTATACTTAACCACCTCCTTTTTGGAAGTCGGTTTAAAATATCTACGCATCAAGATGGTATGCAAAATTAATTTTTAAAAAAACAGTACCTACTCCCCGGCACGAAAATTCTGAGTACGACCCTGTTACATCCTGCACTTAGTGACAGCAGCTAGTGTAAGATAGTTACGTAACTATAAAATAAAATCTACAGAACGAGCGAATAGTTTTGCTATTGACCGTTAGATGGAAAATAAAGCAGTGGGCGGGATCTAACACCCCCTCACCCCGTAAAATGTCACGCGTTGTTTCGAAGGCAATCTAATTAAAACATCTCTCTACATTTACTCCGTGTACCATTAACTGAAATGCCACAGAGGATATTAGTTAGACTAATATTGTACAAATAGAGATGAAAGCCGCATGATGTCACTGTCCCACATTATGGGACAGTGGGGCTTGACGGCCCGGGCGAAATGTAGCCATTGACTTATAAAACATATGGACTTGAAATGTTTGACTATAGAAAAAACAGTGATACAAATACGAGGCATATCGACGCAAAACAAAAAAAATACCTACTGCTACCTCTTTTTAACTTCAATAATTTTGCTTATGTGAAAAAGGATAATAATGTTTTTGACAGTTACTATAATGGCAACCCTACATTTTCTAGTCATTGCAAATAGGTATCTATTTGCGGCATTGACATATAAAACATGGACTTGAAATGTTTGACTATAGAAAAAACAGTTATACAAATACGAGGCATATCGACGCCAAAATCAAAAAAATACTGCTATCTCTTTATGCGCGCGCGGGGGGCTCGGTTTTCTAGCGGTTAATAAATTTGCCTAAGTGAAAAAGGATAATAGTGTTTTTGACAGTTACTATATTGGCAACCCTACATTTTCTAGTCATTGAAATACCTATTTGAATGACTAGAAAATGTAGGGTTTTAAAATTTAAAGATGTCAACATAAACTGTTCATATTTTTGTTCTTTTCACTTTGAAGAATCATGTTTCAACTCAATAAAGTAACATTATGTGACGATGCTTTACCCTCACGAACCTTATTGGTAAGTAACATGTTATAAATTTGTCCAACATGATTCTCTAGTGGCTGGTGTTGAAAATGATGGTGATGTCCTCATTTGCAATATTTGTTCAATGGAAACAAACAGTGATGTAAAGAATGTGTTTGAGTGTGGTATCAAGACTTAAGATCAATTAAAAATTCTATTAATAAAATCAAGAAACAATAAAAATACTAATCATTTTTTTGCTTGTTTACAGCCTGCGATTTGGACAAATATGTCTGGCATTTTAAATGAGAATTATCAAAATCAGACAAACTCACAATGTAAAAGAGATATACATGAATTTGAGATACAAAAATATTAAGCTTCGTTCAGACTAGCGCGACGCGACACCGGCTATTGTTATACCGCCCGTGAAGTTTTCTTAGAAATTGTATTATTCGAGTCGCGTCGCGCTGGTCTGAACGAGCCTTTATGGGAAGAAATCTACTGAAAGAATATCACATAGAAATTACCTGAACAAAATTGTATTGTTCAGAACTGAATGAGATTGATTTCTTTAATATAACTTTATTATAATTAGTGTTGACTTTTAATTAAAACCCACAATCATTTGCGTGTTAGAAACTTAGCATCAAAAATATTAATTATGGTGGTTCCGCCAATTTTCAAAATTTCTTTATTTCTTTTTCACTGGTTATCCTTGAAATTCAAATTTGTATGTTGATCAAAATGAGATACACAATGATTAAATAATATAAATTATAATATTTCATTTAAAAATTACCATCTGCGGGCCATTGACGGAGCCACCGTTTAGAGGTATGAGGAACAGGGTGTAAAATTCATTCATCCTCTGACCAGACGGGTGTCGTGTCTGGCGGGCAACTGCCCGATAGTTTTTTTGAAGTGAAAACTTCTTTAGGCGCGTTGAGCACTTTTTGGGTGAGCAAAAATCATGGAAGTCCCGTCATCTTCACCGGACGTTTTCCAAGAGCTATATGTATACTGTGTATATATGTACATACATAGATCGGCAACGAGATGAACTTGTTGCTTATAGTATCTAGGTATACAATGGAGTGAAACAGTTACAGAATACTAGGTCGATAAAAAGCAGTAAGTATATATCTGTCCTCCAGGTTTCAACCTATCACAATGGGAAACATCAAAATAAGTTCTACGGTTTAACCGCGAAAGAATGACGAAGCAATTAAATTAAACAAACAAATGCAAGGCATATGTTAGAAAACTTGGGGTATTTTTACCCGTGTTTTTACTGTGACATTATGAAAACATTCTTACAATCTTTTATCGATATTATAACATAGAAATATCGATAAGGGCTACCCTAGTAGACGCCATTTTATCCTCTCAGTAAAGTAGGTATACACGTTTTTCTTGTAGGTATGCCAAGTCCATACGTTTTATAAGATGAATGTAGCACATTGTGTGTCACCTGGCGTTGAGAGAAAAATATAATATCTATCTTTATTTTTACACACCAAAGCATTCATGACAAACAGAAAAGCTTCGTAGTTCAGATTCTGGGGTTCTTTGGGATTAAATTGACAAATTCCTGAAAGAAAATTCATGGAAAATCCCGGAGCCAATAATGGCCCGTTCTCACTTGTCAGATCTTATGTCAGACTAGACTGCCTGACCCGGAGCTATGATTAGGAATAAAAATAAAAATTATTGGTCCTTTGTTACAAAATAAATTTCAAAAATAATAATATTGTATATTTACTGTAACTAGATTTTACATATTTATTTGAACAATGGTCCCCAAATGAGGCAACGCCTGTAAATTGGGGATCCCGGGGATTTAAACCTGTATTCAATAGTACAAAAAATAAATGTAATTAGTAATTTAGTATGGATGTTTTATTTGGTGGTTCCAGGCTGGCGGAGGGATCCCACGTCAACAGTCAAAGTAAGTTCTGTGGGTTCCGTGTATCGTGTCGTCAAGTATGTGTGTACTGAACGCACCCTTTAGCAAAATATGTCTGTGTCAGTTTTATCTGTGGTCAAAACGTCAAGTCACACACACCACTGTCACAGTGACGCTTGACGTTGACGTTAATTGTCCTTTGTTATACAAAGTGACAGACAGGCAAAGAAATTTAGATCGCGTGAACGATACGTGTTTACCAAACCTAAATACATCCAGTTTTCTATCTCTATTTCTTAAAAATGTCGGAAAGAAAAGTGTTAAATGTAAGTCTAAAATAATGGTGCATGGGCATATGTTTTTTTGTTATTAATTTACTTTACAGAAAAGATTTAAATCGTTACATTTGCCCTCTTTACATTGACTTACATAGGTTGTTAATATGTTTACAGAAATACTATCCTCCGGACTTCGATCCTTCGAAGATCCCGCGTATGAAACTGGCCAAAAACCGCCAGTACACTGTACGACTCATGGCCCCTTTCAACATGCGATGCGCCACCTGCGGCGAGTACATTTACAAGGGGAAGAAGTTCAACGCTAGAAAGGAGGATGTAGAGAATGAGGACTACCTCGGTATCAGAATTTACAGATTTTACATAAAAGTGAGTAGTTCAGTGACATTGGTGAATGTGTTAATCATGTTCTCAAAATATAATAAGTGGAGCCATCAACATAAACACACTGATTATAAACTTTTTTTTTATTAATGCAATTATGCATCTAGTCTTACAACCATTCTATTATGTTTCAGTGCACAAGATGTCTTCAAGAGATATCATTCAAGACGGACCCAAAGAATACAGATTACGAGATTGAGGCGGGTGCCACAAGAAACTTCATGGCTCTGAAGCTTGCAGAAGAACAAGCCAAGCGAGAGGAAGAGGAACAGAAAGAAGAAGAAGCTAACAATCCCATGAAGTTATTAGGTATGTAATACTAATGTTTATTACTGGGGATATTAAACTTATACTTGACTTCTATTGCCTTGAAAGTGGCCAAGTTTCCATTATTTATTTACAATATTGGGTACCTAGTGCTAAAAAACTGAAAAATGATGAAGGCAGACATCATGGGGAAACGGGCTGCGTGAGAGATGTTTCTCAATAGCATGTGAAGCCAAGTCAGAGGCCCATGAGCGACATAAAAACTCTGACTACAGCAGGCTATATAATTATGCAACACATTTTCGTAAATGATTATGACAAATTTGTTTCATTTTGACAGTTCAACAACATTCATTGCGTTATTTACGTTGTTGAGCAGATATTTTTCTCTAACTTATTAAATGAAGCAATGGATTAGCAATTTGTTTCAAAACAATTCAAATTCTAATTGATTGTGTATTACGTAATTAGGGTACAGTATGGTCACTAACCACACAAAAATAAATAAAGAAATGCTAAAGATAAAACTTTGATTCAAACTATTTATTAATTTCCTCATACTGCAAGCTTCTTCATAGCAAACAAACAAATGGATCAGTGCACAGGTTTCATAAGTGCCCATGTATTATGTGAAAAAAAAAAAAACAAATTGAGAAAGAATTATCAAGCTCATTAATATGTGGTAAGGTCGTTAGCTCTCCTTACCTATAACTATATATTAATTTATAAGAAGGTAATGCTACTGCTACTATCCATCTCTACTGAAAACATCTAATGAACTCAATAGTCCCCTAATAGCCCAAATTTGAAGGTAAACTTAAAGTATAATAGAAAAAATGAATATTGATTGTAATGTTTCAGAATACAGAACAGAGCAGTCAAAACAAGAGATAGAATCTCTGGAGAATCTAGAAGAGCTAAAGGAGTTGAACAGAAGGCAGCATGCAGTTGACTTCGAGGGCATGCTCAAGCAGTACCAACCAGAGACAACAGACGAGAGGAAGGCCAGGGAAGAGAAAGAAGATGACGAGTTCATCAAGTAAGTCTTCCACAACCAACTAGGATTTATGAAGTTGTAATGGAAGTGCAGTATTAATCTTTGGAGTATCAAAATTTGCTGAGTTTCATTAAAAGCAAGCCTAATGAAGAAGGGCTTGGCCATTGCCCTATGCTACACTTCTTGTTATGCAATGTAACATAACACATAATTAGGTATGACTAGGTTTCTAGGGTGTTTTTCATAGCAAATCATGACCCATGCAGCCTCTTTCTATTTTTCTACTCTTGAATCAGCTTATTACGAAAATGGCATACCATTGTTCAATGTTTTTGTAAATTTGGTGAAAGTACTTGTGGCCTTGTGTGTTTTTTTTTTTTCATTTTGTCATTTTTGTGGCTATGGTCCCTTGTTGGTCGAAATAAAGGTTTTTTTTTTAGTGTTGTGTGTGCGGTTTTTGCATGGCTTCATTATTTTTTGTTATTCCAAAAAATCACGCTTTGTTTCATATTTTTCAGACACGTTTGTTTGTTTCATGTTTTGTACCAGTGCTAGTCCCAGAGCTAAACCTTAGTAACAAGGATGTTACAGAAAAAAATCATTCAGTCATCTTGTACCGCCGCTCGACGAGTATTTTTACTGTGAACTAAAATTATGCATAATTTCGTAAATGGTCGATTTTTCACCCAAAACCGCTTTTAAAACGCGATACCTTCGAAGAGACTGACTGAGGCTAAATCAAGGATTACGCCACGATCGTCGCCACCTCTTTCTTGAATGGCTTTGGCGGCGTTGTTCATCTTCAGGCACCCATGATGTGGATACTAATGCCTAGCGGACATTGTGCATACGGCAAACGTAATGTGCCTAAGACCAATTGCCATTTGATCCAGGCAGCCTTTATGCCTATTTTAATTATCCCTGATTTAGAGCAGCGGCACTGCAGCGTGATATTTCATATTCTGTCTGTTCTTAACGCGCTTAAAATGGAATGATGCATGCAACTGCTTTAAGCTGCGGTTTCTTAAGAAAGCGATGCCGTCACTTTATGACTAGAATATAAATATGGCGTATCACGGTGGGGCACAAAACGACTGTTTTATGCTGTTAAGGTGTCAAAAGCCCAATCAGACAGTGTTAACGAGAACTCAATTAGCCGTCATAATTTCAGCAATCCGTCCATCGTTTCTTAAGGTACAGGCCTTCCACCAGTATTGTGCAAATGAGCTATAAAGCTAAGCTGTGATACACTCTGCTTTATCACAAAACATATAAGAGGCATAGCGAGTAAGATTTAAAAGTACCTGTGATGTGTGACCTTTTTTTATCGTGGTGGAAGTCCTCATTGATGTCCTCCGCCCTGGGGTAGGCAGAGGGGTCTGTGAGACTCTTACTGACCATCCCTGTGTTCCCTCACACACTTGCGTCGGGGGGCTACGGGTGCAATTGCGACTTACGTTGCCCCGGACTGGTGACGGCCCGCACTCTGCGGGCCCTGTCCCATAAGGGGGAGTGAGGTGTTGAAACTCCCCATACGCGCCGCCATCTCGGGTCCTGTGTGATGGGGAGCGATGGAAGTCCCCGAGTCCGTCACCCCTGAACCCATTTAGGGAGGCTGTAAGAGGGCGTTATGGAACGCCCAGTGCGCCTGCTGCGGGAAGGGAGAGCACTTGTGATCTCCCTTTCCGTTTCTGCAACTTCCTTCTGCGAGATAACTGTTTTGCAGAAGGATACCACCGCGTTCCACGACTCGGCACTCCTGATAATAACTCCTAGAAGCAGCCATGCCCCGAGAGCACCTGCGTCACCCGAAACGACAGGGAGCCGTACCTCCTTCCGAACCATTTCTCGAGCACTGGTCGAATCGCCTCGACGGTAGCGGGGCCGGTGTTAGGGTGCAAGAGCCTCTCCCACCATTCCGCCACCATGACCTGAAGGAGCTCCGACCGGCATAGCGTTATCTGTTGCTTCGCCAGTCTCTCGCCCCGTGTCTTGGCTTCCTCACGCCACAAATGCAGTGACGCGAGTGTCTTCGCCTCCAAGTCCCAGGGCGGGGATCCGGTCAATGCGCAAGCCGCCTAGTAAGAGATCATGCGATATCCTCTAATGACTCTGACAGCTATTGCTCTCTGCGGTTTCCGCAGTATTGCAATGTGGTAGGCCGTCAGGTCAGTTGCCCTCACCGGGACTCCATAAAGGGCCATCGATCGCACGATCCCCACGAAGCAGCGTTGAAAACGCACCCGCCGCGCCCATCAGCTTCGGCACCAGCCGCTGAAAATGAGGGCCGAAATCCCATCGGCTGTCGAGCACCAATCTGAGTACTTCATGGTTGACTCGACAGCGATTTGAGTCCCTCCGACGGCGATATGTGATTCCGGCGGCCGCGCCAGTCGAGGGCCATGGAATGCGATGGCCTCCGACTTATTGAGGGCCACCTCCAGGCCCAGGCGTCTCGCCTCTCAGCACCCAGTCGTATCCGATGTTCCACGTCCTGGTGGAAAAGAACTTTCTTCTTGGCCAAATGCGGTCGTTTTTTTATTAAATTCGCATTAAATTGACCCAGTAAGTTAGCATAATATTCACCATTGATTGTTTTACCCTTTTGAAGGTATTCAATATGGATAATACCGCGTGCATCCCATTAAACGGTCGCCATGACTTTATTGGCTGACAAACCCACCTTGGCCTTCTTTGGCGCCGATTCACCGCGAGAAATCAACTGTTTTGACTGCTGTTTGGTCTCTGGTGTGTTGTGGGGGATCCATGTTTCGTCCACGGTTACGAAACGGCGCAAAAACTCGTCCACATTGCGCTTGAACAACACCAAACACTCTTGCGAAGTTGTCACACGATTGCGTTTGTGGTCGATTGTGAACAACCGCGACACCCATCTTGCGGAAAGCTTTCTCATACCCAAGTGATCATTTAAAATTGTAACCACTTAGCCATGTGAGATGCCTATGGCTTCCACAATCTCTCTCACTTTCAATCTCCGATCGGCCAACACCATATCGTGAATTTTTTCAATCGTTTAGAGGTGTAGAGACCTCAACTGGGCGTCCAGTACGTTCGGCATCTTCTGTGCTTAGTCGGCCACAACGAAATTCTGTGAACCACTTCTTTACCATTGAAATTGATGGTGCAAAGTCCCCATAGTATTTATCAACCTTAACCTTGGTTTGAGTGATGGTTTTTTTCCTCTAAAAATAATGCTTAATGAGCACACGAAATTCACTTTTTTCCATTTTCTTCTCAAAATACGCGGCAGTCTGCTATCAATGGCTGTCAAAGACAAACCTAAAGACGCAGCTTGTTCAAATTTTGACAGAAGTCAACTGATAGTTGCCTGTTGACAGGAGCAGTGTTGCCCGTTCAGTTAAAAGACAAGAAATTAAAAAAGTCACGGACTTACGGTCTTATTTATAAACACCACTTAAATTTTAATCAATTGCTAAGCAATTGATTAGCAAAATTCTCATTCATAAACGCTATTTAGCGCTAAGAGGACGCTAAGCAAAATGGTTAGTAGCTGTCAAAATTAAACACCACCGGTGCCGTTTAAAGCTTGCTAAGAGGCAAGATGGCGGATTTTATTTGAATCATCTGATCGATACAAGATTATTGTGTGCTCGAGGTAATTTTGTTCTCTATTATCGAGTTGTGCCTTAGTAAATATGGATTTCGACAATCTTTTACGGGATTTTAGAATGACGTAGAAGAATTCAATAATTTTGAAACGCCGCCGGCGGGAACTAGACGCAAGGAGAGAAAGACCTACATATAAAGCTTATTTAAAACTCACTACCAGGTTAATTACCTATTAGATAATATTCTTCATTCGAAGTACACAGTCATGATGAAAGGATAATTAGTGAAAGTTCAATTAGGAGGGGGCTCAGTACCTAATGTGTTCAGGAGATTTGAAGAGAATCGATTTCGTGAGGAAGTTCAATGGACGTTGTATTATCTTGTGTGTTTATCTCATATTATATTAATGTGCCAGCTCTAAGGCCCAGAACTAAAGAAAAGCTATGTTGTAGCAGTCACAGAAATAACAACAGATATTTTATAGAAAAAAAAATTATTTTGAATAATAATAAAGCTACATTATTGTTATAAATTCAATATTATTGATTTCCAATATTCTTCCTCCAAAGACGGGTGTCATTCTTTTCTCATGGCACTCGCATTCCTCATCGTTTTCATGGAGCAAGGTCTCCTCCCTCATCTTTGCGAGGTTGAATAATATTTGTGCTAGGTGCTAGTGGCTCATAGCAGCAGTCAAACTTGCTGTAAAGAAATGTAAAATAAATAAGTAGTAATTGTTATTAAAAGATACTGAAACCCTGGTGCAAAATCAATAGGAACTAATTAAACATACAGAAAACATAACATAACATCCCCGAAGGGTTAGGCAGAGATGTATCTATAATACACCCACATTTCGCCAGTTATGTTTTAAGTCCCCTGTAATAGGGGGTGAGCCTTTTGCCATCAACCAGGCACAAATCCAGATCCTGGGCTGAGAAATTCGAGGTATTATTTATAAAATTATTCCGATGAAATTTTTAACTTTTGTCTGTCTAAGTCACGACAGATACAGAAATCGTGGTATTGACAACTTTATTTTAAAAATTCTGTTTTTTAGTCGACTATTTTGTTTATAATCTGTGCCGAACACGTAATATCTCCTCTATTTCGTTTCGCAACTAATCACTTGCTAACTAGCGTTTACAAATAAAGAAAAGTTAATCATTTATTTAGAGCTAATCAGTGATTAGCGAGATTTTTATATATAAGGCTGTTATTGACCCGCCCTCGTATGAAGGAATTATATAGGTGAACTTTTCTTAGCATCCCCACCCCCACACATCACGGGTGACAGCCAGTCTAAGTGGCAGAACTTAGAATGGCTGTCGTGTACAAAGCCAGTTATGTAATATACGTTGTTGTACAGGATACGCGTAAACTAATTAACGTGTTTTTCTTATTTCCATTATTTCGTAAAATTGCAGATGATTCAGTTCTAATCTAAAGATGATATACTTCTCTCTCTGTCAATCAGTCCTTAACTATTGTATAATAGTATGGGGCGCGGTTGATAAAACCTTGGTAATAAAGGTTGAAAGAACGCAACGAGCTCTGCTTAAAGTGGCATATGGAAGACCATTCCGGTACCCCACTAACACACTCTACACTGAAGTGGGAGTTCTTAGAGTCAGACAACTTTACATCCTATCAGTCACTCTAAGATTTCACAAAACCTTCATATGCACTTGTATCGTGTCAAGTCGAAGAGTACAATGGGAAAGGGTTCGATGCCGTAATCCAATCGGTAGAAGGTCGTACGGTTTTATGAGACCGCACATTTACATGAAACTCAATAACCGACTCAAAATTCTACAGCTTACCCAAATTAAATGCAAAATTACGGTTACAAAATGGCTTCTTACTCTGGACTATGAAATGACTGAAAACATCAGCTATTTTTTTTTTTTTTAAGTACTGATCATACAATCTTTATTTATTTATTATTCTATTTCACAAACATCCACATAATTATATACATGCTCCGGTATAACTTCCAGACACACTATCAACACCAACACAAGTATCTTATCATACACTCCCACAAACACACCATATCACACATACACGCAACATACATACATATTTTGGTATATCTAGTGTTTTATTTCTGTATTAGTTTTTTTATGTTATTGTATATTCCTTCTTTAAATTTGAAATTAAGAAATTTATTGTAACGTATATAATATACTTAACACATGCATACCAACAAAAACGTAAATGGAACGAAGGAGCCTGGATCGCACGACACAGGGAATCCTAGTGTGAGTTCCAGGAATCAACGCACTCGGATGTAACTTTCTTAAACAATAAATTATTCTATTCTATTCCAGATCAATCAAATTTAACAATCCTTCAACAAAAAAGGTGATAGCAGAGGAAATAATCGAAGAAGTGAAAGATGAAGACAGTGGACCTCCAGCCAAGGCACCCAGAATAGAACTCATGCCACAGAGAAGCATAAACACGAAACCGTCGTGGAACAGAAGTATAGGAGCTCTATCAAGGAAGCGCCCACTGATGAACCTAGTGAAGAGTAAGAAAGATACAGAAAATGAAAAAGTTTCGACCACTATTGTAAGTACTGACGTGACTAGTAAGAGCGGTGCAAGTAAAAAGACTGCTGCAGCTACCGCTGGGCTCGCGCTACTAGCGGGCTACTCCGGCAGCGACAGCGATTCGCAGTAAACCAATGTAATCATAAGGTTTTATTTAAATATAGGATTGGAATTTATACAGTTTTTAATTCTTAATCTCTTCTTTTTAGGGTTCCGTAGTCAACAAGGAACCCTTATAGTTTCGCCATGTCCGTCTGTCTGTCTGTCTGTCTGTCCGCGGTTTAGCTCAAAAACGATTGGTACTAGAAAGTTGTAATTTGGCATGAGTATACAAGTTAATATCTTATCAAGCTTTAAAGTACCAATTTTCGTTAAAGTCAAGTGTCCCCCCCCTCTACCAACTAAACGGTTGTAGTTAGAAATTCAAATGTCATGGCATTAGTACTTATATATAACGAAGTTAAAAGGAAAACTATCACACTTAAGTAGGCTTTACAAGTTTACGAGTAATAATCGACCAACTTAAATTTGCGGCTGCAAAAGCATGTTCTCCTATATATTCCATAAGGGAGAACATGTTTTTCAATTACAAAGTTAAGTTTGTTCTTACGATAAATTCATTCCAACTACGGAACCCTTAATTGTGCGTGGTCCGACACGCACTTGGCCGGTTTTTTGGTATGAAATTGATAACATCCTAAACTATTAATTAAGAAATATTTGCATATTATGTATGTATATTTTGTAATCAGGTTCTCGAAAACGGCTCTAACGATTTCGATGAAAGTTGCAATACAAGGTTTTACGGGGGCGAAACATCCATCTATCTTGGTCTCTCATATCTGAGAAAATTCGTTTTCTCTATTTTCACAGCCTCGGGAATGTAATACAACGTTGATATACCTGGACGATATGGTCCACGATATGGTCTCTTGTCGTGATCACCCGAGAAGAGCTCTGTCGACCAGGTACATGATACTAATATGCCATTGGGATATACCCAAAACATGAGTAAACTTACTGCTGATGGATTAAAAATTATTGTAAATATTTTCGTAACACACAAAAATATTGTTGCTGTGATTAAAAATCTTTTGTTTTACCAGTCCCCAGTTTATCTGCAAGGTCAGGCAGTTAAAAAAGGCACAGTCAGTAACATGCAAACAAACTAAACTTATAAAATTAAGTTAATAAGGTCTAAACTCTTATATTTGTTATAAAAGAGCATTTATTATGTCAGTGTTCCTTATAGTGGCACATTATTAGAAGATTTGGCTAATATTACCTTTATTCTTATAATTTGGCTGGGTAAACGTTAATAAATTCAATTAATACGGCTACAATAAGGGTTCGAAATATGTTCTTCTTATAGAGGCCAGTTACATTGCTTCTTAGCCATACAATATTCAAAATCATATAAAGGCTTTTAATATGGTCAATTATTCTTAGAAAAGTAATGCACAAGGTAACTATGATGCCTTTTAACTTATAGGAGCAACAAACGAATTCTAACATTTTATATGATCTTTACAAGGATGAAAGCAATCGTATTCCCTTATACAGTAATTACAAAGATATTATTCTCTTTATAGTTACATAACAATGTTTTACATAACTAGATTCGCCATTTTGAAAGTAAAGCAGATTGTGTGAATTTATTACGGAGTGGAATTCACATTTAAAAAATAGATTCAAAAGACTGGAAGAAGTTTAAAAGGAGCGGTGGTTACAGAAAAAAATATAAAAAAAATCTACGAAAACATGGTTGTGAGCATTACACCCACCACCTCTACTCCTATGATGCTACAAAATGACCAAGCCGATACCAACGAATCAGCCAATGGTTCCGCAGAGGATTATTTAATAGAAAATGAGAATGAAAAGGAAACTAGTGAGGAAGAATAGTGCAGCGATAGTGATATAAACATATTTTTAAATGAAGAGTTGAAGAATATTGATATTCGTAGAGAATGGGCAGTGACATTCAGCATTTCCCATGTCACTTTAAGTGACTTATTAAAAATATTACATCATGTAATGCCAAACAAAATGCCATTGCATGCACCTACATTGCTCAAAACAAATAAAGTAGAAATATGCATTACTGAAATTGGTACTGGGCAATATGGATGGCATAATGGATTACTTACACAATCACAAAAATCTTTCCAAAACTATGAAGTGCCCTAGAAAATAACCTTGAATTTAAATATCGATGGTTTACCGATACATACGAGTAAATGCTCGAATCATCAACTCTGGCCAGTATAGTGCAAAATTATTGAAATTAAAAATATATCACCTATCGTAGTCGGAAACATGATACATGGTTTAGTTTGGTTTAACAAATTATAGAAATAAGAGCAATACACATTATTGAAACTGAAGAAATACGACTAGAAGGATACCGCATGGATAATTTAGTTGACGCCTTTAACTACCCCTGAAAGTCTTCATTAATTTATATTTATAATTGTATATGACTTTTCATGCGCTGACATTAAATGTAAATTATTTAATGTAGAATATAATTCGGTATTGTATTTTACACCATTAATCCATACTTTGTAAAATAAAACAACTAATTTGAAAATCACATATTTTTATTAAAGTCATAATTTGTGTTTATGTTTTCACGACCTATCACAAAGTGTAAAGGTAAACTAGAAAGGGTCGGATATTATTTATTTATTTATTTATAACAGCTTAAACTACCATTACAGGGGTTACCCTAATGCGACAGATACAATACGATATGCGATATGCACAATTTAAGCATTCCTTTCTTAAAATAAAATGTGTCCACTTCCATGGCCATCGCATATTATGTCTTCTATCTTTACTTTGTAGAAATTTGTCAACATCTGCCAATATGTATACTACCATTGCAATATCTGCGGAAAAACATATTAAATATATAATTATATTCTTTATTGTGTACTTAGAATTATAATTATATTTCAAACTTAAAATTAGTGCACAAAAGCAAGTTTATTCCTATAAAGAGATCTCTTCCAACCAACCCATCCATAGTGAAACATAAATTTTATACAAATGGGAACAAGACTAGCTAGGTACAGGATTTTGTTCGTGAGAAAGGAACCCTAATGATATGTAAAATGGCGATAGCATAAGCAAGAAATGTTGCCATTATAAAGTCTTCACTCTCATAGGCTTCTTGTAGACGATGTGCGAATCGTTTTGCTCTCATAATAGCACTGGTTATAACATAACTAAATAATTAATAACGTTTAAAGCACAAAACCAGCTTAAAATCAAGGGCGGAATGATACTACAACACACAGCGCACCACATTTTATCATGAATTTGAATTCCCATACACTTTTCACTATAAATGAGCACATAAATTAGGTAAATAAACTACATAAAATAATAACTTACCGTTCACTTTTCAGTAAAATGGTTGAAGTTTCTCTTTATTCACCAAACTTTTGCGAAATAATGTAAATCACTAAGAAAAACACTTATTGCAGGATCATAAATAGACGGTTATAAGGGCCTACGGCTTTTTAAGAGCCTTTGATTTGCCGCAATGAGTTTAACTCCCTTATATCGGACCATAATAAAACACGAATAAGAGTGTTGTTTGTTCAATTGGCTTTTTATGAGCTTTTTTCTTGCCATTATAAGTTTAACTTCCTTGTTCCTTGTCATAATATAACACGTATACGGAAAAAAAGCGGGCAATAAAGCAACTATAAGGGGGGTATAAGGTTATTGTCTTTATAATTTGTGCCCAAATGCACCCTTATTAGCGATAATGTGGCTCCTATAAGAATATTATTTTTGGCAATATAAGCCACTACAAGAGCAATTTTTGTTTGTTGGCAGTACCTACTGAAAGAATTCTGGTCCTACGAGAAAATCCTGCTACAACTTTTTATGAGAAATCACCGAATTAAAAAAAACCTTCGATACTACTATTATTAATTGATGTAAATGCATCCTGACTCCTTACTGTCCCTGCCACGTGTGAACCTAAAAAGATTAAAATTATGCTTAAAAAAAACAGGTATTATGTATCAAAAGATGACATTTCAAAAACCGGGAAAGTAAAAAAACCGAATACAGTAGATATAGATAGTGTATCGGCAATGCAACAAAAACAGATTACTGCTAGGTGGATGACAATCGGCTTACCGCTTAAGGTCGGCATCGGCGCGGGCGCAGCGAAACACCTCTGGTGCCGCCCTTTGTTACCGTGCGTTCTATTTATTACGGTGTCAAGTGCATTCACTCGGCCAGTTTACCTGGCGCTTTCTTATTTTGATTTGACGGTCTATTTGTATACAGGTTGTTTCGAAATTTACTTGTATAGTATTGGACGGATTTATGTTGTGGTAAAAATATCTGATGAACCTACCGATATTTAAAGAAAGCCGGTTTCATTTGCTGATATGAAATGAAATTGTTTATTCTGTAAATAGGATATAGCAATCACTTTTACTGGTCATATAAAAAAAAAAGCTAGATAAGTTCGGCGTTTCCTATCTGACTACTCTGAGAAGAAATAACGAAACAAACTCAGAGGTCACACTCTCTTTTAAAGTCCAGACCAATCTTGGTCAGGCCATGTGAGGACCATGTAGATTAGTGTCTGAAATGGTCTTTTGAGGAAAGAATCACACAGATTTGAATGGACCTGTCCTGTCAGTGCAAGCATTTGTCAGTAATCGTGGAGCTCAACTCAGAACTTAAGGGGCTCAACTCGACTAACAATACCAAAGAAAGTACATTTGGGTAGGCCGCATAAACTACTCAAACTGCCAGACCATCAGCCAGTTGCCAGATAATAATTTATATTGAAATTACTAATAACGATTAGGTTTAAAAAGTTCCCCTTTATCAAATAACTAGCATCATACAAAATTAACAAGCAAGAGTTGGTACATAATTATATTAGTTTAGATCTGATTTGATTCTGATAATGATAAACAGAAAGTAGTTCCAAATAAAATCGTTATTTTATTTATATAAGGTCTTTACATATGAAATTGGAGATTTGTATGATAATTTAAAAACATAAAATTTTTGGTATTTTTTTTTATTTCAGCTAATAAAGTACTGGCCCAAATTATCTATACAATTTCGCCATTTTGATGCCAGTTTGTTTATCCATTTACTGTAGAAGTCTGCCGGACGGGAGGCGATGAAGTCTGCGAAAGCGTTTTGTACTGACAATCGGGTGTTGAATTTTTTCCACTTAAATAATTGACAAAATTTGGAAAAAAGTAGAAAAGCTTTGGGGCAAGATCCGGTGAGTACGGTGGGTGACGGGGAGCTTCAAGCTGTAACTCTTGTAGCTTTGCGATGATCTGTCGTGAAGTGTGAGCTCGCGCGTTGTCGTGGAGATGCAATGGGGAAGAGCGATTGACTAGTCTTGGTTGTTGAATTACGAGCTTCTCCGTCATTGTTTGCAATTCTTGGCAATAGACATCTGCCGTCACTGTTGTGCCATTCGGTAAGAAGCTGTGATGTACAAGTTCGGGACTGGTCCACCAGACAGTCACCATCATCTTCCTATGAGTAATAATATTTTTTTAGCACACTGATTAGGTGCTGTACCCGGGTCGACCCACTGAGACGAACGCTTACGGTTGTCGTACAGGATCCACTTTCCATCGCAGGTAACAATTCGATTAAGAATTCCCTCGTTTCTATGCCGATTCAGTAGTGCTATGCATGCTTCGACGCGTAAAGCTGTTGGTCGCTTAGTTCGTGTGACACCCACTTTCCGATTTGACGCAAGTGCTTTAATGTTGTTTTGACACTAACTCCAAGGCCCGCAGCAAGCTCAGCCGTAGATTGAGTTGGATCCGCTTCCACTATCGCCTTCAATTCGTCGTTGTCAACAATGGTTACCGGGCGACCATGGCTCGTTCTTCAACTCAAAATTTCCAGATTTAAAACGATTGAACCAATAATGGACCGTGTTTATGCAAGCAGTGTTAGGTTAGTATCCCGTACACGTCGTTAATGTTTCATGTTGTTTGCGCAGCGGTATAACCACGTAGGAACTCATATTCGAAAATTGTACGAATTTTCAGTTTATCCATGGCGCCAAAAAATACCACAATGTCACAAAAACAAAAAACTATCTAAAAATAAATGACTGAATTTGAAATTAAATTAACGTCTTTCGAATAAAATTCATTTGAATTTCGAATTTCGCGTCAATCCACAGATAATTAAATCTGAAAATGCTGGTTATAGAATCTCCAATTACCTACATAGGTAAAGACCTATTATTTGAGAGAAAATTAAAATCCCAAAAAAAAATTACAGTGCTAGAAAGGACAAATACTTATAATGTCAATCACGACAGGAATAAAATTAAGTATCCTTTTTGATCATCCTGTATTTACATCCTTTTTTACACTTTGTACCTGGCTTAGGAATTAATTAATTGGAAAAAGGCCGTTCAATGCATTTGATGAACGAATATTGGGAACATCGTATGTGATATAGGATAATAACGATTCTATCAAGGAATTTTAGAATATGGCCGCTTATGTTTAATCACTTTCATTAAGAAGTATACCGTAATGGCACCAAAAACTAAATGGGACAATTCTTAAAGTATCCTTAACGTCTGATAGATGAAAATCTAACGGTTGAACCCAATAACCTATCTATTACCAGTTTTGGCATACTGGAGATAGAAAAACATATCTGTCTATTGTTTTAATGCCCCAATAATCTGTCAAAGAATGAGGGCCTCACGGAATTGTGGGACAACATTCAATGACAGATAGAATTATACTGTCAGTAGCGATTTGTCTTTTACTGAAAATAGGTTATTTAGTTCGGCCGTAAATGGACTCGGCCCAGAATTCGGCTAGGTACGTCTTTGGCGCCATCACTAGCGTCCATCAGTTTCTGCGACGTGCAGCTGACAGGACACGCAGGTCATGACATTCAGTGTTCCATCTATTCTCGTGATTAGATGACCTAAAGAACTTCTAGGTTGTTATCGCTGTCTGGTTGCGTTGTGAAAATGCCGTATAAAACCCTTAAATTCTTCGTCTTTTTTTCAAATACACAGGCTCTATAGAAATCAAATAGAAGCTGCAAATTTTGAAGAGGATAACGCTTGTTCCGCGATAGAGCAGTAGAACGTAAACGTTTTGACTTTTATTAATGAACTTGGAGTCCCCTTTGTACCAATACAAACCATTTCTGGTTTAATGGTACAAACCAAACATGAACTTGTATTAAGACTGTATGCAAAAAGGTAAAGTTACCTCATAAATTCGAGATATGTAGGTACGAATATCTATACTTATACGTAAATAAAAATGAATAATGCTGTTCCGACGCGGCTGCACCGATTTGTTTATTTTTTGTTTTCCAATGTTCGTAAGAGTCCGAATTAGCTTTTTAGGGCAAAAAAATTGAAGTTTCCAGTCTGAGAACTGAACGTGCTTTTTTTTCTATGAGATTTTGTATGAACTGAATACCATAATTCACGGTTATTGAAATTTGGACACGACAACGTCTGTACACTCAGTTAATATACAGGGCGGCAGCATCGACATACAAGTACAACCTGTTATCATCATCAGGATTCAATACATGATGGACGCCAGAGCGTTGAAATTTTTCGTCGGTTATAAAAAAAAAAATCTAACTAACTGTTTCCTACAAAAGTGTAATACCTACCTCCGCGGTCAAAATGCATGGAACTGCTATTTTTTTTATTTTATATAACCGACGAAAAATTTCAACGCAGGTGAATGCAGGTTTACAAGTCGATGATCCTTAGAAAATTGAACGGCCCTTGAGAACTGTTCAATCATCCCAAGTCACCTAACTCTTTGGAGAGAATTTGAACACAGGCAAAGCTCCCAGTCACAAACCAGAGATGTCTTTCGCGGAAAAACAAGCCTCCTAATGCCTTAATAAGTAAGTGGTGGTTACCTCCGTGTCACAGAAGTGTCCATTAGTGACATATTTTTGGCAGTTGAGATTTATTGATTAGTTGAACTGGTAGCAGATAAAGGTAGTCTTGTACATTATTGAGTCTGTCCATTAATAAGAAAACCGTTTAAACTCTCATACGATTTCAAACGAGTAAGTATTCGAAAATGTTAGCGTAAAAACGTAGCTCAGTAATTTTTCATTAATCGGGAATAGTTTAATTTCGAGTTGATTCGTAGAGTACTAAGGCGACAAAGACAAGGATTCTAGAACACGAAGGGCTGTCCAATGTCCTTGAGGAGAGATGACGCAAAATGCGTCACAAAATACATTTTAAAGTTTAATAAAACAGGATCTCCATCTACACTACAGTACCAAATGATTCATAATTCCAATTTGAATGCGTATACCATCATCATGGATATAAATAGTCCACAAAAATAACGCAGTCCATAGTCGAAAGATGACGCTTTTTATTGTTATTTATGAAACCGGTTCAACGAGTGGCTTTCATTGGCGATAAACGATTTCAATGGCATGCGTGGGTATCCCATTAATGAAGTCAATTACATGGGAAAGTTTCAAAAGGATAGAACATTCCATTTGGCTATCAACTAATCACTGATTGATTAAATTATGCTCTGTTTCCGCCCTTTTTCCTGAAAACGCATTATTAATTCGCAAAGCGATGTAATCGCAATCAATGCCTGTTGATATGATCAAGTTTCTAATCACTTCTTATCGTGTGTGTATGTATTATGAAAGTTGGTATATATTATAATATTGGACGCATAACTAATAAATTAATATTTTCCTTAGAATTTATTTCTGCTGCATAACCAAATACGATATCTGTGGAATGTATCTAAGCATAAATATCAAAAAGCTCGTCGATAGAAAATGCCATTGAAATCTTTTCTATGCGCATTCCATGATTCAATGGAATCAGACTTCGAATCGTGATTAATATAAGCTCGGTCCCACGTAATACTGCTCTTATTTAAAGGATCTCATTACTTCGCAGTGGAAGCCTCTTTTGTGAAGAAGTATCGTGAAGTACGTTATTGTTGCAGTACCTATCATTATATAATATCAACAGATATTATTTACAGCAATACCAGTATTAAAGCCGTAAAAGTAAAAATCATAAGTGGGTTTAATGTGAGCTTGCTAACTAGCGTTAACAGCCATTAACCACGCCCACCGGGGCCATCATTTAACAAATTAATACTTTTCTCCACGCTAGAGGGTACCTGCGGATTCCTGCAAATCGGGTCTAAACAAAAAGTGCATAGCTCACGGTGTTCAGATAAATACGCGTCGTATCCCAATTTTTTTATCGACATAAATATTGTTTTTTCATAAATGTGTAACGGCTTTGTGCCGACACGTCGATGTTCCGTTCTGGGAAGGAGAGATGTCGCGGCGCCGCGTGGCTAATAAATAAAAGGCTGCTTGGGAAATATTATGTTACGTCTACGTCTCGGGGTGTTTTTTGGGCGAGCTGCGCAGGAGGCGGTAGCGGTGCGGTGGTCGGCCGCCTTTGCCCACTCGAGCTCGTAATGGGGCGGATTTCACTATCTACGTGGAACAGATTACGTGCTCCTTTATCTCATTTAATCACCCGTAAACATAATGAACAGATTTTCTTTTTGCGACTTTGGTCCTCCTGTCTGGTCGTTGTCCAGACTCGGAATGTTCGTGACAGTTAACAGCACATAATCTACAAAAACACGTAGCATGCCTGTTGTTTTTTTTATCTGTGGATTACTGCTGTCTGCCTCTGATGTATAAATTATGATATAATGTTGTCGGAAACAGTGCTGCAACGCAAGACAGAAAGTAATTCCTGCTTTTTGATGTATGTATAAAAAAGAAAAGCTATCGTCTACGCATTATATTATTACTAGGACATTTGACATTTCGCACTTTATTCAAAAGGCACTCATTAATTTCCCAAGAACGTTACTTGGCCACGTCGCTTTAAATATGTAAATCTAGAATTATCATTTCACCATAGTATAATGAAATGTTTTGATTTTTATCCCATAAATTTGTGATCATCAAGAGAAATACGAGCTTATCCTACCTATAGCTTTTTCACACATCGATATTTATATATAACCCGGTTTGAGCGATAAATCTCTAGCAAAAATTATGATTTTAATCAGTTTTTACTTTAATCAGTTGCATAATCTTATTTTCCAACTGATATCGTGATTATTCGTGATATAACTAATCATGTTTTCCAATTGTTTACTAATAGCGATGATATTGATGTGCATCAGACCAAGTGTAAATATAGGTAGGTACAGTATCTCTACAAAAAATAAAAAATACACCCAGCCAACTAAAAAATGTAATCCTGGAATTCTCTTGTGAAATTTTCGCGGAGAATCTACAAAATTTGCAAGTTTTCATAAGGGTACTTAGGTGTTACCTAATCTCATTTTGTAACTATAGACAATGGTACTCTAATATTCAGTTAAACCTCTTTGGTAATAAAGGCTCCTTTTCCATTGGGGAAAGCTAACTGTCATCCTATTTGGCTTCGTCTGCAACCATGAAGGTAGGTACTGGATTTTGCGGAAAATAATGGTAGGTATGTGCGTGGTGTTTGAACTGGCGAAATGTGGGTGCCTCCCCTCTGCCTAACCCTTCGGGGAATACTGGCCTGATGTTATACAGTGTGTTATGTAGTGGTATGTAAATGATGAATCTTTCTTACAGTGCATTAAAAACTAACCGAATACGATTTCTTAGTTCAGCCCCTGCTCTGACAAAGTTCCTATGAACTTACCCTATCTGCATTGAGCATCAGCATTGGCAGACTTGTTCCACTCACTGCATAGGACTCCTGTTTCTGCCATGCTTTTCTTTGTCTCCGTCTGTGAAATCCATGTCTAACCCGCGTTCCTGCTGCCCTACATTCGTATTTCAGGCAAAGAAATCTTTTGAATAAGGGTCGTTATAAAAAATAACAAATATTATTCTGGTAACTAGCGTTATTTCCCTTACGACCTCCCTGCGTGAGCTACACATGTTTTATGATCATTATATTTTTGGACTCGTTCAATAATATTTCACCCCAAATATTTGGACCAACCTCGGAAACATGGAAAAGTTAAACATCAATTTCATTTGATGATGATGATTGATAAATGATCGACTTTACTAACTGATTTTGCCTTCCAATCCCTTTTTAGGGTTCCGTAACCGAAGGGTGCCTTACGGAACCCTATCACTAAGCCTGCGCTGTCCGTCCGTCTGTCTGTCTGTATCTCATGCCCTAATATCCGTAATAGGTACAGATAGTGCGCGATTACTGTACTGTAAGCTGTACGGAGCGGAGCGGAGTGGGCCGCGTCGTCGTGGATTGCACTATCTATAGACAGTTGAAATTTTCACAGATTGTGTATTGTATATGTATATGGTACGAAACCCTTCGTTTGCGAGTCCGACTCGCACTTGGCCGGTTTTTTTGTTTTGTTATTGTGAGGGCTAGTCGGAACAGCATTCCATTTGTTGGGTCAAGTGCGCGACGGTGTGCGCCTGCGCGTATTATTTTATTTTAACCTTAAAACTGAAATCGTGTGCATAGTTGGTAACGTAGTGATTAGCAGTTATTGGACAATTGTCTGCACACCGGATGCCACTTAGTACCCCTCATGATTGATTAAAAAGCCGCAAGTTATTCATCCTGCTATAAATAAACTTGTTAATGGAAGGCAGCTCGTAATTGGACCTTAAAATTCCTTCATACACACGCACACTAGCACGTTATGACAACATAATCCGTCCTATACGATTATTTGAGGATCTATGTTTGTTAATGTTAGCTGTTACTCATTCATTATACTTACCAGTCAAACCAACTCTACCGCATTCCGCATATTATTTCAGAGACTATAATTTCTAAAAAAAATATTCAAATGCGTAGAATTATTTTTTAAATTCACTTCTAAAGACACCTGACGTTTAACCAGCAATACACTCAGTGGAGTGTATCATTCCTGGGGGGCAATTCCCGTAATTCTTAAGAACAGGACCTGTCAAAAATACAAAGTTTGACAGATTGCGACTTAAATGTGAACGATTTTTAAGTACGAGAATTGGTCTTCAGGTCAATATTGGAGAAACAATGATTTCGCTGAATCATAAGGTATGATTGCTTTTGTCCATATGAGAAAAGGTACACAGGTAAGTAAGAGAGAGAATATTCCAGAATAAAAATCAAATAAGCATCAGATAGTACATCCGAGCAGGCTTTCACACATGCCGCCGCGATAAGAATTCTGTCGGTATGTGTGCGTGCGCGCAGTGTTGAACAAACGGCTTACTCTCGCACACTAGCACGGTTCTCGGAAGATGTTCCATTCATAATTTTAACAACCGCTCATTATGCTGTGCCTGCGAGCGAGATGGGGGGAGGGAAGTGTTGGCTCTGAGCTATTCCGAAAAAAAATACGGGACGTATTAATATGTAGTACATTTGTGCTGATAGATAATCACATTAATATATTGGTTTTCTTTCCAAAGCTGAGGTAATTTACGCATCTGTAAAATCAATATAGGATCCTTATCTTCCGCATTTCTGCCCATTGCCCGTTGAATACCAAAGTACAATTTTGCAGAAGACACAGTTCTCACATGGAGACAGCGTTGAGAAATTCGTTATAAGAATTTCGAGACATTCAAATCCTCCGAGCGACTTTGAAACCGGTATACAAAGGCTCAAATATTATCCACTGGATACCAACACATACCTACTTACATTTCAAGAAAATATTCTGATAGCCATGATAGCAATTTTTGTTGATCTCACAATTTTTTTTAATCACCTGCCTATTTTTGGAGAGATACAAGTTTGATCTTTAAATAAACTGTAGGTGGAATTGATAAGAAGCTCCTATGTCTCTGTCATCACTGTAGACTGATGTGTCTCGTATGCCTCTATCTTCACGCAAAAAAAGATTTTCAAGATGACAGATGGATCTCGAAGGTCACTCAAACAGTCAAACAGAACTGATACTTCAAACTCGGAGTGTAGAGCCATTTTATATCCCGGTTTCGGGATTAAACCCCACACAATGTTCACAATCTCGTCTCTTGTGGTGCTCATTAAAAGTACCTTAATGTTTTATTCCGCTAATCTTCACATACCTTTTTATTAACTGTGTAAGTAGAACTATCTTCGAGCTGTATCAGAACTGTTCCGGTACCGCTCTAATTATCGCACACGCCAGATGTTGGCTATATAAACTTAACAGTTCTCTGTAACTCTAATGACTAATTATTACATGACGAGTTTTGTACTCTGTAGGAAGCTGGCGACACTACTACATTTGAGTATATTGTAACCCCGACGCAAAAAGAAGTCGGGTGTGTTCGTAGCTCCCAACCAAACCGGAAAATCGATCAATCTATGATCGATTTTCCGGTTTTTTTATCTTTCTCATACAATCGAAAACTAACTGGACACCTAATTTAGGTAATATTATCTAGAAAGTCCATAAATAGTTCTAACATTCCTTGCTCGCAAAGCCTGAAAATAATTTGCTGAGAATTGTTCTCCTTGTCATTTAACGCAAAGACAATTTAGACTGTTTGAAATACGCAATGAGTCCATTGTATTTATTAGAATGACATATTACTGCTACTCGAACTTACGGACTTTGAATTTCAACTGCAAAATATTCATTCGGTTCGTCCATCAGCATCTAGATGGCTACGCAGGCGCAGGGACAATGGTGCCGATTCTCTTGTACACCGTACTAAACTAACTAAACTATCACTAAAATTTCTTACTTTTGGCTATGAGAATCTTAAAGCTATTCTGCAATAAAAAGTCTCTAAATTTAAAAAAATATTTTGACAACTAATTCGAATTTGACAATTGCGACTCCTCGTGGTACATACTTGTTTGCCCTACCCCGTGAATTTTTATAGAGCCGGAGGCGCGCAGGGGAGGGCTGCCTCGACGTGTTTATATGGAATTTTTCACTTTTTGTTTGGAAAAAAAAAATACCTACGTGTAGAATATTAGGGGTATAAAGGTTTCATAAAGGGGATCGAAATTTTCATTATTTTTGCGATAGGACACACTATTTTCGAGATATAAGCAAAGAAAAGAAAAAAACTCAGACCAACTTTTTTATTGGTCTGAGGAAAAAAATCCAGTACAGTTCTGTTTTTGCACCTGAAGTCGAGGTGTTCGTGTGAATTTTAGTTCATGACAACTAATAATATTCCACACCATTTTTGATCGCGATTAAAAATGGTCAGATTTAGTTAGAAAATTACAATTTTAGGTGAAAAACGTCAAATTCAGAATAACAAAATTGACATTTTCACTAAATTAAAATCTCAGTACAATCATAGTGCTGTCAAACTAAAATATAGTTAAGTTGTGCCACTTTAGTCTATTTCAGAATGGGAAATCATCGTTTGACAGGAGGAAACTAAATTTTGGTGATTTTTTGTCTAGTTTAGAGGCATTTGTGACAAGTGAATCGGCACCAGTGGCTCCCCCTGCTGTCTTGCAGTTGTCAATTGAGTACCAACTGCTTCTAAACCGCTTTCTTACTGAATTTCTAAGTCGGAATGCACTCAGTCTGTATACTCGTGTGGATAGAGGTACCGTAAACTCGATTGTTTCAGTAGGCCTTCAAGCAATCCATCTGGCACAGTCTAACGTCTTGTGCGGTATAACTGGTATACAAAGAAACATTTAAGTTATTATCAGTGTTTTTTTTTAAATAATAGAACGGCGTTGAAGTACCTATAACAAAACAAATAAAATTATTTCAATTAAATGTGTCATAGGTGATAGTGAGGTTGCTTTTAAACTTATGAGAGATAGCTGAGCGCCATTTTTCGATAACATCCGAACAAAGTGCATTCGTTAATTAAATTCCAACGATTTCAATTTAATCTTTACACAAAAGTGTGGCGAACTATCTACAGCTACACCAATGTCACACAAAAATGTATCTCTGTTGAATCTAGACTTGTTATTCGAGATCAGTTAGTAACACTGAAAAGAGTTCGAGTATATACTTAAATACGCGATAATTTTTATATAAAACCCGTATTCGCGACTCTTAAAATGTTTAATATAGCAGCGCAGCGTACAGCAATTATGTCATAGTACATCGTGTGTGGCCTCCACCTGATACACGGAGCGAATGGTACCGCGCATTCATTATTGTTTCGCTGCACATAAGACGAAAAGGCCAGTTTATTGATGAGAGTAATGGGGAACGATAATAAATAAATAAAGGTAAACATTCAGGCCCGCATACTCGAATCTACGCAGCATTATTTAATTTTTTTCGGAAGCTCTTTATCAAGCAGTCACGTAAAGAGCTAGTAAAAGTTTAAAAGGCATCTTTTCAACTTTATTCTTCCATTACCTACCTGTAATTTCAAGATTCCGAAACGTGTGAGTTTAAACTGAGAATAATAATTTTAATATTTTCATAATTGACGGTTCTCTACGTGATTAATTACTGTTAGATTACTGTAAAAAAATAATTTAGATAGTTACTTATGATTACATTCCTATGTATGAGCTCGACCGCAGTATAGAATCCTGATGAATATTCAGGACGTGTGCACCATCAGGTTCATAGAATGTCTGAGAAACTGCCCATTAAAATTATGACAGGCCATCTACATTCCTGAACAACAAAGCCGACCTACGATTAAAATAACACCTCCTTCGTAGAACATATCCATTTTACTTCACAAGGGTCCGTAACGTTTCCGCTGGGATCCTATGATACCTTTTTTCCGAACACGGTTGAAAAAACTTGGCGTCCCATTAACAATAAGATCAAAACTAGCCGGCCGCGCCACAATGGCCGGTGAGCGCCAGCCTCCGGCCGCTTGAGAGAAGCTTCCAGGAATTGCGCCCTTTAAAAAAAGATCCAACTCATGTTGGGCGTGTGATAGTTGGCGAACTCGCATTCCTGGCCTGCTGCCTGCACCCTCGCCTCGCCCTGGGCGCCGCCTTGACGCCGCTCCTGCCCCACGCTACCCTCCACCACCACTCTTCAAGCTTAACGCTCTATTACTCAAAAAATACTCGTCATAGGTAGCTGTTTCCAGCATTTTCCAGCCAAGCCTTTTCTTCTCTACCGATATATGCAGACTAATGCTTATATCGGTAGAGAACATCAAACTTCTTCTGTGGATATAAGATACCAATTCTTACAGTATTTCTCAAGTTGTAGATATACTAAAACGATGACTGATCTCTTTAATTGCTACGGGGAAATATAAAAAGTATCATTTGCTGGCAATAAATACATCCCAAAAATTACTATCGAGACGACAAAAAGTGCAAAGATCGTATTGACGACGCCTTTGTGCGGCACGGGTAATCTTATCGTCGTATGGAGTGCAAAAAATTGTGGACAATCATACAAAAGTAATATGATGATTTGGGGCGACCATTAGTGAATGCCACCGCGACTGCTCCCACGCTCAAATGGTCCGGTGGGGTGGTTTCTTTACATCAATAGCCCACGATTCATTGGGCGTAAAAGTAAATGCAACCAATTTACATCATGTAAGTGTCTATTTAGCACTACTTTGAAATTAACGCCTGTTCAAGACATCTTTTGTAAAAGATATTTTGAATGTTTATTTCGAGTGCCATCACAGTGTAATGTTTTGTATCTAATGTCGAATGAATACAATTTGCATATTCAAGATAGTTTTAATACACTGAAGCATTGATACATTTCTTTAGGTAAGAAGGCATCCGGTTCTAATTCTAATAAGATAAATAATAATATAGGTACGTTAACAAATTTAAATAGAACAGTATTGTATGAAGTTCATGTTATTATTGATAAGAGATAATAATTATGTCCCTACCTACTTTCCTTTCATATTTAGATTATTAGTTAATAAAGGGCTCTGCTGTATATATCTACTAGGTACTTATTGCTTATTGAACAAAAGTAATGTACCCAGGATTTTGTAATTTCTATATTTAAAAGAGTGTCCTTGGAGTTTCTTGCCCGTTCTTCTCCATAGAGATCTACGTTTTGGAATTGGCAACTAGCTTCAACTTTCTGACTAACTGACTGACTCTGTGACAAATCAAAAGTGCCTGTAAATGATTTAATTGAAATAAATGCTTTGAGTTTGAACATACAAGGAATCAGTCAACTCGCGTACCTATATATTGTATATGTAACTTGGACAAATTCTATGAAAAATTATCTCCACAGGGACCCCCTGCAGTGATAGTGTTTATGTATACGGACGGAATTGCCCCAGACCTTGACGATAGGGATTATTATATTAAGCATAATCATCGACGTCTCATAAAGTTCTCTACGAACGAAAAGAAACATGGCAGTTGGATGATAACTTCTGTTCCTCATAAAAGAGAAAGTGTCGGAATGAATTTATAATTTATGTATTTAGGATTTATCAAATAGAGCATAAAAATGACGTTCAGCTCAAAATTCCATGTGACTATGCAAACAGTTGTCGTGCCTGGTCCATAAAATTTATAACACAAATATATACATGTAATGCTGCGCGCCACTTGTCGGGAATGCTGTCTCCAACGTTTTATTTCGTTACGTGTTTGTTGGTATGCCTGCGCCTGCACGCATCAACCACCAGGGTTCTATTGCCGTTGTTTTTCTGTAAGATGCGTAACAAATTATGACTGATAACTTAGTATGACTTCATGTGATATTATTTTCACATTTTAGAGCCCTAATCTACAAATTGTGGAAATGAAATACGACCCAATTTATACAACGTTGGTAAGCAGTTAATCGTTTGTTGATAATGAATATAATGTATCACATTCGAGAACACTTACGAAACTTCAAATGATAAAAATGTTCGCTATGATGTGTAGCGCTGTTACACATCTCTGGCCCCAGTGGTTACGTCATACCATTGCCATATTAGCTCAATATCATATTATTATGATGCACGCACATAATGCATAGAGTTCACTTGTTTATCGAAACACTGACCTATGGAGTAACATAACGGCCCAATGATAAATACATGGGAAAAGTAACACTGCGACCATGGGAACTAGGTGATAGGAACCGCTCATACGTTGACAACTTATTTTTTGATAATGATATGAATGTCCGGTGTAATCAATGTTAATACATAATATTGAATGCAGACGTTGGATGCTTTCAAGGAGGCTCTGCCCCGCCATATATTTGTCAGTTTCACGTATCACTGTCAATACGCCGCGATGTTCCCACGATACAGCAATCTGAATTGCGCATAGTCGTTTAGTTTATGCGCTCCTTCAAGGAAGGGCGCCATTTGGTCGCTAACATATTCTGATGACTTCGCTTATCGATACGACTACAATAGAAATAGACCCAATATTTTCAAAAACCGAAATTCCATATTGTCGAGTTAACTTTTACTGTTCGCGTGGTAATTTCACCCCTATAAAATTAAACAGTTTTGTGTTACAGATATGTAACATAATAATCACGTCATTGCAGGGCCCATTCAGTTGATTAGGGTGCCGCATGCCGCCCGGCGAGCCAATTGTAGCGAATTCCCGACACGTGACCACTATTTGCTGGCATAAAAATATCACCACCGATTATTACATTGACCTTATTTATAACCCAATTAAGTCATTATGTACCAACCCTAACGATGCGGGTCTCGCACGCTGACGAATGTTCGCCAATTATTAGCTGCTACAGAAAATATATAAATTATTTAATATTAATATAGTTCATTGAGTGTACTTAGATAAGAGTCAAGAAGGCGGCGCGACGACGGTGCGTATCCGGCCACCGATGCATTGATAAACTAAATACGAAATACGAGTATGTGCAAACAAAACATGAATTGGCATGTTATCAAGAAATTGAGTGTAGAAAAACAACAAATAACGTTGTCAACTCAATCCGTAACAAGTGTTTGGTGTAGAAGATACAGAAAAAAGACTGCATGTATTTCAGAACCGTGAAATCAAGTTAAATGAAGCGCCACCGAAACAAAATGTACGGAATTCCCAATTCACAGTGTTTATAAAAATGCCTCCCAGGAAGTACCTGTAACAAATGACCATCATCTTTGGTTCAGAAGAATAAGTAATAGTCGATATGACAATAGACTGGGATATCTGGCGCCAGCGAGTCGTAGTGCCAACAAAAATATAACTGTCCGTAAGTGAGCTGACGAATTGTCAATAGCTGGTACCTGACTATTGTCCTGCAGGTACCGTCCGTACTTTGTTATGCGTTTAACAAACGAAAAGTGAAAAGCACAGGAAGCGATACTATCTACAGAACAGAACAATAATCCTAAAGTAACACGTCGATACACGTAACATGGTTTAGTAGCCCAAAGGGTTTTGTTTTGTTTATAAACACGGTATTTTGTGAGATTCCTTAAGGGATATTGATATTATAAAAGTTTAATTTGAATGTTAAATACACAAACTAAACTATTTAATTCTCAGTCATTTGTTTTCTGTCATCAGTCCTAGAAATGTGTTGATTAACTCCATATCCCTTCCACTAGCAGTAAATAGGTAAACAATATCATGGTTATCCTTTCTTGAAATGAGGAAAGATGCTTCCAGAAAATTGATATACAACTTTTAATAGAGTACCTACCTATATAAAAACCATGTTCATGTTATGTCCATTATAAGTACCTACGAGTATATCTGAAGCCTTTGGACATGAAATATTTATATCAGTGCAGAAAAAAGAAGTTACCTGCTGAAAAACCACAGATTAATCTGCACGGTTACTTATGCAAAATCCAGTCGCTTGCAAATTCATTCATCATCATCATCATTTCAGCCATAGGACGTCCACTGCTGAACATAGGCCTCCCCCAATGATTTCCAAATCGGCCGGTTGGAAGCGACCTGCATCCAGCGGCTTCCTGCGACCTTTATTATAAGGTCGTCTGTCCACCTTGTGGGTGGACGTCCAAATTAATTATATAATTATTATTCACGTTACCTTTTTGTGCCCATTGCCGTGGAGTCCATGGGGTGTTGGGACACTGAGGCCAAGGAGCTCATTAATGATATAGGGCACAGGCTCCGTGATAAAACGGTTGACTCCCGATCCTGCTCGTTCTTGGTGCAAAGGTTAGCCATTGCCATGCAACGTGGTAATGCAGCAAGCGTTATGGGCACCTTTGCGCCGGGAACAGTTAGTGGCGGGTTATTTGACTAGTTTTTTGACGTGTTGTTGTTTATGGTTCTTTTTAAGATACAAAGTTAATTATTTTGAATAAAAACAAAAAAAAAACTTCTAATGCTATTTGCCTACTGTAAATGTCATAAATATGTATTATTTTCTATGACATATTCGTGTATCTCTTTGTCCGTTCCTAATAATAGTTAATGTTATATTATAACTGTCTATTTAGAATTTACAGTTAAAAATATTCATAACCATATTTTAAAAAAATGCAAAATGGGTGACTGTCGACTAGTTAGACCATAGACATAGTGTCCCTGGTATTTAGCATAAATGATTAATTATATTTATCAGTTATAATGATAAACTATAGGTACTTGTTTTTATTATTTTTAACAAAATAAGTTACAGAGAAGTATCAGCTAACACAGTCACACATGCTAAAATTATAACAGTGCTATTTAAAAAAAACAATACAAACCAAAAAACAACTGAAGGAAACGACACATTTCGAGGAAGCATTTCGGCGCACAAAACGAGATTTCCTCGAAGTCCGTCACAACTCACAAATTAGTGAATGAGACGTAATGTCCTTTGCATAAGACATTGTAGTGCACCATGTGGCCGGCCGAGCCGTGGGGTAGCGGGTTGCAGTTGGACACATGTGTTTACGCGTTCATTCATTTGTGCTATTAATGGGTCCATTCAGCATTGTCTTGCACATGCAGCGGAAACGTCTCCTCGCCCCGCCTCCGCGACAAATGAGCAGAAACGATTATTGTGTGCGCATGATAACATGCGCGGCGAGCATTGTATTATTGTGGCACCCTTTTAAATTGCTTTGCAAGTTTTTACTTACACTTCTGTGCTTTACTTTGGGTACAAAAGGATGTTTATCTCGTAGTATTGTTTTGAATTCTATGGTTTTAGTGACCACCTTATCTTTACAGCACTCTTTTTCACAGTTGCTTATCTTCATGTCCTTGGCAGTATTTCGAGGCTTATTTATTTGAGCCAGAGGCATCGACGCTATGTATTGTTATTGTCAGCTTTAGTTTTATGACGTAGTCTTTACGCCCTGAGTGAATTCAAGGCCATGGCCTTCCAACCTTTCTCTATAACTACTCTTCATAAGCTAAAGACCATAAAAAAATATCACTTTGCCGGTGGCATATATTGAAGGTTTCAATTTGTTCGAGTGGCTAACACCGGTGGTCTTGAGTTTGTCTGCACCTCCCTCGTTCCACCCGAGACGGCATGGTCATTATGCCCATGGTCCACCTATGATTTTGACACCCAAAATATCAGTAATAAATCTTTTATAAAGATCTCATTTCCAGATACACCAAAACCTTTATTTAAATTTCTGGGTTCCGGCAACGCGACCTATAGGCCACCTCATGCCATACCGCGCGAGGTGTTATACCTACAGACTGATAAATGGACAACAACTTTGATCAATACTTACTTCAAAAATTATTGTAAAATCATCTTTATGTTAAATATAGGTACTAAACTCAACCATTTCCAAGGGTTGAAAATGTTAGGTACAAATAAAACTATGCTGCTAATGAAACAAATTAAAAAAAAAAAATTGTTATATACCTTAATCTGAACATGAATATAATGATATTCATTTCAAGTCATTAATTAATAAATATACTCAGATATGAAATAAATGTAGTACTAAGACAATCCCAATGTCGTATTGCCTACGAGAATTGTACCAGCAAACTGCTACGAATGTCGTAGCAGAATGTTCGTAGCACTAGTGCTACGAATCGATTCGTACTGCGTTGATACAAAGTTACTGATAAATATATCTAGGATTTTATTTATACCCTGAGAACCTTTATATCTAGAATAATAATTCGTAGGAGTCTAGTGGTGGTAATACAGATGTTTTACATTACTGAGAACATGTGCAGCCTTTTGTTTAAAAACTTTAAGTTTCACTTTCTATGTAGGGAATCAAATTATGGTAGGTACCTGACCTGTCTAGGGTTAGCACAAAAAACATTCTCACTGTCGGATGTATAAAAACTTTATTTATACGCGATAATAATGATATAGGGCATTAACAAAAAAGGGAATGAAATCATGTGAAATTCCACCCTTCGTCTATCTACGTCATAAATTGTAAGTTAACATCGGTTAACCGCAGCCTAGCCACCCATTGCGCTTCTTTCAGGCGACCGACTCTGGTGCGAGTGGCTGATAATTGACTCGTCGGACTAGTCCGCGTCCGGCCACCCCTTCCATAAATATTTCCCGATCAAATTATTATGCATTCAAAAAAATGCCACGAGCTCGATTCTCAGAAGTGTGTGTCGAGGGCGGTTCCACACAAAGCCGGCGAAGGAGACGCGCTTACGTGGCGCGGCGCGGGCGCGAGCGTGACGCGTGCTCAATGGAATGAGGTTCAGCACAGGCGACGCGACCCAACTGTGAGAATTACAAGGAATGGATTTATTTATTGATCTTAGTTGTTCCGTTATTGTGAACCACTGCGTTAGTAAATAAATAAACATCGCTTATATCCACGCTCATGGAGAAGGATGTTTGATCTGAGAAAGTGGGAGCTCACAGCACGAAGTCGTTGTGTTAAACCGGCGCATCTTCTGGACAGACACTTGCACGGCTCTTATGAAGTTAATACTCGTTGGATAAACACAGTATCGGCCGGCGCGTTTCACGTAATTTCTCCCTCAGAACACATAATTGCGGTGGCTGCTCGGTCTGGGAGTCTGGGAGGCTGCGCTTCACGGTACAGCGCGCCTGTTCTCACCCGGGGCCAGTGTCCACTTTTCATTCAGTACATTGCCCCTTTGGTGTTACAAGTAACGAGAAACACAAAGAGAGCAATTCTATTTGTGTAGTGTCTTGGGAGCCTAGTGCTAATTACAAGGCGGCGACATTTTTGCCGCATTACGCACGACGCTGTGGGGCGAGCGAAATTGGACCCGCTTTGTCTTGTCCCAGCGATGATATCGCAGATGCAGATTACCGCAACACTACGCGGTCAGATTAAAGCAGCTTGAAAACATTTACCATTAATTAAACTTAGCAATGTTAATGCGCCTTAAGAGGGAACAGGGCCCGCGATTCTCCATACAAACGTATTCCCCGTTTTTCTTCCTGAATAATGCTTCTAGAGCTGTCATTTTTTTTTTGTATAAAATCAGGGTCTCTATAGGCATGTCCCTGTCATTTCCATTTTTTCAGCAATTAATAAGTAAGGCAACTATGACCCTCCAAAAATTACAAAAATGCCCCCTTTTTACCGCCGTGATTAGAGGACTACCAGACTAATTCGGAAAAGTTTTTAGCATAAAAGAAAATAATAGAAACCTAGACATAGATACTCTTTCTTAAAATTTGATTGTAAAAAAATATTAAATCGGCTTAGTTTTCGAGGAGAAAAAAGGAGAATGCCAAACGTCGTTTTCGTCAAAAATTTTGTGATATAGTCGGTCTGAGCTGCAGTTGTCCCTATCGCACTTTACGGGGTTTAACTCGGTTTTTCGGGCGCAGAGCGACGGCAATAGTTTCTTCAAATACCTATTTTTCAAATTCCTCGCAGCCCCTGTTCCCTCTTAACAATAAACCTAGGCTACAAGTCTGGTTATCAAATTATCTTGCCAGTTCCGACTTTTCTCTTCATAGACTAGCCAAAACTAGACGAAATGTTATTTATTGTAACTGTAACCATATGACCATTTACGATATCAAATGCGTGCGAAAAGAAATTTCCTCGAGCAAGTTATAATGATAAAAAGGCATACATTCTTAAAACTAATAAAAGAGTTATCAATTTGATGATATGAAATTACGAGACGGCATACCATAACAATTTAATGACTGACTCATTAATGTGCTGAGTACGTACAATTCGGGTCACATCGCCCAAGAAAAGGACAATCTCCAATTAACCATTTGAAACTAGGTATGTGTTGTAGTATTCCCATCAATCGGGCTGTAGTTAATTAATAAGTTACATAACAATTTGGCCCTATAGTTGTTAAAAGGCAGCCAAAAGTAGAATAAGCCATCAATTTTGAGGGAAGGCGTAAAGTGTGGTGCCCGGCGACGAATGAGCATTCCATAGATAATGGTGGTGGTGGAGATGCTGTGGAGACCGCTATTGTGTTCAATATTCAGTTTTAGTTATGGTTAGAAGGATTAAAATATTCTCGTTGGATAAATAGAATGATACATGATGTACTTTACAAACACGTTTATTGAAAATTTATAATTAAACCATCTAGTTCAGTTATTCCCAAAGTGGTCTATATCGACCCCCGAGGGTTGACGACGACCTGCAAGGGGTCCACATCAGCGGGGGAAAAAAATTGGGTCCACGATAGTTGATATCATTTAAAGCAGGTCGTGACTTTAATTTTGGCAATTCATGAATAATAAAATAAACCATATTTATACACAGATAACATATTTACTTCCATAATACTTTCTTAAATATATATATATATATATATATATATATATATATAAATAAACACAGATATCTAGATCTATATAAGTTACGTTTTTTTTTTTCTCTGCGTTAGTTTTTCTTTGGGGTCAGGTATTTGAAAAAAATATTTTTGTACTTCAAAAGTATCAACTTATCTTACGTTTTGTCATCTTAGGTTCACTTTATGGTTTATTTTTTTTGAAAGAATAGTGCTTTTTGTCTGGGCAATAACAAAATCTTTTGAAATCCGTCTCCACACTGCCGCAGCCGAATGTTTTGTCGGTGAAATTTAACCGTTGTTTATGTAGAGACAATGTATCTATTGCGTTAAAATTTTGGGAATTTCTTTTTTTTCTCCATGTCGGGTCGTGAGAATGGATAGCGTGCAGCCGACACATCTCATTAGGTAAACAGTATTAGTGTGTTTGTGTACCGCCATCGATAGAACTACACACGATACCTAATTTAATAATGGTCATGGGTTCTTTCATAATTTTTACAAAGTGTTGCAGGAATGAATTCAATTCAAGTTATTATAGGCAATGAGCCAAGAAAGGGAGCGCCCGAGATAAAAATAGACATCAAAGTGTCGGGAACTATATTTTCAATGAACTAAAAATAACGCCCTTTACCGATAATAAATAGTTACAGCAAACCATGCATCCACACAATACCTATCGGGTAAAAATATTAAGAGGGAACAGAACAGGGCCTGCGATTCTCCATACAAATGTAATAGGTAATGGGTAATACGTGCTGGTTTCCGCAACTCCACGTCAAAGCGCGTATTTTGCGTACAAATGTATTCCCCTTTTTTCTTCCTGAATAATGCCTCTAGAGCAATTTTTTTCCATAAAATCAAGGTCTGCTGTAAACATGCCCCTGTTTTTTCCTTTTTTTCAGCAACGTATTGGTCAAGAAAATATAAAACTCATTTCTAGGAGAAAAAAGGGGAATACGAAACGACGATCTTGTATTTTTTTATTTTTTTGTGATATTATCGTACTGAGCTGCAGCTGTCCTTATCGCACTCAACGGACGCAGACTTGAGGTAAGTCGACGGCAATAGTTTCTTCAAATACCTATTTTTCAAATTCCTCGCAGGCCCTGTTCTCTCTTAATTCTGCTTTCAATGCATACGTCACTTTCTCCAGGTGAAAAAAAATTGTAAAAATATGCGCTGTTTTAATTGATTTTATTTTAACCATTTTGTACAATTTCAACTTCGTGCAAGTAAGTAATTTATACGTGATATAATAATATTAATAAAAAACACTTATCAGTTTAATAATGCAGCAAAGGAAATTCAATTGTTAACAATATCAAGTCGACACCGGATAATTGCGGCGGGATTAATAATATTGTTGGTAGTTCCCAAGGACGGTATCTAATCAAGGAATTTATACGCCATTACCATTGCCCCACACCGAGACATATTCCAACCAAATAGAAGACTTCCTTTAGATAAGCCTCCTTTCTCACGAGATCTATACAATCATCGCCCTATCTGACAAGATTTGGAATTTTTACACCAGCCGGTTCTATCCTAAACATTCTAATAACAATAATTATAGTTATTTCATTAAACAATAGCACACGCATCGACTCGTAAATCCCAAGAATATTTACATGCCTTTAGAATACATAATGCTGAATACTATTATAGGATTGATTATTAAAACATTTGTACATTTCAGGCTCTTCTTTCACGTATTTTATGCTGCGTAGCCCTGCGTAGGATAGTTAAAGTTATTCAAATGATAACGAGGGATTCTTCGGGGAGGGTGGTCGCCGGCGGCGGCGCGGGCGCAGCGCTTTGTCACAGCTATGCGCACTGTCAACACACAGCACCGAACACACTGCACACATCACACAGTTTTTTATGCGCACATGTGCGTCGACAGACCGCCCAGACCACAACCCCGACAAATATTTGTCTTCAATTCTAAAACGCTTAGAACCTCACGGCTTTACAAATCAATAAAAGTGAACAATTCTTAGGAGGGAGCACGTATTCCACGTAAACTGGTCTGAACTGCTTCCCGGCGTTCTCATTACGAGGCTCCTCGTTAACAATGTATCAAAAGCGCCGCACACAATTACAAGGCACGCAAGAAGGATTATGCGTTCCATTTATTATAAAATCTGTGATAAGACGTTAATTCTGGCCGATGAGGCCGTGAGGGCGATCTGCATCGCGGTAATGCCTTACCTGTCAAACCCTTCCAGATAAATTAGTCTCTCCTAATACTAAGTAGCGTCGGTAACAAAAATAAACCAAATAACGGCGCAATCCATTAATTGACTGGACCTGCTGCTGAGCGAAAAAAAATCTCTATCAGATAAAGCGGGTAAGTGTTTACGGTTTCTCACGAGCCTCGACCAACCCTCAATGGCGCCTTGCTGATTGATAGTAGCTTAGTCGACCTTCGCACCTCGATCACTACATGCTAAAATATACCTTGGCGTCATAACTCAAGTTTCAAATTCCAATAGACCAATTCATTCTATTCTTCCTAAATAAGATTATATTGGTTCAAGTTGCTTTGAGACTTATTTCAACAGGCCTACGACTCACAATCCTTAATCATCTGGTGAACTAGAATGCCCATTCAAAGAATTCTGCACCCTCATAGCTTGTACCTGTCCGCGGCCACCACCAAAGGAGGCGACAAAAAATATTATGTTAATTTGTAATGTCAGAACATTATTCATAGTTGTTATAATAGCTTTGTTATGATTATTCGGTAAGATTCCTTTTGTACCTAATTATCGGCGGCGAGGCTTTTTACGCCACTTATCAACAATAACAATTTGTGAATATTACAGTTTCATGCTTGTCACTGCATCCGTACCTCACCAAAGTATACCTAGCAGAATATAAAAAAACAACTCTTGGAAAATAAAAACGCTTAACCTCAATCAATATCGATGAATATCAATATTCTGGTGATATCACTGCGAACTCCTGAACAAAAGAGTGAGTTAAGTACATAAAGTCTGTGTGGGAACCACATCCTGAAGTTATTATTCTCTAACCACATCAGAAGTAGGTCTACTTAACATATATGTGATCTATACAAAAACTTGCGGGGTCTTAAAATTCCTGCAATTACTTAGGACAATAGAAACGGGTTTTGTCGACGGAAGAATAGACAAAATGACAGATAAACAATCACAATCTATCAGTTTGTCTATTCTTTCGTCGAAAATACCCGTAGAAAACACGTTTCTATAGTTGTCATGCAACGCGTGCTGATTAAAGATAATTTTGACTGAACATGCAACACCTAATGACTTGGAATCCTGAAATCAAGTTCCAAAGGTAAATAATGTTGTTACATTCGTTTGATATGTGTAGTATTGGATGTAACGAGGCGTGTTGATGCGAGGCGAGCGGTTTCGGCCTGGGGGCGGCTCGAGGCAGGCGGCCCGAGGCTGCCTCGGCCGGCGGTCGCGGCGTGCGCTCTGTAATCCCATCGGTCGGTGTCGGCTTACGGCGCCTCTCTCGCCGACGCAATTATCATATTCCACCTAAACACATAATATTGTGCACGCAATTTTAAAAATAACTCGCGTCCGGCTCGACCTCAATCGGCCCTGATTTATAGCAAGCGGGGCGTCCGTCGCTGGCGCTGATCGCCCGCGAACGATTGCATTCCCCACACAAATAACCATAAATGCTCACTCGGCACGCTTATGAGGAATCCTCCCTTTGTTATTATGCTTTCGGACTACAGATCTTTGTTTCTAGGACTGAACTCTTGACTTCATCCAATCTCGCTAAGCGGATTGGTGTCGAGCTGTCGTGTGTGTGCCCTTAATACACGCATACAATTTATGAATCAAATGCATGAATGAGCTCGCGCCTGGCTGAGGCCACGTGTCGTCGTTCTCACGCCCGCCGAGCCGTCGACACCGCCTGCTTTTTATCGCGGCTCCATTTTTCGAGCGATGTGTCGCGTGGGCTACATGTGCGATCCCTCGACCCCCGCGACGTAGCACATGGCGCCATCTTCGCTAATTTCTTCATTATGAAACAAAGTGGCTCTATAAAAACTTTACACCAATTAATCTATGAATAGGGGGCGTCTATTTAGCAATAGAGTCGGATAATAATGAACGTGCTTAGAGTTTGTTGAGACCGAGAAACAAGCGAGTGATGTCAAGAATGACAACGTTTATTTGAGGCGGAAATGACAAGTGGTACAATAGAAATAGATACTTAGACAAATTCTATTCGCGCGTGCAAATTGTCCGAGTCAACAGTCGTCGCACACTTGGACAGAGTTAATGGAAGAATGGAAGGCGGTTTTCTTTTTGTGAGCCATTAGTTTAACAAACGGCTGTCACGACGCGGGGCCGGCGCACTGGCGATGGCGGCCGCCCCGGGCCCCGCACTCACACAGCGCGCGCCGAAATCACACCGCTATCAACCGTATCAGTCTCGGCTATATATACTAAATAACATTCAGATTGAACTCAGATAATGCCGCAGAAACAGAACACTGGTCCTATTTCTGGACAAAACCCATGAGAGTTGGAGCGAGTGACATAACCGTCGGGGAACGCGCAAACTGTGAAGGTCATAAGACTAGGACCTTACGGTCTTGCCCGTTGCATATAGGGATACCCATCATACCCACTCTATTTCCACTAGATAATTTTGTACAATCAAATAATAATCAATGAGTGGCATATTTCATAACAATATGCAAACAAAGACCACCTTCTGCATACTTTAAGGCTCGTGCAGACCAGCGCGACGCGACGGCGCGACGCGACTCGAACAATACAATTTCTAAGAAAACTTCACGGTATAACAATAGCCGGTGTCGCGTCGCGCTGTCGCGTCGCGCTAGTCTGAACGAAGCTTTAGCCATGATGCAGCTTGGTCGTTGCGGAAAACCTAAGATTTTACTGTTATGTATAATCATCTTAACACATTTCTTGGAATAAGGTATTTTAGTCACCGTCTTTTGCTGTATTGAGAAGTTATACAATGTTTCATACGGTCACCTTACACTAGGTGCAACTGCAGATGAGTGATACAAAAACATTGACAGCGCCTCCCAAGTACTACTGCTGAGCACGAGGTCCTATTCGGGTTCCTAGGTCGGGCAGTGTTATCGGGTTTTTCCATCAGGAATTTCTTAGTAGCAACCTGGAATCTGTTTTTTTTTTATAACCACAACTTGAAAGCTCTTGCCCTTCATCTCACCTGATGGTATGTGATGATTAGGCCGAAAGTAGAAGCGATCTTCACCCGGAATCCTCAACCATCCTGAAGGCTAGCAATATTTATACATAAACTCACGCGTTTTTCCCATGGGGTCGGGGGTACGCAGAAACTGCAGAACGCCGCCTGCTACGATCCTTAGCTACTGCTTTGGCTTCGTTTAAGGCGCAGATATATGCCAGTGACCTTGAGTGATTAGCTTGCGTGTTCTGTACTAAGCTCACACAAAGCGTCGTACGTCCAGCCACAGCCCACAGCAGTAATAAGACTCACCCATCAAGGAGCGCTTTCCCAAATTATTTACATTATTAATTGATTATTCATAAAACAAAAGGTATTTTAATAAAACACGTATACCAAAATATCCATAAATAAAATAACCTTTAAAATGGTGAAGGTTTCAGAAAAATATGCTTGATAGATTTTGCGTGATTCTCAGTTTTTTGTCCGCGTTAGACATAACTTTACAAATTAATTTCACTATGTGATATAAACATAATCTAAAATATTCCTATATTAATTTATTAAGAAAATGCTCTAATTTAATAATAATAATACCAGCCTGTTACTGCACTGCAGGGCAAAAACCTCTTCTCATACAGAGAAGGCACGAGCATTGCTGATCACCACGCTTGCTCAAGACGGGTTGGTGATATCAGCCTTATTTTAACTATAGTCCAGGTTTCCTCACGATGGTTTCCTTCCGATGTCAGTAATGTCCAAGATAAACTCAGAAAGTACATATGAATTGAAAAAGTCACATTGGTACTTGCCCGGATTTGAACCCACAACCTCGTGCATGAGAGGCGAGGCCTTTACCACTGGGTCATCACGACATAATATAATATAATCTAATTTAATAATAAAAAACCAAATCATTAACACTACTCGTTTAGACGTGATCTTTAATAAAAAAATCATTAAAAGTCGATTACAGTCGCCTTAAGTTCATGCAACTGGTCATACACGTACGCCGGTTGCGAGTACCAGACCTTTCTGAAGAACATCACCAATAAGGTCAGTATAATATTATGTCCTTCTAGTTCGTCTCATCTCGACCTTTTCAACCGACTTCAAAAAGGAGAAGGTTCTTAATTCAGTTGCGTTTTTTTTTTATGTTGTAAAAAGTGAAAAATAAAAACGTTTTTTACAACAAAAAAATAACCGACTTCCAAAAAAACACACTACAAAGTGAAAAATAACTTTGATTTCGGAAGTCGGTGGCTAAAAAACTAAAATAAAAAACCAAAGACTATTTAGTTTTTTCTCACTTTGTAGTGTTTTTTTTTTGGAAGTTATTTGTTAGTCGCCTTTCATTCATCCTCTGATCCTCTCAACATGATCAAACCATCTCAGCATACAATTTGAATTGACAATTTCAAATTGTATGCTGAGATGTCAGCATACAATTTGAAATTGTCACTACAGTATCTTCTTTTAAACCGCATCGTTGCCTTATCACATCATTCCTCAGTCTATCCATAGTTACACCACACATGCTTCGCAAGCAATATTTATGATTGTGTTTATTACTACTGGCTTGGTTACCGGCACCATAGATATACCTTTTTTATGGACTATTTTGGCAGAGAGGCCAAAAGCCTAAGACACGCTTCCCTTCCTTCAGCTGTCTCTAAAGACAACAGTGTCAGCAACACCAAGGTTTACCGATGCTTATCTGAGCGACAAAGACGAAAAAGCACAATGTCTTGTCAGTCTCAACATCTGTAGGCTTTCTTTATATCTCTAGAGTCCTAGACTAACTTCAACTGGGTTTATTGTCATGTTACATCCTTTTCCTTATTTGCCTTTTCTTTCAGAGTTTATCTTGGACATTGCTTCTTCTTTTCGTGTGGTTAGTGCCTAACCTTGTGTCAGAGTTTTAAAGCAGCCCATAGGTCTCTGACTTAGCTTCACATGGCATCGAGATATATCTCTCAGGCATGCCGGTTTCCTCACGGTGTTTGCCTTAACCGTTTTTGAAGCAAGTGATAATTGTACAATACGCACATGAATCCGAAAAGTCTGAGGTGCGTACCTTGGGTTCGAACTCGAGACCTAGATGACTTGGCAGTCCGACGCTCACGCCACTAGGCTATCGCAGTTCCTTGCACATGCTGGACATTGCTGACATCGGTGAATGCAAACATCGTGAGGAAACCTGGACTTATAGTCAGTGTAAGTCTGAAATCGCCAACCCATTTTGAGCATGCGTGGTGATCAATGCTAGTGCCGTCTCTGTATTAGATGAAGGCTTTGCCCTGCCATGGGGCAATAATAGGCTGGTTTTATTAACATCATACTCGTGAACGGGCGCCGTCAGTAGGGACTGGACATCTCTTAGCTGCCAGCTGCCATAGCTTATTTTTTTTTTTTTTTTTTGTTGCTTTTATATTTTTATTACGAACGCTTATTAACTTGCACGTCTGCTACATGGTTCTCACATCTATAATTTCAACATTAATTATGTAACCAATATTTTAATTTTAATGAGTGTCCGTGGAGTTTCTTGCCCATTCTTATTAGGAACCTAGTAGGTACGCTTTGAAACGGGCAACTGCTTCATCTTTCTGAGTGACCGACTCCTTGACAATTTAAAAATGCCTGTAACTGGTTTATTTAAAATAAATGCTTTGAGTTTAACTTCCTTACACATAATAGACTAATCCTTAATGCTAAATGATTGAGCTCATCCAGGTTGTTGCCTAAGGCTTTTCTGTCTCCTGCTTCATTTGGAGGGATGTAGAAACTATGGTTTTCTACTCCTGCACTGTCCTTTTTTGAGTGGATTTCGTTACCAGCCTTATCTATGATGGTTAAATATCTTTTCTGGGACTTTACGAGCTTCATTCTCTCAGCGCTTTTCTGGTCTTCGCCGTGTCGATCCTGGCGCTGACGTGACGGGCTCGTCGTGTGGATGTGAATGAGACCAATACCTTTGTATTAAATTTACAATATTAATTTTAATGAAAAGTTCAAATCTAATCATGGTTTGGTAGGTACTAACCACTATCTGAACTGTTTTATCAAAATATTTAATTAAAATATGGAAATCATACAATGTAGGTAGTTATTTAGTCATTATTAGTTAGTAAACAATACTTTATAATTTAAGGTAGGTACCTAGCCTACCTAGATACTTGCTCAACAACGTTGTTGTTACACACTGGTTCGGGAATAGGGTTACCAGATAAAAAATTTAAAATTCCTGACGAAATCCCAGATTTCCATAGAAAAGATCTAAGGTTTTGCTGCAATCAAAGTATTGATTTATTAGTGCACTTAGAGCGAATTGTTTTTATATACCTAAGTAGTTAACAAATCCTGAGGAATGGTAGGTAGCCCTATTCGGGTCGGAATGATTCGGCACAGCCGGGAGGTAAAAAATACCCTTATTCGATTTTGACGTAGGTAGTGTATGTAGCACGCCTACTGCTTATGTTGTAAGATTCACATCAGAGATGAACTTCATTGCTATTTGCCAGCATAACCTACTGTCCAAAAAAACAACCGACACAGTAGTCCACAAGCCAAAAATAATGAATTTCAAATCGATCTGTTACTTTAGACGTGGCGTGTGCGCAACTGTTACAAGGCCTCTTGTGATATGTGTGTTCAAAGGAAGGTCCGGTCCCTGACGTCACAATACACATCGCTCTCCACGTAGACTCTGCTTTCGTGCAGTGCAGCGTGTCCAGATCCGTGGCGTCCACCTTGTGCAGTTTGTATTAGGCACATTTCAATAAGAAGCCATAAACAAAGCAATTTGTTGGCGGTGACAGAAGCGGCGCGGGCGCACGTCGTGCGTCCACGCCCGCGCTGCGGTGACCACGACGCCGCACAAGAACGGACCGTGACTCGACACAACTATACTTTTACACTTTTTATTTTAACACTAAGAAACACAATAAATAAGAAACAGTATCATGCAGCAAAAAACACCGACCGAGTTCAATGTTAATGTTAACAACGATTAGGTATTTTAATTTGACTAAGCAGTCTGTCTGAGCCAATTTGACTCAATGGAAAGACATCGTGTTATAAAAGACGCAGAGTACGCACTACAGAATAATAAAAAAATACAAGTAATCAGTTGTAATCTTTTATTATTCAGGAAAAAAACTATTCAATGCCAGCAAAAAATGTAAAAAGAACTAAACAAAAGCGACATTTTGAATCAATTCACTGTTTCATCAGAATACATTCAACTCGGATCAATCTACGCATTACAATTGGCAGCAGAATACAAAAATGCAAATACAAAGATTGAAAAAAGCGGCATGTACTTAAAATAAAACCATCGATTCATGCGCTTATACTATATTGGTCGTGCAGAGATGTCACCCTATGCGGAGACCGTAACCGTTGCTTCCTGTGGTCAAACTCAATTAAAACTCATTGCAGGGGCGTGCGAACCGAGCGGGAGCCCGAGCACGCATGGCGCCCGCGCTCTTAACCCCACAGGAAACACTCCTTGCCTAACTCCAACTCCTAATCTTAGGTCAATAAACCTAGGGCTCGCGTCTCTCTGTTTGATGAACACAGATGCTAAACTACTGATAACGATCACCGATGATGTTGCAATCAGTCCCGGTAATATAGGAAGTCTTATCAGCCGAAACGGAGGTTTGCTCGATACTGTACATGGTTTTGAGTTACTTACATGTGTTATGGTGATTCAATGAACAATATCCCTCCTCCAATAAAGTATAGTAAAAGTTGCTCGACTTTCAAATTTAAATATTTTTTATTAAGCCATCAAAAGGATGTTGAAAATAATCGACGCGACATAGGTATCTGCCATATAAAAAAAATATTTAACACCTACTTTTTCTATAATATTTATATTTATGCTGAAAATCAGCGTCAGGGTGGAACACTTTGTGTTTTCATCTGACATTATGCAGAACTGACGCCATTTTGGCATTATAATCATTGTTTTCTGTTGTAGTTTTAAAGTTTTTTTTTTTTAATTGCCGCATTTTTTTCTTTCTTATTCATAATTATGTAGATTCATCGACATTGAGGAATAAAAATTACACTTATCAGCTTTTTAATTTAATGACCCTCTCTTTATAGTTTGACGGATGGTTGATTGACTGTGCAAGCCATTTTTTTATTAAATTTCTTTTGCACCTCCAAGATCCCGTTTATCTCACAGTACGTGCACACGATCATCGTGCGCTTGTAACGCTTGAACTTTAATAAGTCCACATCACACCAGCATGAGGTTATCTCAACAATTTTCTACGGTATTTTCTCTTTCAATGTCACCTTTGAGAAACACGCCAACCAAATCAATATCATAAATCGAAGCTCACAATACTGCGAGGAACATTCTCAGACATTCAGCCGTATGCAGTATGTTTAAGGAGAATCAACAATTAATAGCTCTTAATTAATTACCTTGCACGAACTATCTTAAGGAGACTTAATTTTTTGCGAGGTATCGCTCACTAGACTGGTTAAAACAATCCCAAATACAGCAACATTTACATTCCACTGCAAATAACTAGCGATATTTAATGTAATTTACCACACTACATATGAAAATGCCACGGCTCACAGCATCGGTCATTTTCTCAAGTTAAACATGCATTGTTATATACGATAACATTGGGAACTTACACAATTTCGTAATGAATCCTTGTTATATTCGTCTATCGCTATTCAAAAACAAAAAGACAACCGAATTCCAAAAAAAACACTACAAAATCAAAAATAACTTTAATTTCGAAAGTCGGTGGCAAAAAAAGAAAATTCAAAACCAGACACCGACTTCCGAAATTAAAGTTATTTTTCACTTTGTAGTGTTTTTTTTTTAGAAGTCGTTTGTTTGTTTTTTTTTCACTTTTAGTTGTGGTACCTACCACAAATTCGAATAACATGCTAAGTAACAGTGACAGGAACTTATTATAACATCATCCACATTCTCAAACAAAGTAATTTTTTTATCTCGTAGACTAGTTTGTTAAAAAACAGACTCTAAGTAGGAAAAATACGTATTATTTAAAGTAACTTCAAAATTACTTAAGCAAAGTTAATAAAGTTTATATGGGACCACCTCGTAAGCTTCCTCTACCAAACGAAAAAATAATTTTCAAAATCGGTCCATATATTGACGAAAATATCGATGAACATAGATTTAAAAATATACAGGTACATTAAGTCGAACATAGAACCTCCTCCTTCGTTTAGGAAGTTGGTTAAAAAGTTTATTGATCTGAAACATCAGTTAACTATGTTTTTGTGTGGTTTTTCTGAGAAGGGCAAGACCGACCGAGACGAACTCACAATATTGGGGTGGATGGTTTATGTTATGTGAACCCCCTGCGCGAAGTGAAGTCATCATTTTAACTTTGAAGTCGACAGAGGTTTGATATTATCATGAGATGACAATCAAGACTAACTTCAAGGAGGCCATCAAAGAGACTGGTAGGTAGTATAATCGAAATGATGGCAGACGATCCAAATTCCGTAGCTAAATAAAATCTGAGATATTTTTAGCGCAGTCCATACTCGTAGATTCAAAACAAGCTTTTTAATAGAATATTAAATTATATCTATTTATGTTTTAAGTATCGCATGAGTGAATAATTAGAATGGATAAGTATAGCTCACATAAGTACGAATTTATGCTCACGATAACGCCCCTATATTGCTCGGTGGAGTATTTGACCGACATTGCCAGCATTGATAAGCGTTCGCCGTATTTAAGTGTTGAATTTTGCCGACACATTACAATAAGCGGTTTGCTGGCAATGTTGCCGCTTTAATGGCGACAAATCTTACTTAATCGGCTCCCCTTTCATCTTACAACCGCAGAAGTTAATTTAATTTTACTAACACAGATAATGTGGCGTATAAACGACAACATATTACATAAAACATCCTACTATTCCTACTTTCCTACTATAGGTATACCTATATACTAGCGACCCGCTCCTGCTTCGCACGGTTATTACGACTTGACAAAATATCGAGATTTCTTAGTTATGTTGGTTATGTGTAACTTTAATACTAACGAAATATACACATAAAGCTTCCGGAATAAATTCTCTAAACGATGGTGAAAATCTCATCAAAATCTGTTGCGTGGTTTAGAAGAACAACGCGGTCATATAGACAAACACGAAGAGCGACTTGAATTTATAATATGTATATCTATATATGTACCTATATATTCTACTAATAAAAAAATGAATAAAATAAATGTGAAAGTTTGTATGTTTGTTACTCAATCACGTAAAAATGGCTGAACAGATTTGGATGAAATTTGGCACACAGATAGTTTATAACCTGGGTTAACATATTTTTATCCCGGTAGTACAGACGCCAGCACGTCAACCTACTACAATCTGTCAAATTTCTTTAATAGATTTTCAACTTTATCACTGAATCTTAAGAGGGAACAGGGCCCGCGATTCTCCATACAAACGTATTCCCCGTTTTTCTTCCTGAATAATGCCTCTAGAGCTGTAATATTTTTTTTATAAAATCAGGTTCTCTATAGGCATGTCCTTGTCATTTCCTTTTTTCAGCAGTTAACAAGTAAGGAAACTATGACCCTCTAAAAATTACAAAAATGCCCCATTTTTACCGCCGTGATTAGAGGACTACCAGACTAATTCGGAAAAGTTTTTAGCATAAAATAAAATAATAGGAACATACTCTTTCTTAAAATTTTAATGGAAAAAATTATTAAATCAGCTTAGTTTTCGTGGAGAAAAAAGGAGAATGCCAAACGTCGTTTTCGTCAAAAAATTTGTGTTAAAATCGGTCTGAGCTGCAGTTGTCCCTATCGCACTTTACGGGGTTTAACTCGGTTTTTCGGGCGCAGCGCGACGGCAATAGTTTCTTCAAATACCTATTTTTCAAATTCCTCGCAGCCCCTGTTCCCTCTTAAGGTTCAAAGCAGATTGGGAAAATTTGACAGTTTCGAGTAGGTTGATGTGCTGGCGTCTGTACGTTCCCATGGGATAATTTCCGACCTCCACGCGGGAGAAAACGCGGGCCAAAGCTACTTAGTTGGCTTATAACTTTGTGAATGAACATGAATCATGTTCTCATACTAGTACAGAATTCATCAATACTGAATTTATGATAATATATGGTGATGATAATTCTTGACGAACTTCCATATACCATGTATATTTGAGATAGTTACAATGGTATTGTAGAATCAAGGACATGTGATTTTTGTATAAAGTATAAACTAAGTTTTGTAACAGGCTTAACTATGTTAATATGATATCGACAGCTGTAGCTGTGTCGTTATCATATCAACATAGTCTATCTACAAATTGAGGTTGCTACAAGTTTTCGTAGCAACACGTTACACGACCCCGTAAATTGAAAAGTGACAAAACTAACGACAAAATCTCAATAGAAATTAATCAATTGTTACTCTGGAAAAAAACTGTCACGCGTAAATATTTGTATCTGCGTAAAACAAAGTAAGTAATGTGACCCAGCTTTTCTCGATTAGATAAACCGGATTTCGTAAGCTTACGCGATTCACGTCGTGACTAGGTACGTATTCGTAGACGAGAGGCGAGTAGGTACCTACTACGGGACGAGAGCGGTGGGATCGCGGTTGTCTACCATGCCTCAAGGCCCGCGAGTCATTGCCACGGGGTACTCGGCTCCTCTCGGCCGACTTCGCGTCCTCGCCGCCTCGCCGCGTCCTCCACCAAATGACATGCTTTAGGGCTCTCACAAAACTAGTAAACGCTTTCAAACTTACTCTCATACATTTAAATATCATGCTAAATCAAGTCAACGAATAATTCAAACTATAAATAGGTAGTCCAACGCAACAAGAGCTCGTGTTATATCACCGGCACAAATAAACATGGAGAACTAAGCATTACTTTTTTGTGGGCAGACTGTGCGCATACAGCATGAACCCAAGAATAATAAAACTTCAAATCTGTGTTTCATGAATGCCAAATTTCTATTTGTGTTTTATCGAACGTATTAAACCACTTAGCGGAAGAGAACAAAGCGTTAAAGTTCGATTATTCACAACTTTCAAAGTAAACAGCACTTAGGTCCATCAAACGTTAAACGGTGCACTTCCTAATAGCTGACGTAGATGTTCACAAATCTCCAAGCAATCTCAAAGCATTTAATTACATTTTTCAGAAATTATCAAAAAATGAATTAAATACTAATAAGTAATGTCAAGTTATATCCATAGCCCTTTTCAAGCCAAGGTCCTGAAAAAGGGACACGAAAAGAACTTGCTCAAACTCGCAAATTAACAAAGATCGTGTTCATTTTTTAAAGATCATAATTCCGTTTCCGTGACCATTATTTTAATTAGATTTGGTAAGGAACTGGTACTCACGTAGCCGCTTATGTAGTACTTACTTGGTATCCAGACGGCCGAGGGTCGGCGCTCTCTATGAAGCGAACTTGAGAGAGGCCCGATAAGGCGCAGCGTTCCCAAAATAGAGGCCATTTTTATTATTCAACGAACCGATTGGAACTGGTTTGATGGGTGCGGGGCGTCTAATCTGGAATAAACCGCCGAATTTCTCCTGGAATCTGACTCTATATCCTATTGTATGCCATAAAGACCGAATGAATATGGTTTTCAAAAATTGCTGAAAAAATCGATGCTTCTTTCTTTACTATTAGTCCAGGGGTGTACGGCAGATAGTTCCCTCCGTAACCATTTCAGACATTGTAGTCTTTATACGGGGGAACTGACAAACTTCTTGGAAGATATAAAAAGAGTTATTATACAGCAATGCGACACAGAGGCACACCCGTTTGCTATTCAGATTAGGTAGCTTACATACATTGTAGGTACAATATTTCACATAACGAGCAATGTTGTACCTACTTCCATAAAGTTATCAGCGGTGTTTTGGCAAGCATCTGCCGAAACCGTGGGCCTCGATACCAGCGGCCAGATAAACGCAATCCTGCGGGTTCAGGGCCGCACCGCGGGGGCAAGCAGTTTGTGAAGCAATCATCCTGCGTAAATGTTCTCTTGTTCGTAACATATGGACTCTTTATAACAAGTTTTAGTATAAAAAGTGAGCTTTTTATTACACATCTCAGCATACATTGAACCTCGTCACATGTTCAACATTTAGGCATGTGCTTGCCAGTTGCCATAACTCAGATAATCTAAAATAGTTTCGTTGGTCTATTACACGCTGCGTTATCGGAGATGTAATTTATATGACTAATTAAATGAACTGATGCGTTGGATCAGATTACAACAGAATAGTAGAATCATCGCTTTCCCTGGACTCGCGTGCTGCTAGACTAAAGACACGCTAAAATATTTTATATGCCGTCATACACTGATTTGTCTTCGTTGAGGAAGTAAATTGTAAAATGTCAAAGATTTTCCTTATGTCAGGGCTACTTACTGTCATCAAGTAATCTGCAGGTCACCACTACAAATATTTGTTTGGTGTGGTCATGCGGTAATCATATCCACGACTTGTAGCAGTTATATCCCAGAAAACATCTCATCTTAACAACCTTTTGTTTAAAATAATACCTAGTAAAACTGAATCCACACTAATCCATCGCTTAACTAATCTGTTGGTAGCTTTTATTTTACTATTCACCACTAACATTACAGGCGGGAGATGATAACTGACGTGCTTGGCAAATTGTTACTGGAGATCTGTAATCTTAGAAGCAAATCTAATGAAAGAACCCACCAGATTTGAAGTCTGATTCAATATAAGTACTCTCATTCTCTTTTTATTTTCGTTCACTGAATGTACGTTATAAGGACTAGCACTAAAGATATCTACAGGCTGAATTTTGAGTCACTGTCCAAATTTTTTCTAGGCATTAGGTATGATTCACTAACTCCATTTTTAAAAAAAAAATCGATACGTAAAATTTTCATATTAAATCATTTTCTCGAAAGAATTATACCTACGCTCTGCGTGGTATACATATAATAACTTTGTGATGTGTTATCTCAATATTTTTGTATTGAGTGATACTAAAAGAAAAAACACGTATTCAATGATTTTCACCAAAGATAAATATAAGTATCAAAATTTGGACAGTGACTAAAAATTCAGGGTGTATATAGAAATTGGTAGATTCCAACGATACAGAACTCATTGCAGGTGTATAATGTATATGAATAAAAACATTGTGTGTGGCCTTGCCTTGCGGCACTCCTCCGTTCTTAAAGTATTGAAGCTATTCCTTGTAGTGATTGGGATGGCAATTATCAACTGATAACAACAACGATTCAAAAGCTCGGGTATACTATTCAATCGCTTACGTGACATCCCGTAGCAACGCTAGATACAAGATTTCCGGTTTAACTGCTAAGAATATACGAATCTGCTGGAAATAACTAGACGGTTTTTTTTTTGGATATTTATGGATTATAATAAATCTTGTAGTAATCCGTTGTTTTGTGAAGTTTAAAATGTCAAGTTCGATAAATAGAATTTCGAATCGCAGTTGTGGTTTTCGTTTGATATAAGAATTTTAATTGATTGTTCATTACTGTAACTTTCTAGAAGTCATAATACGTATACGATCATATCAATACAAGTTTGTCCACAAATAAACCTAAAACACTTGTAGAGTAACGGTACAATAACGACTATGTAAAATAGAATTAAGACTGAACTGTTGCTAGTCTCGAGTTCCCGCCAAGTCGACGGCGCCAATTATTTCTTTCAGGCTGCACCTACTTGAAAACTTCGCGGAATTACGTCAGCCCCATGTTTTTATCACGTTTTCATATCAACAAGGAAAAATGGAATGACCAATGGAATTAAGCCCGATATGCAATTGCAACGAAAAAGGTGGGGCTCATCGTAAATGGTAGATAGTGCGGTATAAACATTTGAAATGCTATCTTATCAAGATACGGGTGTGAGTAAATGTAAATTTTAAGTGTTATCAGTATCGATTATTAAAAATACTATCGCCGAAATGCAATTGTTTAATGTATCCGGCTAGAGATACATTGGCGAAAAGGTGTCTTTTCTTGCACGATATACTCAAATTACTGCAAACATGAAAACGTAATCGTATCTATGCTAATAAACTGCTGCATAATAAACGTTTATGAAACAATTATGTGTGGAATCTATGGAAACCTTCCTTTAAACGCTACAACTTACAAAAACGATTGTTAATCGCAAGGTCATCAAACGGATGTTTTCGTCTGAATCTAACTTAACGTAGGTACTTAGCTTAGCTTAATCAATCAAAAGCTTTTCAAATTACGCAACCTATTCTTGACAACCTCAAAAACCACCTCTTCTTTCAAGAAAAAAATATCCGAATCCAGCCCACACTTGACCAGATTGTTGAAAGCATTTACCGAGCGAACGAAGATATGCAGGCAGACGTTATGCGAGTCGAGTTTCAAACTTGGAACCTGCCCTAACGGCCAACGACGAGTGACGTCAGCGCCGTCTGCAACGTTATAACGACTGTGTGAGTATGACTTTTGTACCTAACTATTGTTTGCAACGACAGGCAATGTGACAGTGTTCTCTACCAGTAACATGGTAGCTTAGCCGAGCTATAAGAAAAGTAACTTAGTGATAAGTAATCATAATGTTTTAATATTTCTATGATTATATCTGTTGACGACTGTACTTAACGTAGATAAGTTTCGAACTGACAAAGGCTTTCGAACAGTCCATAGATTAAAAAAAAAACATTATTGCCAAGTCATGACATGTGACCTATCCATTCCTTTCCATATCCATATTCCATATCCTTTCTTTTATTTTTTCTTCCAAGATATTCGTTTAAGAAGACTTGGTCTCTGTCCAATAGTGTCCAACCTAGATAGGTTATTTAGATGTATACGAGTATAACCTATTCAAATTCTTCTAACATGGGCCATTCTTTACAGTAGCTCCAGGATTGATATTCATCTTCAAGCCCATCTTGCCTGTAGCCAGGAAGACGCAAACTGTCAAGGTTCCATCACATTTTTACGGCGCTACGGCTTCGGAATAAGTCATGGTGGCCGTGACATAATCACCATACCCATTAAGGCTGTAGGTACTAACATTACATGGGGAATTCATAAGTTTACAACCATTCGCTTCCGGCGAACTGGTATCCGATTATGATTTAAATATATTGAGATGATCTATCTATAGATAAAGCATTTGATACGAGTAACTTGGAAATTAGGAGTGTGTGCGTTAGTAGAACAATAACTTAGCCTTCGCGTAGAGCTGATTTTATTTATTCTAAGAAGAATATTGAAAATACATTAAGAAAAAGTTGTGATAGGCCTTACCTAAGTTATTTGGGCCGTTTTAAAAAAGTACACTAGTACACTAGGTTCGGTGAAAGTGTCCTAGGAGCGCCTAGGGAATTTTAATTCGAAATGTTACCTATATTTATACCGATATCAAATAATATGTAGGTAGGTACTTGAATATTTTTTCCCAACTAAGCATACATACATTATTATAATAATTTTAAAGGTACGTAGCTTGTATCAGATTGAGAAATTATTCTAGACTTTTTAACTTAATATGCTTAGTTTGGATTTAATATGCAGATATTTATTCAAAAACAACCTTTTGTTGTGTGCGGTAATCTTTGTTAGTTGTGTTTTTATATAACACTTATTCAGTTTTGAACAAGTAACGATCTTGACATGTCCTTGGCTCAATCGTTAACTTTATCCATTTGGATCACCATCGTCATAACAATGAGTTACTTTTATGTTATCCAACACGCAGTAGATTTATAGGGAACTAACTCACGCACTAATCTTGATCAACATTGACCATGCGTGAGTCAGGGCAAGGAAAACTGCCTCATTCATCAGCAACCCTTTCTCCAGCAACAACCTAATTAATTTGTCCTCCTTCATCCAACATTTTGTTTTGTTTCGAACTCCATACATTAATTCCAGATGTAACAAATACATGCCTAACAATATTAGCCCCATTGTCTATTCTGTGACATTAGCAATCATTCTTATCAAATGCTGTTATCTTAACAGGCGGAAGAGTATTTCTCTGATTAATATTTATTCTCTCATACGGAAATCCTATTTTGAGTGCATCAATTATTCAGGACTGGCAATAAAACTCATCAGCTATGTCAGAGGGACGTGGGCGGGCGTCAATGCAGTCGCTTGCGCTGCGCCCGCGCCGGTGCCGCGTTAACGGATACATTCCCACAGTTTAGTGTTGCCATTGCTCCGACAATAACTCTAGTAGTTAGTTCTCTAGTTATGTCATCTAATGCCGTGCAGACACCATCGTGGCCTGTGGAGTGAGGTAGCATGGAAGCCAAAATGTTTGGAAAGGTGGGTCGTGGCTGTACCGTGTAGATTCGTTACAACTGGTGGACGGCCAACAGTAGAAAATTCTTAAATAAGTTTGTAAGAATATAAGATTTTTTGATGCAGATTTTTTACTATACCTACCGAACTAAAAAACTATTCCGCTCTATCAAATGTCAACAACTTCTAAAGTATTTTTAATACTACGGCGGATAGGTAGAAGTTAAGACACATACTTGTAAACCCTGCCATTTAGCGTGTCCGTTGTCGTGTCAGGAAATCGTAAGGCAAATTGGCCTCACATCACGCTATGAAAAGCGAGAAATAAACGGAACGTTAAATGGGCAGGTACTTATTAATCGGACAATCATCGGAGACAAACGTTTGGGCCCGTCTGCGGTTCCCACGGGGCGGGCCTTGCCGGCAACCATTCCGGTTTTTGCCAACTTAAATGTTTGTTGTCAAATTAATCTGAAGTTACTTAGTATGCGCCACCCGACCAGTCGAGCGACTATTCATTCATAGCGGTTGGAATGCTAGATCGCTCGTGGCTCGCCTCGGTCGACCTTCGCCGACGGCCGCCCGGCAAAAAGTGTGTGATCCATCGTGATCTGGCCGCAACTATGTGGATGTACCAGTGTCCAGTGCCTTACCTGCGCCATACCATAACGTACTCCCATAGGACGTTACTCTCCCGTTAGCTCGCCCGCCACGTCCAAACAAAGAACTTTATTACGTACCTAATCGGTCGAATAGTTCACAGAAAAGTTTAATAATACTTGAATGGTCATTCATTTGGTAAGCGATGTTGATAGAATAGACCATTGTAAATTCATGAAGCAAGCCATCTCGATGTACCTACCTAATACTTATTTATTAAAATATACATACATATTAGACGAGACAAAAAGTTGAAACTTTACAAGAAAATAAACTCATTCTTAACACCAATTTCAGACCTAAATTGAATACTTACATTTTTCTCATATTCCAAATAAACAAGTAGGTATAAGTAGAATATAATTTCCGTAGTTTCGGCACGGATCAGTAAGATTAAGAATTACCTAAATGAAGCATTCCGAGAACCGGCACAGATATACGTCGAGATTAAATTGCTCACAAGTTTAGTAACATAAGGACAACTCAAGCCAATGAATGGCTGTCATTTGTTAAGGACGAGCATGACATCATGCTACTAAAGTTACTACTGGCCCCGGGAAGGGAACACTGACTGCCTCACTGGTCACTGTCTGCCGTCTGCCGTAGCTCCTTAGATAAGATAGGTAGTGCTCCAAACTTACTAAAGAAGATTATGTAATACGTAGGCGAAAAACTGTACTTAGATTATTTTTAAAGTCAAAACGGGTCGTTTAAGACCTTAATAATTAAGAGAATTGAACCTATTGTTTAACAGCAAACTGTGCATTACCTAAATAAAATAATCGTTTAAATTAATGGACTCAATCAAGTGGGAACGATAAATTAAAATAATTTACAATAGATTGGCTTCAGTTAGGTGATTTTCCATAACAAAATAATGATTTAGGTATTTCATGGAATTGTTCACTAGCTACGTTCGACTATTCAGAGGTCAACAACCTCGCCGAACTCCTATTATTAGCATTTGTTTTATTTTACATTTATGCATATTCCGCAAAAATTATGATCGGCAGTGTGCGTTCATAAAACGTATAGGTAATAGGTACTTAAGTCGGCAGTAAATATTGATTTAATTGACTTTTAAATTAGGCAGTTAAATATACTTAGGAACGCTATGAGAAATTGAAGGCAGTGAGCAGCAAGTAGACGACAGTGGGGCGGCGCTCGCGCAGCGGAACCACTCGCTCGACTCGTAGCTGAAACCCATCAGCACCTCCGAAGTGACGTCACTCCGGACGCCGCCGTCCGCGCCGATCAAGGACAGTAAACATTACCAGGTCAACGCACGCCGCTGTCTCTAGTCGCTTTTTTTCAATTCGGCCATGACTGCCCTACCAACCAAAGCCGTGAAGAATCGTTCCCAAAGAGGCCCACTAATGGATACCTATTACAGAACCTAGGTACCACAATTATTGTGAATAAATGCCCGTTTTCACCCGGAAGTAAAGAACAAAGACCGTTTTGCAAACTATTAGCGAGTATGTAGGTACTGTGCTAAAATAAAAACTGAAAGACAAATGGATGATCTACAAAACCACAAAAGATTTCATCACAAAAAAAGGTTCGATTGCCAAAATTTAATTGCCTGGGAATTCAAAGACAACGTTTACAAGTTGTTTCTTGATTAATTACATGTAATTAAAGAAACGATCTTTATAAAAAACCATGACGTTAAAAAAAGCTGATATGTTTTACTTTCGTAGTGGACCCACAGTTTCCGATGGGAAAATAAATTAGTCTCTCCGCTCTGACCGAGTGTCTTGCGGTCTATTAGCCGATTGTACTGGACCAAGCCGAACATTGAAACAGACAGAAACGTATTATAGCATAAGTTATTTATTAATCGGAGTTGTCAATCTTTGGATAATTCTCGGCGGTTCGATATAATTTTTGGTACTAATAAGCGGTGGGTTGCGTGCGAAAGGCCGCTAAACCTGTCAGTCCTGTCACACAATTTCGGGCCTTTGATCAATACGTTGGAACAAACTTGGCGAAACAAACGCGTTGATGCCTGGCCTCTGGACATGTTTAAATTGCACGTTACGTTCCTGTCCGTAGCCTTTGAGCTTTTTTAGGTTGTGTAGTGTTGTGGTTGTGGTTATCTAATCTACTTTATTGATAAATGTAGGTATATGCTAATGGAATAAAAACGTTAATGTGCACAATCGATCGACGAGTTAGTTTGTAGATTATTTCGTGTGCATGTTTGTTTGACGTAGTTTTTCTGAACAACGGCCATGTAGGTGGGTGGGCTATGAGGTAAGTACCAAGTGGTTTGCAAACCATCAGCTTTGATACATCTTACTCACCAGAGCCACGAACCGAGGTTCAGACCCTGACCCCGAATTAATATTAAATTCTTAGAGTTACTTAGTACTTAATAAGTTAAAAACTTACATAAGTAGTAACAGTAAGTTAGTAACTCCACACGTACCTACCTATTTCCGAACCGGTTTTAAAATTTCTAAAAACCTTATTTAGGTAGTTTCTACTAAATAAAGTGGCAATTTAACAAAATAATCAGTTTAGTACAATCAAAAATCCATTTCCAAACTAAGCGACAGATCGGATACAGAATTACTTCCAAAACACGAGACTCCGGCGCACAATGAAAAAGAGTTCAGGAAAACGAGACTTCTAAAGCCAATGACGGAACTTGTATTGTGATTGAGACCAAAAAAACTTGGGTGTACTTGTCAAACGGTTACTGAGAAAAACATTGTGGGTACAGACAGTCTTTTATTGTGATTTTGAGGTCCATGATCCTACCGTGGAGCGTGGACATCTGAGCGGAACGACGCGACGGAAATGATGCCTCCAGAGAGCCTCCACGCTTCTTACGTTCCCAAACTTTCATAAATATTTTGTTGTATTGTAATGCTTTAGATACCTACTTAGTTAGCTTGAAACTTGACAGACACAACAGTTCGTAAAGAAATATTAAGTGACATAAGTAATAGCAGGGCAAATACAAGGAATACAAGGTCTAAATACAGTCTTTGGGTTTTGTACTTGTTTATTGGTACGGAGCTTTTGAACATAAGATCTCAACTGCATGTGCAAATGATTTAATTACACTACACATTGTGTTAACAACAATGACGACGGTTGTTGTAAAATAAATCCGTTAGAAAATATTACTTACTCCTAACTGTGTTGCAATAGCTCCGAGATCTTCTTCTTTTTAACATCGTTAAAGAACTATTGCTCTATTTCAAAGGTTTTTGCCAATTTGTCATTCTCTATTGAGCAAGCAAGATTTATTCAAACATAAAAGTACATCATCGGTAGGTACAGAACCGTAGTAATAAGTATTGTTTTAAAACCTCAACTCTAAATAGTCCAGTGGAACCTAATCGTTAATTATAGAGTAACTGAGCTGTTTCAAGAACAAATCTAAACTAATAGGCACGGTACCAGGTGATTGATATTCTAATTACTGATATACTGTATGCACCTTGTGCTCTAAGTTGACCATAAGTTCAGTGAGAAGTCAAAAAAGTTTAGCGAGTAAATACTTTAATAGTGATTATGTGATCTATCGAAATTTGAATAATTATGGATTTAAGTAAAATAAGGAGTTTATAGAAGTGTGTTTAACAACCAAGATCAAACATCCAAGAATCATGGTGGTAACCAAGTAGGTATTGATTTCGACTTAACTATGGATTGTACTTAATCAATCGATATAAAATAAAGTTTATTTAATTCCCAACATTCATTTTCTGACAGCTTCATACAGAGTCAACTTATCTTCTAGCTATCACGGTGAAAATAAATGAATGCGATATAATAAGAGATTAATTGATCAATGCAAGTAAATAATGAATTCCATATCATTATGTATGTGTGTAGTTTGAAGAAGATATTCCCTAGTAACTTATTACTTTTAGTAAAGAGTGGTCGGTTCGGCCGATCAACGGTGCCGGTTGCATTCCATTTTGCCGCGTTCCATTGCGCAGTGTCGTGGTTCCAAGAAAGAGTGATGTCCCGCTCGCACTAAGCATTCCATATTATTGCCGTGTTTTGGAATTCTGTTCATTGTTTGCGCTCATCAAGCTCATTTCAATACAAGTAAGGAAACTAAGCGTGTATCCGGTCAAAGGTCTAGAAGAATTGCTGCCCACTGATTGTAGCTAAATCGTTACAATTGACACATTGTACAAAAAGTAGAGTACTTAGCTTTTTACGAGCGTTTTATCTTAGTGCTGAAGCTGTTGAGTGTCGACCGCAGAAAGAAAGTAAAACGAGGCGTATGCAATAAAAATTAAAAATACGCGAAACAATAAAAGTGTCGCCCTCATATTGGCCAAGAGGAGTGAAGGAAGCCGGCTAGTCGGTGATTAATGACGCGCGGCTATAGCGCACTTCCTGCGCACCAAGCCCTGCGCCTGCGCACACCTTGGATTTGAATTAGCAAAAAACCCACGAAGGAGTTGATCGACCCGCTGCTATTGCCATAACCAAGTGCTTTTATATGGCTGTTGACATTCAACAACAATGAGACCAAATCGGCAATCGATCACTAACGTTATTCAGTAATTAGCTGCCAGATATTATAGACACGTTCTCAGAGAAATGGACGTTGGCGGCTTCAGCGAATAAGGTGAACAACAGGTACCATAGATCATGTGTTAAGGAATATACCTAATTAACATTCTGAGACTTAAGCTTAAATTGAATTCCACTTAAATACTCAAAAAAAGCTTATGTACAGACGACAGCACATCAACCTACTACAATCTGTCAAATTTATTTAATAGATTTTCAACTTTATGACAATACCATAAGGTTCAAAGTTGATTGGGAAAATTTGACAGTTTCGGGTTGGTTGACGTGCTGGCGTCTGTACATCGTGGCTCCTACCTACAGCAGAAGTCATAGTGTTAAAAAACCGTAACGATTAAAATTTCAGATTTCTTTCGGTTTTTATGATTTTGGATGAACAACGGTCTACGATTGAATGTCATAAGAAACGTCTGCGCGGTAGAAAATAAATTTTTCTTAGATGCATTACTTTACTTCCATGATGTGGCGAGTACTATCTAACGACTGATATGTACGCATTTTCCGCTCCATTTCCACGCTTTATGCAGGAATCTAGGTCACTTGTAAGTTTTCATTTACATACCTGTTCGTTGCGTAAGCGCACATAACTTTTTTTAATTTTAAACTTGATACAATTATTGTACTTAGTTAACCGGTGTATATAATTCGATAAAATCATACCAAGTTGCATACAACTTGGTATGACTTTATCGAATTCTTCATGTTTTTTAATAGTAAAAAAAAAACCTATGAATTGTACCTATTTATCCACAGCAGAATGGCAAAATCGATTAAATTTTTTGTGGTACATTCTAACGATTTTCGGGTCGGAAACCTAAACTCATTTAAACGAAACATGAAACGCTCACTTTTATAAATAGTTTCCGTATAAAATGTCTATCTATTTTATTTTAAATAAATTCTTGCTAAAAGCTCAAACGTAATGTTGGAAATTCGTATTTTATAGCGTTTAACGGCTTTTTAAGTTTTACGACGCCTTGAGTTATGAATGCGGTGAAATTAGTAATTAAACCAGAAGTAATTAACAAAACGATCACTATTTGTTGTTATCAGATGGGTACAATACCCTAATAACGTTATACACGATCAATTAGTTTTGAAACCAATTGCGAATCCATAGCTTCATAAGTTCGAAAAAAATCTGTTCAACAACGTAAATAACGCAATTAATGTTGTTGAACTGTCAAATTTAAACAAATTTGTCGTAATCTTTTACGAAAATGTGTTGCGTAATTAGATAGCTATATTCCTTCCAACTAATTTAATTTGATCCGCCAAGAAATGACAATTTTGTGTGCAGCCTATTCCCACTTTCCCAGGCATTTATGGAAAATTCGTTGATTATCTAAGTCTCGGTCTAGATGACACTCATAATGAGTTTACCTAAGTAATAACATGTCGAAATAAATCAAATTATATGGTTAACGTACCTACCTACTTTTCATGAATGAAAACTAACAATTTACTTCCGATTTTTGCAAAAATACCTAAATATAGGTCTTTTCTAGGGATGCATCCGATACCGATACCGATACCGATATATCGGCGATACTTCGGGTTAGCCGATATATCGGTATCGACGATATTTTTATGACCGATTCAACGATACTTTTTAATTTAAAAATGTAGTGTAAACGAGCGTTTTGTATCGTCTATTTCGTTGCAAACGAGGCATGAACTATGCTCGGGGAAACCCCGCGCTTGTGAGTGTCTTGTTTCTCCCGCCCGCTTTGGCCTCGCGTCTATTTCGTTGCATACGAGGCACGAACTATGCTCGGGGAAACCCCGTGTCCTGTTTCTCCCTCCCGCTTTGGCCTCGCACTCGCATATCAGTAATATTTCGCTAGGTTGACCACAACGGTCAACCTAGCGAACACCGCGCTTAGAATTTGTCATACATTCGTGTTGTTTGAGTGAAATAAAATAATCAGCACTCATGTCAACTTCAAAACACAAAAGTGCGATATGGAATCATTTTGAAATTTCGACAATTGATAATTCACAATTCACAGTAAGCGTATCGGTATCGGTATCGGTATCGCCGATATTTTTATAAGAGTATCGGTATCGTATCGGCGAAAAGGCGTATCGATGCATCCCTAGTCTTTTCTTTTGTACCTACTGTTTAGTTGCAGCGCGGCAGCGCTTTTAAACGACTTGTTTTGGTAGAAATAATTCCGTTAATTTAGTATTTATTATCCTTATTCTACATAAAAGCGAGCCAAAGCTTTGAGCTTACTACTAGTAGGAATATTATCGCCAAGTCGTGTTTACTTACACTTAGGCCCGCATTACAGAACCTCACTCAAAACTCAAGCATTACTTAAAACTCGTTTATAGCCTTTTGATTGGTTGAAACTAGTTTTAAGTAACGCTTGAGTCTTGAGTGGGGTTCTGTAATACGGGCCTTAGTTGCGTTTATGCGGTGGGAATGCGCAGGAGTTGCGGGACTTCCCCGAAAAACGGTTCCATGGCCAGTTTTGACAGCTAATAATTGTTAGCGACGACAATGCGTCACCAAACAATACAAATTGTTTAGAATCTTTATATTAACTTATCTTCATTGATAGAATAGATATTAATACTTACTACTAGTTAGCATACCATTGTACGTAATAATACCACCATTAATCGTCTATAATAGGTAGGTTACATGGCCAATTTTTTTTATTTTTAATGCGTCCAGGTAATCTAGACCGAGACCTAGCCCTGGACCTAACTTATAGAGATTCAGCCCTTCAAAAAAACCCTAAACCTGTTATCATTTGAATTTATATATTATAAAACTTTAGTTCGTGTTTTTTGTAAATAAAGGCCTGTATTTAGAGGCTCGTCACGGGCTGAAAAATATAGACGAAACAATTAATACTAGATTTCTCTAGGGCAACAGACCAGGTTAAGGTTTCTATGTGTAACGTTGTTTTTTTTCATAATCGTCCCCTCATAATATTTACTTGCACTATTATCATTTATACTATTATCGCTTTTCATATCAACTTATTAGTCATAACTTTTATTTGCCATAAAATAATTTTCCATATAACATGTGTTATAAGTTTTTATCTTATAATCATTAGTTTCTTTATGTACCTAACTCATTACATAATCGATACTTTTCATAAGGAACATTTAATATAATTTAGAAACGATTATTGTTTTGTAAAAAAAAATATGTAATTGAGGCATTTGGTCTGTAATCAAATGATTTATGACAGCAAACAATCTTTAGACAATAAACAGAAAGTCAAATTCGAAACGACTAGGTTAGGTTAGGTTAGAACTGAACTGTGACAACACAGCTAGATTTCCTCTTTTGCAAAGCAAGCATGCATGGTAAAAATCTATATCGTATAATCTTATAAGTATTAATCAATAAGGGCAAATGAATATTAGGGTGAATAAATGTTTGGAAAACGCAAATAAATTTATGGATTAAAATTATTATGACACTTGATCGATTAGGTGACTAATGAAATTAGTGAAAATGATTTTATGTCATTTCACAAATAAGGCAATTGAAGCGTGTGTAATTGTGACTGTTTATCTGTCAATTTGTCTTACTTCCGTCGACGAAACCCGTAGAAAACCCGTTTCTATGGTTGTTATGCTACGCGTGCAGTAGGTACATCAACGCCACCCGGCCGCCTGGAACAGGTTAGGCCTATCCTCATACCGGGATAAACCTGGATAGGTATACAACCACCTCGACCTTCGCGTCCAGCGACCACGCCCGTCCGTCACAATAATATTGTACACACAATTTTTTTTTTATCTCGACGTCATCTTGGAAGGTAGGTACTGTGGTAGTACAGTGCGTTCATTATAACTTGACCCGTGACGCGATTGGTAGTTACTGTTCTGTCAGTTGCCATTTTGAACTCTATTAGTATTGAAACTAAGCTTGACAAGCAATGATCCTAACATGATGGCAAGGGACAAGTTATAGTGAACGGTCTATATGTAGATAACCTCAATCTTATTAATGGGCGAACGTTACCCCTTCCAATCAATTCCAAATAAGGAGGCATCATTTCAGAGGGTAAAAAGAAAATATGTGTCAGACAGAGAGCAGTATCTAAAAAATACATGAATCAATGATAATAGGTAAGTATAGCTACCTATGTAATTGATATTTTATCTGCCATCCTTACTAAAAATATCCCTGAGTCACCCGACAAGTGAGTGTACACCAAGTTGGGTACCTCGCATGGAACAAGTAAGCGGTAAGTCTATCTGTCATTGTAAAAATGCTTGACAGTGATAGTAAAAACAACAGTGATTGTAAGTCCATCGTAAGATCGTATCGCACCTCATTACTGTTTTAAGCTATGCTATTGGTGTAGGTACTTATTGAATAAATAAATAATCGCATCGCATGGTAAGTCAGCCCAGCTACAAACGAAGCTTGATTCGCATTTTTGACCACGGTTGAGGTTAAAATTACCTAAAGTTTAGACAACAAGACAGAAGAGGGTGTGACTGACACTGGCATGGCTTCCATCAGGGATTTAAATTTTGATAACACAAAAAAATTGTTGCTAATTAGTAGAAAGATTTGTCGTAAATTCTTAAATCTAACTCTTGTACTATACCTTAAAAATTAAACTCATAAGTATATCTTCTAAACTAAAAACCGACTAAATTTGTGACTTAACGAAAAATTGCGACTAATTAGCGACAAAATTTGGGATTAAACAGATCTTCGCTAGGTGCCCTAGCTCTTGAGATTCAAATTGTACCAAGCTGGAGAGATGGTCCCCAGATAATAAACCCTTATAACTTTTGAACCAGTGACCGACATCCGATCGTAATTCTGATAGGTATTTGGCGACAAACGACTAATTATCGACGAATTTTTGTATGTTTTTAGGTACCTACTATATTATATAATTATATATAAATAAACCTACCTGTACCTACTTAAAGCTTCGTGCAGACTAGCGCGACGCGACACCGGCTATTGTTATACCGTGAAGTTTTCTTAGAAATTGTATTGTTCGAGTCGAGTCGCGCGGTCGCCGTCGCGTCGCGCTGGTCTGCAGGAGCCTTTAATTGTATCTGTATAGTTCGGTTGTATAATAAATAACCGAGATGAAGACTAATCGAGAAGTATGGAAGAAAAAGACATGTTGTACCAACCTAAAGTAAATTGAGATAAGGCCGTATTATTGCCCCATTTTTCCAGTGTGAGTGAGAGACAAAGCTATTGTATAGCTTTGTCTCTCACTCACGCCGATAGCGCCATCCTTTTTTCGCAGTGGAATAATGATGGAATTAATACTTCATAATACGGTCCAAGGGCTAGAGAATAATGATGATGAACTAGGTAAATCATCAGCCTACAAGCTCGCTGCGATGGGGTGCCACCAGTGCCGATTGACAGATTGAATTGTTTTGGTGACCGCAGAAATTATCCTCACTAAAGTCAGGCCATTTTAATAGGTAACATTTGACGTCTGTCAGTTTAGTGAAAGCAAATCGTAAAATTACTCGTATCGGTCATTATTACAATAAATAAGATAATAATAATAATAATAAAGTTAAGCAATTGTGCAGTTCTAATAAAACGAAAAAATATATTATTAGGTATATGCCCGCCGTTACAAGGTTAAGTTGTTGATGAATTGTCAAATGTTACCTATTAAAATCGCCTTACTTTAATATTATAAATACGAAAGTAAGTTCGTTCGTTACGCTTTCACGCTAAAACAGCCTATCTATCACGGTAGATTACGGTCCACTCCCTCTAGAAGAGAGAAGGCCTGCAGTGTCCCTCCAGCAGCAACAGACCAGCAGTAGGAACATTATAGGCAGATTATGCTAAACATGGGCAGACCATGACCTGGGTATTATTGGATATTCCCACGGAATCGAGACTTAAGCTTCGTGCAGACTAGCGCGACGCGACAGCGCGACGCGACTCCGGCTATTGTTATACCGTGAAGTTTTCTTGGAATTTGTATTGTTCGAGTCGCGTCGCGCTGGTCTGTACGAGGCTTTATGCGGGTAAAACCGCAGGGCGCAGCTAGTATCGTTATAAAAAGAGTCTAAAGCCGACTCATATTAGTCATGCAGACTGGCGCGACGCGACACCGGTAATTGTTCTACCGTGAAGTTTTCTTAGAAATTGTTTAGTTATCACGTCGCGCCGTAGCGTCGCGCCGGTCTGCACGAGGCTTTATTCTTATCGTACCGGATAGCCTGCCCTGTGTAACGTGTATGAGGTACTTATTGTCATGACGATGATAACTTTAAAGTTCTTACAAATTACGAATTTTATTTACCTTTTCAAAGGAAATAGGTAGTAAGTCCATCTTCCTTATCGACAGGTCGTCCTTTGACATTTGACATTACTATTTTTATTTTAGAAAACAAAAGAGTTAGGTACTTAGTCAATAGCTATCTTTAAAGGGCTGTAGGCTGCAGTGCTACAGTGCTTAATGTGCTTATGCCTAGCGCGTTGCAGTGACAGACTGTCAGCCGCCCTAACCTAGGCGATGTGAAAAGTTCACTGGCCGCCAGCGCCTGTGCCGGCCGCCCCATCGTGCATCGGCCACCGACGATATGCCGTGATTACATTGCTGCACTCTTTTTGTAAACACAACTCAAGTGTATACAACTCAACAGGTAGGTAGGTACACTAGGTACTGTATTTGATGCGAAATAAACAAGTAAACTTGTTTAGGTTTAACTAGGTTTTCTGAAAATGTTCACAAGGGATCGGTTCGGATCTAGGTACATAGTATACTATATTATGCTATTAATTACCTATACGTAAGTATTCAATCCGTGGAATTCGTCTTATATTGTAAGTAAGTAGGTACGCAAGTACCTAATAGAATGAGAAGCAAGAATCGAGATCGAGTGAGAAGCACAAGACTTCAAAGCGCGAGCGAGCAAGAAAACATGTTATGTATTATTATTTGAACGTCGAATGGGAGAAACCTGCGTGCGGGCCTCACGGGCCCCGCCCCGCCCCCGCGCTTCCCCCGCGCTGCTCCGATCATATGTTCGGCGGCGAGGCGCTTACCGGCCGGCTCACTGCGACTCGCGCACTCGCCGTGGTCGCAACACACCGCGCATCGCTCCACGCCGGCCGCTCGCGCACGATCAGCTGTCCGACACAATACGCCGACACCGGCCGTGACGCGAGCTGTCAATAAGCCGCAGTGCGGTGTACCATGGAACTGCTGTGCGCGGAGCGCGTGAGCCCCGAGAGCATCGACAGCGCGCGCGCGCCGGCGCCGCGCTCACACCGCGCCGCTGCGCCCGACCCGGTGCTGCTGCGCCGCCGCGTGCTCGACAACCTGCTGCGCACCGAGGAGCGCTACGCCGTCACTGCCAACTACTTCGGCACCGTGCAGGCCGAGGTCACGCCGCACATGCGCCGCCTCGTCGCCGAGTGGATGCTAGAGGTGAGCGCACCCGCGCGCATGCCGCACCCACACCGCTCCATCCGCGGATCGCGCAACCCGAACGATCGCCATTTTGTCTCGTTTTCCGGCCACGTGTAGGTACTCCCCTGCCGTCGCCGGCGGCACCAGTGGCCCCCGTATGCTCTCGCCACTGTCTGCTGACGGGCCCCCTCACCTCCTTTGCGCCGCCTCTGTGACTCCTCGGCTCCTTGGAGACAGTTCCTCCATGCTAGAGTAGTGGAAGAGTGTTTCATTGGTGTTGTTGCAGGATGGTGTTCATGAAAAACCACAAGCGATTACGCAGCTGTTTCTAAGCTGGACGTTACGACTTTGTTTACACGATCAGCTGATCACTGTGTCGTTCCACATGTTAGAATCCTATAAGAAATCTACTTATTCGTCGTGAATATCTCGAGAACATGATCAGTGTTAGTCAAAAGTTGAAGATCAGTTTGTTGGTGTAAGTTGTAAGCATGAAGTATGTAATTAGGTACTTAGTTGAGTAAGTAGTAGTGTAGTGAGCGCGCAGTGCTGAGTGCGAGGGGCCCCGTCGGCGGCGCAGGCGCGGCGGGCGCGGTCGCCGACCGATGCGACTCCGCTCGTTCTATTTGAATAATCAGCTGATTTTGACACGCACACAGCTGACGCTCCGCTGCGCACTTATCTTGCTTGTATATTATATATGTACATATAAATAATTACTAGCGCGCACACCAACGTCATTGTTCGTATTCAGTGGCCTACATGACGTGTAATTTATTATGATCTTTGCTGATGTAGTTAGTAGGATTTAACTAGTAGTGTAGGAAGTATAGTTCACTCGCTTAAAGTTCCGGATGTCGTAATTTACCTAATGTTTTGTGGACCATTCTTAGTAGTAGAGGGTATTGTAGGGCGAGTAGTGCTTAGATGATTGAGCAGTGTTGGTCGCCACGTGGAGCCGGCCGGCGCGCTGACGTCACGCACGGCGCGCGCCGGCACCACGCACATGCGCGCATGGTCTCACGGCGCAAGGCAGACGGCGCAGTCGCCACCTCGGCTCACCTCGTGACTGCTTGCACTTAAACTAGTCGCATACCGACGTTTCAGCACAAGCAGACCGAAACGATCCTCACAGTCTGTCGGGTCAATGACATCTCCAACGTGCTCGCATTAAATTTTATGTTTAATCATCAAACGCTCCCAAAAAGCATTACATATTATGACGATCCAAGGATTGTGCACGGAATCCGTATTATTACATTTTGTAATGCCCAATACTTAAATAACGACCGCAACTTTTTATTCCGCTGTCGATGTGTTCTTTTATAATATCTTCCTAAGTAAATGTGTGTTAAATCGACGTAGGATGACCACGAACCAGCAAATGTCGGCCGTGGATCATACTGAAATAACCAGTAATAGGTATTACGATAATCGGTTTGTTTTATAGCCGCCTGGGCCATTCATTAGACCCTCGCTCGTTATGCTTCGACAATTACCAATGTAAAGACCGAGCTTACCAAAAAGTAGGTAATTGTTTTTCTCATTCTGTAATAGTTTTTTATCTATTCGGTTATCGCGTGTTGTCCTTTACTTGTGATTCCTTTGATGCACTCGTAGAATGCATGGAGAATGATATTGTTAGATAGATAACTCATAGGAATCAGGACATAGTCGGTTGAGATAGTTAATTACCTATGGGAGAGGTAGAGCGTGAGAGTCTGAGCGGTATGCAGCAGGCTATACGTTATACCTAGTAGGTACATGTTTTGTTTTCACGGTGATACGATTGGATCCGTGCCGGTTCGCGAGTCGCGTTACCGTGCGAAACTATGCCGGGAACAATCTGCCACGTTCCGTCTCTCATGACACTCTCTAACTAGGTACCTAGGTACTTATTTATGACTACTTTGGAACCGTCTCCTTTCGCTTTTCCCTGCTTTCCATTTTACGGTACCTACGTTTATCGAAATGATTTGATTTTACTTTGACCCTCACAATATATCCAGCACCATGTAACGTATTCATATGTAAAGTTTCAAGCGTTATCTGCTTAACAGTTAGGTAGGTATAGCGATGTTTTAATTATAATTTATAAATATCCAACAAGGAAAGACACCACTTTTGTGTTCGTACGAGTAGCGTTTATTGCTCTACGTGGTCCAGAGTTGCTTGTTAGGGTTCCGCAACCAAATGCTTCCGGGTCTCATAATCTCATTGGCACAGCATCGTTCAATTAAGTAGGTAACAAAAATTTCAAGATGCCCAACTTGTCTCCCTAAATTCAGTAGTTGTGTTAAATGTCCCATTATTGGTTCACAACACGAACAGTTCCGGCCCCAGTCCAGTACGTTCAGGAACCATTAACGTTGATAAGGAACGTATAACTGCTGCAGGAAAGTAACGCGCGCTGTATTTATCGCAATAAGTGTGTATTTCCATTTTGTAAATGGGTTATCGGGAATTCCGGATGATAAACTAAGCAATGGCCTGGGCGCGGTACCAGCGCGTAGTTTCTTAGGAACAAAACACTTGGTCCGTTCAAAGTTTATTAACATTGTTCTATTTTTCAGGTATGTGAAGACCAGGGGTGCCAGGAGGAGGTGTTCCCACTAGCGATCTCGTACTTGGACCGGTTCCTGAGCACGTGCGCCGTCAGCAAGAGCCAGGTGCAACTGCTGGGCACGGCGTGTCTGCTGCTGGCGTCCAAGCTGCGCGAGCCCGGCGCGCGCGCCCTGCCCGCCGAGCTGCTCGTCTTCTACACCGCCAACAGTATCACACTCACCGACCTATGCGTAAGTACCTATAGTTTTAGCCTTTAATCCAATATGTATGAGCAGCTATCACTCCAGCGCATGATAATACAACGTGCCGCCTGCCGTGTCATCGACGCTTCAATCAATCTATTCGTTGCGTAGCGCTAATTACATCAATAGCATCAGAGTATGCGTCCGGCGTTCCGCGCACGGCCATATGAAGTAATATGAAGATTTAATTAACTTTCTTCGTCTCGGGAAACAGCTGATCTCATTAATCATGCAGTTTCGTGTGGTTGAGTTTTTGCATTGCGCACGCGCATGCACTGATTTTGCAGTTAGCTCTTCTATGTGGTTTCGTGTCGTTCACTCTGCTGATTTCTAAATCATTCGCGCTCTGAACATCCGCGAGAGATTGGAATTCCAATTTTATGTCGGAACATTAATTATATCTATGGAGTGATGGACTGTAGGCGCTTCGCCGACTTTATGATTTGTGATGTATGCTGTCATGTCGCCCATGTGAACTACATTAGCTATTCTTTGCGTAAGGTGACTAATAGAATTAAAAATACAAGATTTACGTTTGTTACATTCATAGAGTATGTTGGTGACTAAACGAAACACTATAGATATAAATAACTAGCCTCCTATTAATAGCCACACTCTTCAATCCAAAATAAATAAAAGGTCAAGTTTGCTTCGCAGTCGTGTGCGGTGTGGGATACCAGTGTTTCCTACCGGTGTCGGGTGTACTGATACCAACATTAACTAAACTTAATTATTTATTTTTCCTTGTTTTGTGTTTATCGCCACCTTGGACCTATTCTATAAAAATAATAGTTAGCAGACCGCAAAATGCGAACCGTTCATCCGTATTTACAGAAAATTACGTTATGTATTATGTAACAGGCCGGTTATTGGTTTAAATAGGTAAATGTTTCAAGACTTGAACTTAACTTAGATTTCCAATTTAAACCAAGCATAGGTTTGCGTACCTAGATAATGTAGGGATAATGTAGGGCTATTGGAAAAAGTTGATCAAGTAAGATATTAATAAGTTACGGTACAATAATTATTACGTTTTAATTGTTCAGCTGCTGTCATAGTACCGACACTGACAGCTCATACCGTTCTCTTAGCAAACCATTACTCATTGTGGTCTTGTGTGTCTAGCAATATTGTACGCACACGTGGACAACTTTCCTAATCTCAATAAAGGGAATTTGCATTTAGGTTTGTTTGGCTTATCTATTTCAATAATTCAGTACCGTTACGAACAGTAAGGTTTAGCGCGACTGACGTTGGGCAGGTCGGCAGGAATTGAAGCCGAGCGTTATTATTATTTCATATGTAGTAGGTATTTGCATTTAATATAACGTATTACGTGGCTGTACGCTGCATTTCGGGCGCGGCGCGGCCACCCGCCGGGGCCCCGTCCGCCGCCTCTCGTCCCGTAGATAATAAGTGCACACCACATTTTCGCGCGTCATAATATACACGACTCGTTCTGTCCGCGCTGCAAGTGCATTCCGCGCTTTGCATTTGTAGTTAGTACCAGTATTTAGTAACGGCAATTTCACAATTGGTTATTAATAAGTTAAGTATTGATTTATTTGTAGTAAGTAGGTACTTAACATAATGTTCTGTACTTACTGAGTATGCAACGCTTGCTCTAAATTAGGGCGCTGGTAATCGTCCATACGAAATGATTGTAATTATACGACATGACATACCGTAGGTGCGTATGGCGAGCGGTAGTCGTGGAATGCGACGGGTCGCGCAGGCGCGGTCTGGGAGAGGGCTGCCCTCGGACAGTGTCCCCTAACGAGCCGACGGACTTCTCGGAAGAACCGCCGAACGAGGCTCGCGTTTCAATCAGACCAATTACAGGCGAAGCACGCGGCTTATTTTTTCTCACGCGCCGCTAGCGACCGCTCACCTAATCTCATCTCACGAAACTCGTCAGATCGACACCGAGCTCGTAGATGGATCGCACGTTCAAATTGGCTAGGTATTTTTAATTTTTCACGATTGAATTTTTTACACGTTAGTCGTGAGTGGGTCTCCGAATGTTCATCTGCTATATACCTACGCGTTATGTTAATTCACTGACTCTGAGTCATGCTGTTCATGACTGCCAATATCAGTTAAATGTATCGCGTCTTAGTATCAATAATAAATAAATTGTTCATGATATTTACGATATGCAACCATACAATTCTCGGTAAACATAAAATAAAATGATAATTTACTGACATTCGTGTGAATGCATATTGATTGCATGGCCTACCTCTAAATTCAATAACGTACCCAAAATTATTAATGGAAAAGTATTATTTTTGGAATATAATACCTATATAAGCAGACATACGGTACGCGTTGCAAATAATATCCCATTCAGTAACTTTATTCAAGCAAATCTGTGTAGACAGGTAAAATCGGCTTCGTAGCACTTTCGTAGACCCGCTACGAAATATCGTAGACGCTTCAATTTAGCCAATCATCAACATTTTTGTGATAATTTTAGGTGTCGATAAAGAAAAAAACGACCGATTGCAGTTCATTATAATCATCGGTTTATCAATTCTTTGGAATCTTTCGCATGTTATTATCGCAATACCTGCACATACTTCATACGTAGAGTACTAAAAATATGCTCATCTTATAAGCACACATCCAAGTGTAGCTAATAGAAGTCCGCACCAATTAATTAAGTTTTTATCTAAATCTAAGTCTGGTGTATTAACCTGTGGATGTTTTTTTACGTCTACGATTGTCAATGTCAGAGAGATCTGTAAAGTGTGGAGAACTATGTGTGTTGAGGACGTGTAACGTAGAGAAGTGTGAGTGAACAATCGGTTAGATTTGATTGTTGAGGTTATTGGCGGTTGGCCGGCGGGCGCGGCGGCGCGGGCGCAAGGCTGGAGCAAAAAGAGCACGTTCCCGGCATCCGAGCGGCTGTAATGCGGGGCTCTCGGTGTCCAGCGCCCTGGCCGCGCCCGCGCCGCTCGGCGCTCGCCCATAAAACCTGCGCGTTCTCACATCCACACTCCCACTGTAAACGTTTATTATAATTGAAGCATAAGTTTACGAGCGCGGTGCCAGTTTGTCAAAAGACTATTCAATATTGCGTTTACGGTTAAATTTAACTATAATGAGAACTATTTATTACAAGCATAATCAAGTTCGATACCATAAATTTCATATTGGTAGTTTGATGGAGCAGACCGTACAATTTTAGAAGGGAATTTACGAGTTAGTTGTTAGGAGCTACCCTATTTAAAGTTCTAATAATAAATGTTGGAATGCTATAATCTGTTAAAGGAAATTATTGTTTAGAATATGAGGAATGAGCATATTAGCACGAACGCGCGTTGTTTGCCGATCTCACGGCGCAGGCGCTGCTGGTTTCCGGTGCAAATGCAACTTCCCCCGCGAAGTAAGAACTAATGCGACAGAACAAAACGACTTCTCGTGAGCACTGCCTGTGTAACTATAATTATGTACTTTCTAAACACCATAATAATTATGTAAGTATAGTTGTATCTATACTGTATACTCGTACTGGCAGAACGATCGATATACACGTCCACTATTTATTTATGTCTTAATTACTTATCTAATACTTACAGTTACAGTGTTTGTTACAAAGTTACAACTGGTTGTTAATATTATAACCTGTTGTAGTGGTAAATAGATATTGGTGTCCAAGAAATCAAAAGAACCAATCTTAACTAAAGCTTTGTTTTTACATTATGTGTGTTAAAAAGGTGTTTCTCATGCAAAATACGTGACGTGTCTCTGTGTATCTATTGGTAAAGCAACTCGTATCCTTTGCACCCAAAAAGTTGATTTGCCCAGCTATTGAAAAGTCGGAGAACCAGACGCATTCCTCTCATCTCGAAAACTTCATGAAGCCTCCCAATCGCTCCCTTTACTTTGTTCTTTTTAGCCGAAGTCCGCGAACTCCTTCGCATTATGATCAGAAAACGACCAGTCACTCAGATAACTGCTTGTGTAGTATGGCTATGACACCTAGGCTAGGACAGAAATTGTGTTAACGAGCGCGTGCGCAGATAACCTCAGTGCACACGAGTGAAGGTGCAGCGCGGAGCCACGCCGCGCCGGCGATGTCGCCTCGTTAGAAAATTGTGTCACTTAGCTCGCTTAATAACATCACGCTCATACAGCTGCGTCGCTTGCAAGCGATTGTACTCGACGAGTTTCCGTCTACTTGCTCTAATAATGTCAATCTGCATAAAAGAAACCTATAAAGACTTAGTTTGAGCAGCAATTATTGTACAATTTACCAGTAAACGATACCTTCAACGGTAATAAAATTCCAATGGGTACTTGCTGGACAACTCGTCCTATGCGGGCGGTGGCCGTGAAAGAAGAAAAAATGAAAATTTTGTGGTTAGGAGCATCGCGATGTGGACCGCGGCCTGGGAGCCGGAGTCGCGCCCATTGTGCTGCCTCGGGCCCACGTAAACACCCGTCTTGCTAACGACACTACCTACATAATCAGTTTTATTACCTATTTTCAATAAGCATTTATGAGCTTATTAAACTATGTTAACACTGTATAAAGTATTGCATATTGTCACCTTATCGCTTTGTACATACGCCGGGACTTGTAACTGTCAATATAATCATTTTACAGGAATGCGCTGCTGGTTATAATGTCTTACGTAAGAATTGCGATATCGTACATGCCTAACACGTTTTGTACGCTCACAGCAAATTTTGTATTCAATACTGCGCTCCTGAGGTTTTCATCGATGACTGTCTCCAATTAGTTAGGTATAGTAATAATAATCTGATCCTGTCCAGGCTGGGTTATTCCATAGGGTCTCAGAGCCGTTGTTCACGTTCATAACGCATAAATATTTCAATTCATCATTACTTTAACCTCTGGTAAGTCTGCGTGTTCCCATCCGCATCTGGAAAATTCCGAAGTTGTTTAGTCTCTTGAGCTTAGTGGCCACGCGACACCGAGCTCATTGTTTGATTCTAATAGCGGCGCAGTCACACCGATCGATGAAATTGGATAGAGCATGGGAACCGAGTGTGGAATTCAGCGAGTGTGTTGCGGGCAACGAGGGCTGTTTGCATAGCTCGCTTTATTGGCTGTAACGTGGTTCGATAACTGCTGCGGCCGCCGCACCCGGCCGCCGCCGCCGCCCGGCCTCCGCCACTCTAATGAACACTCGCCTGCAACTTTACGAGCTGCATTCCATCCGTCTCGGGTGGACCGACTCCACACATGTGTGTTGTGTGCGCACGCCGCTGTGCCACACCGGTACACGCGAATCGCTCAGCTAATTTATGAGATCAGCTGATAGGGGCTCAGAACATAAACACCAATAAAAATCATACCTATTGTTTTCGAAATAACACCAATCCAATGGATCTGTATATCCGTCTCCTCCGCCTACATTTGTGGTGAAGATTTTATGAACGCATTGTTTTCGAAGAGCTTTTAACCGGTCGCAAGTGAAACGATAGAGCGAATATTTTCATTTCGCGGTTGACCCGCATACTGGCGTTGCTAACCGCTTTTACTCACCTACTCTTTTTAGCTTCTATGTCAACGCATTAAAAATATTGTTCTTCATTGGCAAATGCTCCTTCCTAATCATAGGTACTTATTTATTAAATCTGGTAGCGTCATTGTAACGTCGTGTTGTACACTCACACATACACAGTACCGATTTAATTCGACTTCCAGTGATGATACTTCATTCATTCATAAACATGATACGCGGAGAATCTGTATGCCCTAACTGCTATGCCTTGCTGAACAAATGCCGACTCTAAGCTCATCGAAATGAGAAGTATAGTCGGTTGAGTGAAAAGTAACAGCCGTGCCGCCGCGGTCGACCCCGCCGATTGAGTTAAGTAAACATCGAGTATTATCTGTCAACGGACATGCAACGCGTACATGTACGAGTGTGTACCTACATACACAAAATAATCAACTTATTCATGAAACGGCCGTCCAAATATTAGGGATATTCTGCCCCGTTTCTACATTCTTATAGATTCAGCACGAGTTTGATAAACGTCATACGTCAAGCTTGATACAACAAAGTTGTTTTAATCTAGGTCAACTGTAGCTTGGTTCTCGAAAGATAACGACTCGATAATGTTGAACAGGTTTGTCGTCATTGATTTGCCATTTGTTTTATAGGAGGCTACGCTCGACAAGAGCTCTATTTTTGGGGCTCCATCTACATCGATGCCAATATTATACCGATATCTAGGCAGAATGACATGTCACCTCTCCAAACGTGAATATTAAAGTTCAAAATATAGGATCTTTGAATTCATCACATAGCGTTAAAGCAGAGCTTTCATACAAACATACCTACCTACCCAACTTGAAAACAGCCTTTTAGTTTGGAATAATCTTGCTAAAGACACGGTATGTGTATACTGTACTATATTGTGTTGAACTTGTCGATACAAAGACTAATGGTTGGCACGTAAGTAACTTTGTTTCCAAATGAGACTAAACAAAACATGAACTAAAACTGTAACATGGTTCATTTGATTGCACAACACAGCAGCGGGGACTACCTACGCTCCGTTCCGGGAAGTCGAGCAAAACTCTGCGAGTTAGTGATTATAGCAGCGGATGTGGCGACAGGAATGCTATTTTATTATCCAAGCGCACCGATATTGACCTTTCTGGTGTTATGATGACCGATAAATCTTCTATTTATAAAGCACTTGATGAATGTGTTGTTTCGTTGTCAACAGAGTTGGGAGCTACTGGTGCTGTCAAAGCTAAAGTGGGACGTTGCGGGAGTGACAGCGCACGACTTTCTGCCGCTGCTGCTGTCGCGGCTGCCGCTGCGGGGTCTCGTCAACACAGAGATGGTGCACAGGCATGCACAGACCTTCATCTCGCTCGCTGCCAGAGGTACGCATTTCTTACACTTCTTGCGCTTAAATATAACTATAGGGATGATGTCAGCTGATACTCGGCCGTCAAAACCAGTCGGCATTAAATACACAAACGGAAGGGTCACTTAATCTTCGTTATTAAAAATCGCCACTTAAGATCAAAAGCCTTACACGACTTCGATTTGTTTTAAATATTGCGTGCTTATTTGTTACAATGTCAGGCTGTCGCAGTATCATGTGTTCCATAGATAGTTCACTTGTCTTGAATGAGAATGTAACGTTTTGTTTGCAACGGCAGACGGTAATTAGCATCTAGATACCACGTCATGTCACGACAATGTCGTCTTGCGCTGCGGGCCGCGTTGGTCTATGGCAACATGTCACTGAACCTTCACGTTAGAATACTCTACTTTCCTTGGAGCTACTTTCTATTCATTTTTCTGTTGTTACCCAACTTTACGCAACCGAAGAATTCCCTAGTAACATGTATATGATTAATTTCCTTGCATTTGGTATCAACCGTTTTAGTTTTATCACTAAATGTAGATAAATTACAATTAGGTTTAGGTCTATTGTTATTCATGGATTCTTTGCTACGTTACGTAAGCCCTATTCAATAAAAACAGGATTATAGAAAGGAAGTTTAGTAATAGTAGGTGACATTAATATTTAGATCAAAATAACCATAGAAATGTACTGTGTTACACAAATCAATGGTGCCTACAAATTATTGGTAGTACAGTGTGCACGTTTGAATTCGTTGAAAAACAAAACAAAAGCATTCAGAATGCATAGCCTAAACTTGTATAATGGGTAACTGGATATCTAATCCCTATTTATTACTAAGAATGGTTAGGTTATGGTGTTCTTGGTATAGGTCAATTTATTAGTGGAGAAGATGGTTATCGTTCGCCGGCGGCTAGCAGAGAGCGTAGCGAGATGTGAATAGGTTTGTTTACAGTGAGGGCTATGCGCGGCGAGGGCGCGAGGGCGAGGGCGGCGTGTGTGTGTCCTGGCAGCGGCCGCGCCGGCGCCTCCCACGCCGCTCGCCTGAGCGCATTCCAGCACGCCTCGGGACTCCGGCCCCCGCGCCGCCACCGACCCCCCGCTACCCTCATGGGATCATATGTTTTTGTGCAACGGTTTTTGTTGTTCGCCGCCGTTGTCGTATTGTTTTTTGTTCAAGAAGTTCACGCTCCAGCTCTTTTATTTCACTTGCTTCTCGGATATCATCTCAGTTGTGAGTCCGAGGCGAATGAAATCTCCTCCGCTAATGTAGCCAACCGAGTGCGCAACATTACACATTTGCATTTATGAAATATTGATGATCTTGAAACTTCGAGCTAATTCAGGAATACCGCGGTTCATGTCACCATAAAATGAAAACTACAAAAGGCCCATTATCTTTGATGGATTCTGAATAATACCACGGGTTTATTTCTGTACAAAGAACGTATGTGACGTGTGTACCACCCTCCAGCGCGGCAGGCGGTGAGATCGCGTAGACTTGACGTTTCGCGGTATCGAGCGAGCCCGCATTAAGTATCATTATTTGAATGGCACAATTTACTCTGGAATCATAACTCGTGGCATATTAAATTTGTAATGGGTTATTTTAATGCTGACAACTCGCGCCGGCATCTCCCGATGATGATGATAAGTTAAACATTTTTTTTTTTTTTTTTTTATAAACTGTTGACTCCTGGTTCAGGGTTATTTTTGCAAGTCTGAATACAGAAAGGTCGAGCAATATGAAAGTAGTTGTCTCATAGTGCAATGCGAGGTGTGACGCCAGGCTATTGCGTGCGACAGGTACCTATCTTATCTGCGTTGGACGTTTTCTTTCACATGTGAGCGCTTCACATCGGATAGCAATCGTCGCCGCCGTTGTCGCGGGGGCCGCGCGGTATTTGTTCCGGTGGGCAATGAATGCCGCGCGTAGTATCTCCGCACTAGCGATGCCCGGTTATGGATAAATCGATTAAATCTTCAAGTAAATAATAACCAGTTGTTCACATGACTACGTTTCACAGCCTTTTTGTGCGTCAATCGCCAGTGTCTAACTATTCGAATAGTTTTCGAATGTGTAATAATTTTGAGACATTTCAGTCCACTTCCAAACGAATAGGTACCTACACTACCTACGAGTAGTTCGGCCTTGTGGGATCGTTCACCTTGCGAATCGACTATTGCGCGTGCTACAAGTACCTGTACCTGTGCTGAGTGCTGACGACACCTATTAAATGTACTTACTTCATTTTCAAGGGCGAAAATAATGATCATTATGTCACTGCCGCCCGTCGTCATTAATCGCCAAATTTAGGATTAACTACACATTGCTCCTTACCACATAGGTGACAAAAAAGTTTTAACAGCTCACGATTAAGAATCAGTCGTATAATTAATATCACTTTTTGAGTAACGAACTTTTAAAGTGATACAGAATCGAGAAACGGAAGTAGCACCGTGCGTAGACAGGCCATACTTGGCCACGGACTGTCTACGAGGGGACAACACTGAACACCATTTTATTAATTTACATACACACCAAAGTGCGGTGGGACCGTCGCTGCGCCACTTCCTCTAGAAAGTGTTTATTAGTGATATTAGCTCGTGACGAAGCAGTCGCGTCACGACTAATAAGGACGGTCTCACTTCCGCTACGTGTGTGTCCTGTACGAGCAGCGCTGATGTACCTAGGACGTCTAGGTACAGTGCAGTCATCACACTCGCTATCAGCGTGGCTGTTGATCTTGATGCGCTCGTGACAAAGGGGCTGCTCGTCGCAGGTCGGCAGCACTCGGCTCGGACGCGCACCGGGTACTGCGCTGTTTGATTAACATCAGATTATGCAAATACCTCGAGTGAGCGGCCGCTTTCGTTGTTTCATCTCTCTCTTTTTATTCGTTCCCTCTGCCCGTTCCCTTTATCTCGGGTATGCCGACATGCAAATAAAAAAAAGTAAATAAATCTTTTAAATGAGCTGAAAGAGTGTTCCATATCCATATATTGGTTGGTATAATAGTCTACTTAATGATGAATGGAGGGCCCTTGTAGGCTTCACTCGCATTGTCTGGCGTCTTCGAGTTAGTGGGCATTTGTGGTTCCTCGCTGAGGTTCTTATCTCACTCTTGAAATAGCGTGGGAACGAATGTTCATTCGCCTCGACCATCAATAAAAGCTTGCTATTAATATAATTATCGACTTAAAGCTAAAGCTTATTAGTTGGGTTAGTACGTAAGTCGGCAAGGTCAGACAGCTGATTTTCCTGCTTCATTATGTTATCAAGTGAAGCAGCTATGTGTGGCGAACTCAATAACTACTGATAAACAGCATTGAAATGTGTAGCATGTAGGTACCTACATCGTACACAGCGAGTCTTGATTTTTTTACAAAACGAAATTTTGAGTTTTTTTAGAAAGACAGCTCGCTTCCTTAGCATCTGCATAGTTTGAAAACAAATAACTAATTGGGAAGTACCTTCACATCTAAAATTACAATTAATTGTGTATATTAACGACGATGACGCGGAAATCAAAGTAGGTAGAAGAACTAAATCACCGTTAACGGTTACGATACGGTTCGAGAAGGTGCCATGCGCAATTCAATAAAATATCACACTCAATGCATTGAATTGCTTACCTAATAAAGAGAACATAATGGTAGGTAAAGTAATGAGTGTGATCCATGAAAATAGACTAGCATAAATACGTAATATACTTTTAACTTGTCGGTTTTTCGTGATGATGATTATAATTTGTGTCTTTTTCCTGTCTGATATTATTGTTCGTGTAGGTATTTCATACAAAACACAGCCAGTGTTCGTTCAACATCAGCTTGCATACGTGCACATATATGATGTATGTTGGTATAATGGTTTTGCCAAAGTAAGTCCGTGAGAAATATTCAAGTGAGGCGAAGGAGCGAGTCTGTGGAATGCGGCCGCGAGGGCGGGTGCCGGCTCCTTTGAGGCTGCACTCTCCGCAGGAGACTGACAACCTGCTAGAGAGAGAAAGCAACATTTCTTTTGCCGGATATTCCCCACTCCTCTAGCCTCTACGGCCGACGATCGCCGTATTCGCACCGTGTACGGACATCGCCTACATGAAAAGATAGCGCTACACTTTATGCTTTACTGCTACCTCCAATTTTAACATTTAGTTCTGAATGCAATTAGGAACCACTGTAGGAAAATTTATTTTAATTAGCTGTTGAGCTGATCCAGATCTTATTGCGGTTTTAATAAACAACGGTCTCTTGTTTTAATTAAATAATCAGAGCGCTGAAATAACGGACATTTTAATTGATGTAACAATAGAGCTTAGTGAATTGATGATGGATTTATAAATATGGTTAATAGTTTTTGTACCTACTTAGTCTATTATATGTATTTACAGAGTGTTGTTTGTTTGTTGCAGATTACGAATTTACGTTGTACTCTGCGAGCACGCTGGCGTCGTGCAGCATCGCGGCGGCGCTGCGCGGGCTCGGCCTCGACGGCCATCTGGCGCGCCTGCACGAACTCACGCGCATCGATTTGGTAAGTTTCTATCAATTACTTACTAACGTACTTAGCAAGTCTATTTATAAACTACTAGTTCACACATCAAAATTTTGAATAAATACTACGTCTTATGATTTGGGTTTAGAAACTTCCAGCTGTAAGCATGGACACGATGTCTAGTTTCCACCGTGTCAGCTGAGTTCGTAAGGTACAATGTGCTGACATTCAATTGTTGTTACAGGACTGCCTCCAGACATGCCTTGAGCAGATCGAGGAGATGGTGCAGAACATGATCGAGGAGCGCGGCGGACCCGTCCCAAACGGGGCGGCGCGCGAGGCCGCGGGCTGGACGCCGCCGCCGACGCAGGACAAGGCGCACAGTAACGCGGCCACGCCCACCGACGTGCGCGACGTGCACTTCTGAACCACCCTGACGTCGGCTGACGTCTACCGCCGCGGCTGGCGCGACGATTGCTTTAATTACGGTGCATTAGTACGAAAATACTTTAAACTAACATGTTCGAGATGCCCGTAATCAAGGACTGAACCCAAGACTGACAATCATATGTCTCTAACGTAGATTATTTGTACGTATCTAACTAATTGCAACTTGCGCATACATAATAAATAAGTGTAAGCCCTGCGTGCTACTGTAATTTGCCTCTAGTCTGTGCGTTCACTAAAACTGTTCTGCATTGAACGAGTTTACTTTAGATAAAACTTTCAGTTCTAGTTTATACGGTTTCTGAAATTACAATCTACCTCTTAATAATTTAAGCTTCATTTCACCTGCCGAGAACTTATAAATCTGTAATAGTTTGCCAATAAAATAGCTGTTACAAATAGTCATTACCTTGTTACATGTTCGTAAGGGACCAAAGTTAGCTTCACATTTTTTCTTATTTTATTACATGAACTGACTCAATCCTTCAGTTGTTTTGTAATTAAAATGTAGTAATTTTATACAAGTATTTAATGTATGTTAGAAGGACATTTTTCCCAGCTGATTCAATGACTGTTAGTAAAAGTAAGCCAAGGTACAATACCTTAAACTTTTACTTTCCAATCAATAATTTTATAAGTTCAAATTAACAACTTTTGTTTTTATCAATATTCACCTTTTGATTTGCGAAATTCTTGCAGGAATAACAAATTACATCAGATTTATGTTATTGTATCGGGGGAAGGCAATAAATTACGCTTGTGTATTGTAAAAACTAATATTACGTTCATTTACATATTATATTTATAACGCACTACTGAGTCAGAACTATGTATAAAATTAACCGTGCAACTGCAAATAATATTTACATGATAAATAAAATAGGTAATAATGCAGGCAAGGGGCTGTATATTATTGTTTTGATATTGCACTTTAAAACTTTTGTATGTAAGTAAATTGATTTATTACCTTTGTTCCTTACATAATTAGTTCATAAAATATTGTGATAAGTGTTATAAATTATAATTTAACTTCGTATCATAGTCACTTCCAGTCATAATATGTTAACTTAGAAGTACTATGCGAAACCATTTCGGATTATTTCTAAACGAAAATCAAAAAAACAATGTGATCCAGCTTAAGATGTTTAGGTTAGCACTTAGTTATTACTATTAGACCACGCGATCGTTCCTATGTGTGAACCATCAGAACTAAACATACATGCAATAGTCATCAAGTTCCACTAATTGTACTTAATGTTTCGACTAGACTAATTAATAATCGAAGCGCGTAACTTTAATTAAAAATTGTGATACAATATCTTCATATTTAGTTTAGGTATAAATGTATGTGTTAATTATTTGAGTACGGGTGGCGTAGGCAGAAGTAAACAGTGAGTGCTGGTTAAAAATAAATTAGTTTATATTAATTACAATTTAAGTTAGTTATCTGCACTCTGATAATTACGTGCACATTAAGTTTTTATAGTTATATATAAAGTGAACAAGAAATCACTCCAATGTCTTCCATGAGTATGTGAAAGCCGGGCAGAATGTTGAAGTGTCTCGTGAAATACGTTTAGTTAGGTATTGCGTTTATATTTTTATAGTTTTCGTACTTCTTGTTATATCACCTACGCCTGATTGTTCGTACAGAATAGAAATTTAACTATTTAGGATCTGGTGATGATGTATATATTTTAGATTAACATGTAAATATATTAAACGACATAATTAGATATGCTGTAAGCATGTGGTGCCATAAGTTACACTACTAAACAAGTATTTTTTATTAAAGAACACATATATTCATATATTGATTAGTATCTCGGAGACTTGATACAATACCTTCAAATATTTAAATAACTGTATTTGATAAGCAACACCCTTCAATGCAAAAATATATATTTTATTTGCACAAACTCGGTTGTGGAGTAGTATCATACCTAATGTTTAGGTATCTCAATAGTAAATACAGTGTCGGACGTAGACATACTGCGTAATAGAAATATATGCTTAATATATTAGCTTGTATATAAAATTATGTGGGAAAACATACGCATTACGAAGTTAGTCTTATTTAATGCTATTTGGCTTTTGGACTGGCTTTTTCGAAATAGTGTAAGAAATTAGTATGTTTATTATGAACTTAGATTATTAAAATGTTGAGGAAAATTGCATTTTCCTATAATGCGATTTATAAACAGAGGATAATGCTTTAGAGCTACTCAGCTCAAATAGAGGTGAGCTTTGAGCGATTTATATGAATATACTTTAATAATATCATAAGGACCAAAATTCTAAAAGTAATTATGACAAGAACTTTTTCATTACTTTGATTTTATATTGTGATTTACTATATTTAAGTGACATATTGGATTAGAGTAGCAATTAAGTTGTTGAGAGTGTAAATATCTAAAGAAAAACAATAAAAAATTCAAAATATACAACTCTGTTCTCATTTCATAAAAACATGCCGTACCCTATTTACAGCTACCATGCAACACGAATAATACAAGAATAGGTAGCACACGAGTAGGTGCTCTCCAATACAAATATTTCTTGAGAAAATATAAGCCATATTGATCACCACAATCTTTGTGATTGCCTAATCTTTATAACATGATGAAAGGTATGTTGTATAGTTTTTTATATCTATGGAAAGAAGAGATAATCCTAATTAATATTAAAAACTAGCTGTTGCCCGCGACTTGGTCTGCGGACCAGGATGTCCTGTCTAAGTAGCCTATGTTCTTCTCCGGGTTATGGTATACCCATGTGCCAAATTTCATCCAAATCCGTTCAACCGTTTTAGCGTAACAACCAAATAAAGTCACTTTCGCATCCTAACTATAATACCTATCATAAAACGGCTGAAAGGCGGATTTGGAACTTGGGTACACCATGTTCTTGGTTAGGGATATTCCCACGGGATCGAGACATATGCAGGTGAAACAACGAGGCGCAGCTGGTTGTCTAATAAACGCAAGTAAGTAGCAGGAATGATCAAGCATCGTTTAAATATGTTCGATTATAAATAACTACAAGAAGTAATAATGTTATAAGTACCTAAATAAAATGACAAAAAGTATTACACAAGGATGTCAAAGAAACAAAATATCAAATGAACTTTGTTTAATCAAGAAACAAATTTACAAATTCAATATACAAGGATCCATATTCACATAGAATCCGTTGATTATATACATAAATTATACAGGTTCCGAATTTTAATAATACATGTTACAAGTGTGAACAGCTAACGTTAACAACGATAACATTTACATTATGACCTATGAATGAAAAGGCACGATACGATTTAATCCTTTGGAAAATATCAATTTCATAAATTAACAAATGATGTCATCATTGTGGGTGTCAATGACATCTCAATTTTAATTTAAAATCAATAATATTAAAACAAGAAAAGATAAAAACATAAAATTAATAAATAGGATAGTTTAGTGGAACAATTCTTCGCGTCTAGCATCACTAATATTAAAACATTAATTTGCCTACAACGAAAATGTGGAGGTAAGACAAAGAAAATAGGTAAGGTTGATGAAGGAATGCATTAAGCTCAACAGTTAATGAAGTATTTCGTCGTTCGTTCGTTCTTGCCAATCTAATTTTCTTATGTTCGATATGGATTTAGACGTTTCACGCATTAATTTGCAAGAATTGCGCTTTACAGGTCATTTTTAAACGAACCCAATTGCTTGACATAAGAATCGTATATTATCAAAATCTCGCATACCAGACCATTAATTTAAAGGTAACTATCTAATTTATTGTACAAGGTTACACATGGAAGAGATATAGTGTGAAGGAATTGTCGAAAGAAAAAGATCGATCTGGTAAAACTGATTGTTTCGTTGGCAAGTTTCTAGGGGCACAATTTACAACTAAATGTTTAGCGAAACATTTGAAAATTGTGATGTGCAGAGTGGTGGCTCTTTTGATAAATGCAAGTAAAAGCAGAAAGGACTATCTTCAACGGGGGTGGCTAGTCTTTTACCCACAGGGAAGTGTGACTGTGTGATTCCTACGTAACTTCGTCGACGAGTTCGCGGAGGGCTGGTCTCAACCTCACTATTAATATTACCTATACAATAAATGCGCGACTCACATGTGGACTACTTTTGGCGTACTTTTCCCTCGGAGCCAGTTTAGTAGCACAGTTGGCGTGCTCTGGGAATCTCGAGCTGGAAACAAAAGAAAATTATAATAGTAATTTTGCCCAGGAAATCAATGTTAATGGGAAGTAGGCACAAGAGTTCACAGGCAATCCAGCTAATCACGACCTTCCCGTAGGTACCGTAATATTAAAAAATTACAATAATTAAATTCAGATTCAACGAAGGAGTAAAAATAACCATTTCCGTAGCATAAATCATAATTTAATCTTGGGACTCAGGTTTTATTGGAAGGTAAAGCAGGGCCCAGGCGCAGTGTTCCAACGATTTTAGGGATACAAGATGCAGCGCATGTTGAAATCAGAGTAATATGTAAAAGTTATGAGCTTCCACACCACATAACACAATATTGTGATTAATATGTAGGTGCTTTTCTAAAATAAATTCAGTTTCATCCATAATAAAAATGAAACAATAATGTTATGATAGCCATAGGGGGTCACAAGCCAGCATGGCGGATCACTAACACGCGAATTCAAAACCAAAATAAAGGTAGATAAATGCAGGCAGGGAGAAAATAATGTGCTGTTTTGTCGTAAAAACCGTGCGAAACAGGGGCGGGTCGTTAGTAATCAACTTAATAAAAAGCTTAATTTCACTGACAACGCACAGCCTGAACAGCTAGGTCTAGAAGCAAGAAATTTTGCACAAGAGGCCTTTTTAACTAAAGTGAGCACATAAGAAAGATTAATTAAATTCGTTTTCGTCTTTTTATCCCGGTAGGGTAGGTATGTAGGTAGGGTAGAGAGGTAGAGAGGTAGGTAGGTAGGGTAGAGGTAGGTAGGTAGGGTAAGTAAGTAGGTAGTGTAAGTAGGTAGGGTAGGCAGGCAGGTAGGGTAGGCAGGCAGGTAGGTAGGGTAGGTAGGTGTAGTAGATACTTAGTACTACCCGTGCGAAGCCGGGGCGGACAGCTCATATCACAGGATCTCATGCTCATGTGACAGGTCATGGGATAAAATTCATTTTCGACGGGGGGCAATACAGGTCGCTCATTCGTCAACGCTCAGGGCACACGGCCTCCCGCCCGCCGCTCCTTCGTCAACGCTCAGGGCGTACAGCCTCCCGCCCACCGCTTCGTCAACGCTGCCCCCCGTGCATTCCTAAGGCGCGGCATAGCGGTCTCAGTCAAACAATAATATATTATAAATATAACTCACAGAGCGTGTGATGCGCTTGTGCGAGCTGATCAACGGCCTCTGGCGGCAGGTTGGCGACGTCTCGCTGCAGCAGCCGCAGATCCAATTGTCGCTGTTCACTCTCCTGTCGCAACCGCACGTCGCGACTGTGACGCACCGTGCGCAGCTCCGTCAACCTGCATCAAGTAAAACCGGATGTGTCGTGTCAGTGTTAGCCAATCAAGACTCGGGATTTGATGTAATCCTGAACAGATTCTCCCACGTCACGACATAGGAATAAGCCGGTGGCTTAAGTCAGTTTTATTGTCGTTTGTCAGGGATTTGAGTTTTATATCACTGCAACAGTTTGCGATTGTGATTACACTAAAGTTCTTCATGATTACATTGTACCAATGGAAAACGCAACGCAACTGCAAGATGATGATCATAAACATTATATTTTTTCTTTACAATGAATAAGGGTTTATACTCACTTAGCCTGCAACTTTGGCTTTTCTCCTTCCGGATCACTTATACTACTGCTCCTCGACGTCTGTCCGCGGTGGATGTCCACAAATTCTCTCTCAACAGTAAAGCTTGGCAGTTCCGATATCGTTTCTTGGCTAGAGTTCATTGATTCATCAAAGCCTGCCATTTTGAACTTATTCTTCATATCTTCATTCAAACGTAAACAGTCTGACAAGCGCAACTGTAACGTATCTCTCTCTTCTAACAAATGTCCAAGCTCCATCGTGAGTTCCTCGCAGCGAACATCCCTCTGATGCAACATGTACAATGCCAAGTCCAGCTCAGCTCTGGGTACAGCATCCAATAAGTTCCTATTCAAAACATTTTCAGTCTGTTCTCCTTCAGCACCAGGTTTAGTATCAGACGCGAAAGATACGTGTTTTTGTATCTTAGCACTGGATGATCGCATCAGATCCTGTAAATTCGTTATCTCGTCATTTAGTCCAACTATTTCAATCTCTTGGTTTTCTAATGCTGATTGCATTTCCGCAGTCTTTGTTGAATGACTTTCCAATTCCTTATTTAAGTCAACTATTTGTTTATTCAGATTTGTACATTCAATTATCTTGGCGTTTAATGCTTCTAATAATATGTCCTTTTCTGTATCTGCTTCATTCTTTATTTTCTCGTGACGACTGTCATTTTCATGCATCTTTAACCTAAGGACAGCTAATTCGGATTCTTTTTCGAAGCTTAAATCTTCTATTCTTTTTTCATATTCAATCAACTGCTTCCTAACATTCTCAAATTCTTCGTTCCTTTCTGTTAATGTTAAGGCGTAGTCATGTGTCCTCTGATATATTTCACTCTCTTTCATTTGAAGTTGATTAGTGACTTCTACAACTTTCTCTTCAGCTTCTTTTATTTTACCATGTAAATCTCCAATAACATGATTTAACTCATCATTATTCGTTTTGAATATAATTAACTCATTTTGTATATTTTTGAAAGTTTCTTCATATGATTCTTTATGTTTATGATTGTTTACAGTAATTTCTTGAATCATTTTCTCATATTCTTCTTGTTGTTCTAATAATTTATTTTCATGGCCCACTTTTTCATCTTCCATTTCCGAACGTAGCATATCTAATTGATTCATGACTTCCGCATATTTAGTTTGTAAGTTGCGAACATGCTCTTCTTTGTCTTCTAGTTTATTTTGTAATGAAGTAACTTGCTCGATTACAATCAACTTACTAGTTTCTTCTTGATTGGAAGACTGTACATTTTCAAGCAACTGCTCATATTTTGCTTCGGAAGCGCTTAATTGAGTTCTCAAATCTGATTCTATCTTTTGGAAGTCAGCTTCTCTTTGAGCCAGATGCTGTTTCCACAATTCTGCTATTTCAAAGCCACGTTGATCAATGGCGCTTGATACTGAAGAACGTAACTCAGCAACAGTCGATAGTAAGTTATCATTTTCACCATTCAAGTTTTCGATCTTGGTATTCAAATCGTTTATTTGTTCTTGATATTCCTTGGATTTTTGTACTAATTCTTTATTTTCAGATTCTAATTGGAACAGTTTTGCGTTTGCATCATCCAAACATTGCTTCAATTGTACACAATGCTGCTCCATGGCACTACATTTTTCAGCAAGAGCGAAACTGTCAACACTTTGTAGGTTATCCAAGCCCTGTTGTCCATCATGCCAAAGTAATTTTGATTTTACATCTTGATTTTCAGATTCTAATTGTAATATTTTTGCATTTGCCTCATCCAATCCTTGTTTTAACTGTACACAGTGCAGCTCCATGGCACTACATTGTTCAGCCAGAACTGAATTGTCTACACTTTGTAACTTATCCACGTCCTGTTGTTCTTCATGCCAAAGTAATTTTGATTTCATATCTTGATTTTCAGATTCTAATTGCAATATTTTTGTGTTTGCCTCATCTAATCCTTGTTTCAATTGTACACAATGCTGCTCCATAACACTACATTGTTCAGCTAGAGCTGAATTGTCTACACCTTGTAACTTATCCAAGTCCTGTTGTTCTTCATGCCAAAGTAATTTTGATTTCACATTTTGATTTTCAGATTCTAATTGCAATATTTTTGCGTTTGCCTCATCCAATCCTTGTTTCAATTGTACACAATGCTGCTCCATAGCATTACATTTTTCAGCAAGAGCTAAACTGTCTACACTTTGTGTATTATTCAAGTCCTGTTGTTCTTCATGCCAATGTAATTTTAATTTTACATTTTCTAGTTCAGAAATTAAAGAAGATATATGGATCTTAGACTCAGAATCCAATTGTGTCAATTTTAATATCTCTTCCTGTACGCTTGAATACCTCTCTGTTAAGGTTGTTTTTTCATTTTCATAATCCGTTTTCAGTTCTTCATAAATTGTATTTAATTTATCATAAGACTGCGACATATCATTATATCGGACTTCAATATTTTGTAACTTTTCTGTTAACAATTCATTAGTTTTCACGAGTTCGCTATTTGTTTTATGCAACTCGTCAAGTTGACTTTTAAGCAGTTCACAGTTTTGAATCTCTCTTTTGTGATGCTGCAATTGGTTATTAAGATTGCTGATTTCATTCTTAAGCGCTGTATGTTGTTTCTGGTATTCATTGTTTTGAGAATTTAATTGATCCACTATCGACTGTAATTCATCATTCTCTTTCTCGATTTTCATAAGTTCTTCTTTGAATTTATTTTCATCATCATTTAGTACAGAAGATTCTCGTTGTTGTGGTTGTGAATCCTTCGTGTCACCTCCCCATTGCACTGTCGATAGTTTGTCATTGGCTTCTTTGAATTTAAATTTCCATAATTCTAATTCGTTTTCTAATTTCTCTTTCATTTCAGTTAATCTATCATTAGCGTTTTGGAAGATTTCATTTTGTTTCCTCACGGATTCTTTGTCTCTCTTTTCTTTAAGAATATCTGTGTCGAGTTCTTCAATTTTCTTTTCTAATTCTTGAATATTCAGTCGTAATTCGTCTTCCATAGCATTGTCGAAGAAGGAGGTCTGTGACATTTGCTTAGCTATTTTAAGTTCATTGGTGAGTAAAACATTATTAGTCTTCAGTTCTTTTAATTTTTTCAAAGCCTTTTGTAGTTTATTGTTGCTTACTTCGAGTTCTGCTTTCAAGGCTTCATTATCTTTTTTGAGTACATTTATTTGGTCTTTTAAATGTGAAAAACCAGGTGTTACTTCGCCAACTTCTTCGCACTCACCTAATCCCCAACCTTCGTCTGAATTAAAAGGATCTGCCTCTAGGGCTTCACTGTCATCTTCATCTTTCTTGTAGCAATCATATGCTTTTTTGGCTACCATAATTGGTTCTTCAATTCCCTCTTCACCTGTGCGCTGCTTTTGTATGTTTTCTGAAACTTTTTTAGTGACGTGTTTACTTTCAATGAGAGGTTCATCCATTCCAGCAAGTATTTGTGATTCAAGAACCGACATGTCAATGTTCTTTGCATCACCACTCATTTGTTCAATAGTAGATGATATAATCATACCTTCGGTTTTAGGTATGCTCATTTCGAATGTTAGTTTTTGATTTTCTTTTAACTCTTTAATCTGTACATCCTTTTGAGAAAGTTTGATTTGCAATTGTTCATTGTTTTCTTTTAAAGAATGAATTTCTGTAGTTAATTGTTCTATTGCAGAGGCAGATTGATATAATCTTGAAGTCAATTCTGATATTTGACTCTCCATATTTGACGATACTGTAACATTATTTGAATGTTGGATTTGTAGCTTATTATTAAGTTCTACATTTTCTTGGCTCTTACTGTTAACAATAGCATTTAGTTTATTTATCTCAGCTATATATTGTTCTGTATAATCCGGAGTTGTGATCTCTTCTTTCTTAGAATATTTGACTTCTAATTCTTGGTTAATTCTATGAAGTTCTTCTATATCGATGTTCAAATTTTCAATATTTGTTTTATACTCGTGTAGTTTAGCCTCTAATTGAGACACGTATTCATTCACTTTCTCATACTTTTCACTTAGTACTTTCTTTTCTTTAATAGCATCCTCAATTTGAGTATTGAATTCAGATTCAAGTTCTTCGATTTCTTGTTTCTTTTGCATGATTAAAGATTGATGATCATGGGTTATTCTTTTTAAGTTTGATTCGAGATCACGAAGCTGAGTTTGATACTTCGAGACTTGTGTCTCCACTGCGTCCAATTTATTAGCTTTTTCGAGTACTACGCTATAGTGCTCCTGTATTTCAGAAAGCGATTTTCTTAATTTTTGATTATCCTCGTTCAAATGTTGGACTTTAAATTGTATTTCTTTATTTTCATTATCAATCTCAAAAAGCTGTTTCTCAAGAACTCTGTCATGGTCCATTAAAACAGCTAGTCGACCAACTAACTCATCTTCCTGACTCGTATACTCCGTGTAAGCCTTTTGCTTTTCTTGAAGTTGACTACCTAATTGATCAGCTTTTCTTTCTAGTGAATGTCTCCTATCTTCCATGATAGAAATACTTTCTTCGAGGCGACAAATACGGTTCTTGTATTTGCTTATTTCGGTTTCCAAGTTCTCAATGTACAAATCTCGTTCTTGGACTTTAGCGTCGTAGCCAAATTGCACTTGTGTTTGTTGTTGTTCATGATGTTCTACTTTGTTTAGTAACTCAGCGATTTGCATTTGTTTTTGATTAATGTCAGACTCTAAACTTACTATTTTTGTTGTTAAATTAGTATTGTTTCTCTGCTCTATTTCATGCTCCACTAACTTATTATTTAAACCATCAATCTGTGCCTTGTGATGCATATTTTCTTCGCGGGTAAAGTGTAAGTCTTTGTGTAATACATTCACAGAATCATTTAGGTGAGATATTTCTTGGGAAGACGACACAAGTCTCTCCTGCAAAGATTTGATTTCTGCTTGTAGCTGGTTCATATCTAAAGATGTCTGCTGTTCCAGAGACATTTTTTGCGACTGCAATCGGTTGATCTCTTCTTCGGCATGCTTCAGCTTTTCTTGCAATGCTGGGAGTGTCTCAACTTGTATCAAGAGCTGTTCTAGTTGCTCATTTTTAGCACATAGCTGTTTTTGGCTTTCCTCATAATGTGTTTCAAGTTCGCTGTACATTGAGGACTTCTTTTTAATGGTTATAGCAAACTTCTTTAGTTTTTCCATCAACTCTTTGTTTTTGGTCTCCAAAGCCACAAATTGTTCTGATGAGTTATTTTTCTCCGAAGACAAGTCATTAAGCTTTCCTTTGGTTTCCTCTATCTGTTGCGTTATTTCATCTATATGATTTTCTTTATCTGATATGCTATTTCGCAGTTTTTCGTTTTCTATAGATTCCTTTCGAAGCTGTAATTTAATTTCGTGGATTTCTTCATCACGTTCTTTAGTTTGAAGCATTATGGCCGACATTTCTTCTGAATGTTTTTGCTGTTGTGCTTGCAATTCTTTAATCAGACTTTGCTTCTCAGTGAATGATTCTTTTAACTTTTTCAATTCTGATTCAAGAGTTGCATTTTTATTTACCAATTCAGCTTTAAGGTGATGCATTTGCATCTTCTCTTCTTCTAAGATCTTTATTTTATCCTCGTTATCTACTAGCTTCTTCTGGTAGGCTGATATTTGTTTGTTAAGAGATTTGACAAGTTCTCCATTTTGATCTTTAGCTTTTTCTTCCTCAAGTAATTCAATGGTAGATTTAAGTTTCTGCGAAACATCATTGAGCTTGGTGATTTGATTGATGTACTCAGCCATTTCCTTGTCTTTTTGTTGTAAGCTATTACCGTAGTTAAACATCTGTTTCTCGTACTCCAGTAAGACACTTTCTAGTTCGTTAATTTTAGCGTCGCGAGAACCCACTGTATTGGCAAATTCTTGATGCACTTTCTGCAATTCTTGCTGCAACGCTTCTTTCGACTGTTTGAATTGGATTAATTGCTGTTCAGATTCTTTATCCTTCTTTGTAACTTCTAATTCTTGCTTTAAATTATGATTTTCATCTTTAAGGAATTTTATCTTATTTTCGTAAGATGCGTTTGTTTGTAATAATTCGTTTTGTTTCTGCTGTTGCTCTTCCATGGACAGTATTTTCATCTGACAATCGCCAATCTCATCTTCTCTTTCTTTGATCGTATTTTTCAATTTGAGTATTTCCTTTGTTAGTTGTTTTACTGTTTTAGCTCCTTTATTCCCTTTATCGCCAGCTGATTTGTCGTCGTGGTGAGTCTCGGCTGGCACTCCATCAGTTACATCTTCAGTAGCTGGCTTAGCAATATCAGCAGATTCTTTCATAATTTCAATTCTTTCACGTTTCAGGTCTTCGATTTGACTCGTAAGGTCTTGGTTCAGATCCTGAAGTTCATGTTTTTCATTGCTTAGCATATCTATACTGTTTTGCAAAACATTGCATTGATCAGTCAATTCAGTGATTTTAACTAATAATGATTCATTTTCTGTTCCAATTTTAGTCATTTTTTCCATAACTTCTTGTCTTTCTTGTGTAAATAATTCAATTTTTGTGTTTAATTCTTCCCTTTGTTCAATTAAGCTGTCTATGTTTTTATCATTTTGGGATTCTATATTTTCCTCACGATGGTCGTCACTTTTATCATCACTAATACCTTTGTTGTATTCTTCGAGTTCAAGCTTTTCCTGTGTTGTCAAAGATTCGACAATTTCAATTGATTCAGCGGAACTCACTTTTTCAGCACTCAGTTTTTCAAGTTTATCAGTTAGTTCCATGTTCTCTTGGACGTAATTTTCCAATTTATGTGTCAACTCTTCTTTTTCTTCTTGAAGTATGTTGATAGTTCCGTTTAGATATTCTTTGTCTAGTTTCAAGTTTTCTATAACAAGTTCTAATTCTTTTCTAGTTGCCGTCAGCTCATCTATCTGTTCTTCCATTTGGACAGACTTCATTTCAGTACAAACATGCTCATTTTGGAGTTGAGATATATCTGATAATTTATCTTCCATCTCATTATTTTTCTGTTGCAATACATGTAGTTCTGTAACATAAAAAAAGATAATTTTCTTTGAATTCCTATTTATGTTTAATTTTTTTTAATTGATTATAATACCTATTATTGATTAAGAGTTTACCTTGAACTAGATCGAATTTCTGTGTTTCCAAAACACTTATCGCCTTGAGCCTTGTTTCTGCTAAATTTTCCATTTCTACCATCTTTTTGTAAATGTCGGAATCCGTCACTGAAATATTATATAAAACATAAATTATGGAACAAATAACTTTTATTATAGAACAATAACGTAACAAATACATTTAAACAGACTTTGCATATGAACTGCATGATACTTACATCTGCCACTATCGTAATCAACAAGATGTAATTGTAGATTACCCTTTTCCTCTTCTAATTCGGCGACTTTCTGAGAAAGTTGATGTAATTCTTCATTTAGCTTTACTATCTGAGCATTTGCATCAGATACTTTGCTGAAGTTATCAATAGTCTTCTGCAACTGCTTTAATTTCAATTTATTGTTAGACTTTACTTTGATCATGTTTTTGTTAGCCGCATCGATGTCATTGTTGAGGATATCTATTTGTTCTTCAGCAGCTTTTAACTTTTCTTCAAGTTCTGTTATAATTATAGAGGTATTTTCTTCATCAATAGATTTTGATTCAAGAGTGGATTCCTGTTTTTTATGTTCTATATCTGTCTGTGCTCTTTGTTTATTATCTTCTGGTATGTCAGTGCAAAGGCCAATATCTACCATTTCCACAGACTTCTTTTGTTCTTCTACTATAGGCATAGATTTAAGTTCAGTTATCAATGCATCTTTTTGAGATATTTCATATTCCTTTTCCAAGATATCTTTATTGAGGGATTGTACTAACATTTCTAATCTCGAGATTTCACTTTTAACTGCTTTTTTATCAGTTTCTTGTGGTAATGACTCGGAAGATAGTTGACTCCAAGGAGATTTTGTTTTAGCTGCTGTGTTTCTGCCACCCTTGCGAGTAGGGAGGGGACTCCCCTTTTTACCAGCAGCAGTGTTACTCGGTGATTTAGGTTCTGTATTAACAGTTGCTAGTTTATTTTCGAGTTCCTTATTAGTTTGCCTAATTTGACAGTTCAATTGTTCCAGTAATTCAATTTTCTTAGTTAACTCGACCATACCAGCTATTTCTAAAGAACCTTTCTCTTCTTCAACATCATCTTTTTCTTTTGGAGATGGTTCATCAATAGATACTTGAGATATCTCTTCAATCTTCTCTTGCAATCTAAATATTTCTTGATTCTTCGCTTCTAATTCTTCAGCTAGTTTCGAGTGAGCAACACTAATTTCAAATCTAGATGTTTCTAAAATAGTATTGGCCTCTTCTAAGTTTTGTATTTTTTCTTCTTTTATTCCTATTTCTTTTAATAAATGTTGCTTTTCTTCTTTCCATTCTGTTTCCATAGCAATAAAATTCTCCTGCATTTTCGTCATTTGTTGTCTTGTGTCTTCAAGAAGAATCAAGGAGTCTTTTTCTAAAATAAGTAATAAGATTAATAATGGAAATTTGATTGTAGGGTATAACTAATCAATACAATTCATTAAACAATCACCTTTCTTGCTTAAGCTATCTGACATAAGTGATGTCGCCTTATTTTTTGCTTCAATAATTTGGTCCTTTTCGTTAATCTTCTCCTGTAGGTCTAGAATAGTTGTTTCCATTGCTCTCATTTTAACTTGCATCACACTCAACGAATTGTCTTTATCTTTGATTGTGTTTATAAGTTGAGTCACGTCTCTGTTATCTGCTGTCTGAAATTAAAAGAAAAATTTAAGTCGTTAGTATGGAGGTCCTTATGTAAATGCCAACCATACATATCAATTGAGGCCATATAGTTCTGGTTCCATGTCTAGTTGCTTGGCTTATAGAAAGCCTAAAGACATTGTTGCAAGCTATCAAATTCAATATCAGACTACCAGAAATATGCTGAAGCTGGAATGTAAAGCCTTTGATTTGGAGAATAAATGTTCTAACTGACTTATGGCTTAAATAGAAAACAGGTTATTGATAATTATTATGTACATTGTACATACCTTTTTCACCTCTATCTTTGTATCTATAGTAGATTCCCTCCTTATTGTTGTTGGTTTCGTCATGGGTTTTTTACTAATTTCCTTGTATTGTCTTATCCTCTCCATGAGTAGTTCTTTCTGTTTTAAGGTGTTTGCTAAGCTCTCACTAATGCCAGGAACTAAGAAAAAACAAGAAGAGTTTTAATTTGAGAAAGTATTGTTACTTTTTTTACCCAAATATGGTGCAGCAAACAAAGGGTGAAAAGTTCAACCACCCCAGAATGTTTGAAGGTGATTTAAATACCAAATCGCGTTTGTTTATAATTTATAAACATATGTTAGTTCATAATGTATATGTCTATGGGCCATTGAAGCCTGAAATAAATGTTTATTATTATTTTTATTGTATGCATAAGTATTAATTATATTTTTAAATATAAATCAAATCAAATCAAATCAAATCAAATCAATTTATTTGTGAAACATAGGTATTAACATTTTAGATGGATCTTAAGAACTAGATAGCGCGCTATGTTTTGTCAATTTTGACATACAAATATTTATATAAAAACATGCATGCATGCGTAGTTATGAGCTTTATATAATAAAAAAATATTAACAGATTGGAATTAAATTAGATAATTAGTTTACATTAAATTACAATACTTTAAATCTTCTTTGGTATTAAATTATTATCATTCAAAAAGTCTTCAATTTTGTAGTAACATTTGTCAATTAGTAATAATGTGAGAGCTTTTTTAAATTTTACTAGAGGCATATTTTTGATATTGTCAGGTATTTTATTGTAGATTTTTGGTGCAATGCCAAAAAAACTCTTTTGCATTAAAGATGTCTTGCATTTTATATTACACAACTGTGACAAATATTGAGCACGTATTGGCATTCTTTTTATGTCAGACATTTTTCCGAACAAGTGGGGGTTGCTTTTTATAAATACTGCAGATTCTAAAATATACAATGCTGGTAGTGTTAGTATTTTCAGTGATTTGAAAGATGGTACACAGCTATCAGTAGTCTTTAATCCACACATAGATCTTATACAGCGTTTCTGCATCTTAAATATAAGTTCCCTGTCGGTTGATTGTCCCCAAAAAATAATTCCGTACCGTAGTACTGAAGCCACTAGTCCATGATAAGCTGTCAGTAACGTGCTAATATTTACTTTTCTAAATAATTGATAGAGTGCGTATGCTGATTTACTCAGTCTGTTACATAGGTGTTCTATTTGTGGTTTCCATGTTAATTTATTGTCTACCATTATACCTAAGAACTTTGCAGTATTTACTGTTTCTATTTTGTAATTTTCATAAGCCAAATTTATAGTGGGATTTGCCCGACGTTGATGGAATTGCATTATTTTAGTTTTATCTAAATTTATTACTAAATTGTTACAATTAAGCCAATCTATTATTTTTGCCAGTGAATCATTAATCTCGTTTTCATAATTATTGGGATTTGTGCATTCTATTATAGCTGTGCTATCATCGGCAAAGAGAACCATTTTTTGATTTGTTATCTTTGGGAGGTCGTTAATATATATCAAGAAGAATAACGGTCCAAGCACGCTACCCTGGGGTACGCCATACCTTAGGAGTCTTTGTTTCGATAAGAAAGTGGTTTCTATTTTAGTTTTAGGACATAATCTAGTAATTTCAGTACACTGGTATCTATTGCTTAGGTATGATTCTATGAGGTCGAGGATATTACCTCTTATACCATAAGCATGTAATTTCTGTATAAGTAGTTTATGATCCACGTAGTCAAAGGCTTTACTCATGTCAGTGAAGATAGCACAAACAGGATTTTTATTATCAACACATGACATGACAGTGGAAAGTAAATCATATAGAGCCATATTTATTCCACATTTCTTTCGAAATCCTTTTTGTTCCACACAAAATAAATTATATTTCTCAAAATAAGTGTAAAGCGAATTATAAATAACTTTCTCAAAAATTTTTGAAAATATAGGAATCTTAGCGATCGGTCTATAGTTTTTTGCATCAGTTTTGTCATTTTGTTTAAATAATGGCTTAATTATTACTTTTTTTAGGCTATTTGGGAAAATACCGTCATATATACAAACATTGACAATATGTGCCAATGGAGGCGATATGATCTCTTTCACGTATTTTATTACTTTGGTAGACACACCATCATAACCAACAGTATTCGTATTTTTTAAGTCATCGATAATTCTACATAAGTCAAATGCTGAAACGGGAGTCATAAACAATGATTGTGATGTCAAATTTTGAAACTTAGAATTAGGTGGATATTTGTCAGTTTGAAGGTTATTTTCAATTATGTCAATAAAATAGTTATTTAATTCGTTAGCAATGTCGTTAGGGCTAGAAAATGATAAATTGTCTCTATTTATACACGTTATTTGTTCTTGCGGCAAACATGTTTTTGAATTATTAATAATTTTCCAAGCAGCTTTGGATTTATTTTGGGAGGTATTAATATAGTGGTTATTTTGAGCTTTCTGGGTTAGTTTTATAATTTTTCTATAGAGGGTAGAGTATTTTTTTAGCACTAGTTTATTATGCGATGTCGGGTTGTGTCTATACCCCCAAAGTAACTTCCTTTGCTTTTGACTGCATAATTTTATCCCACGGGAAATCCATTTAGTTTTATTATTACTTTTTAGGGTGACTATTTTTTGTGGAAAACATAGATTATATAGCAATAGAAAATCTTCCATAAAACTATCGTAACATTGATTTGCATCATTAGCATTATAAACCTGTTTAAAAGATAAACATTTTAAGTGGGATTTAAATTTATATAAATTGTCAGTAGAAATTTCCTGCTTGTATACTTTCCAACACTTAAGTTTACAAGTTCTCTTTGTGGGGACTTTGAGTATTTGTGCCGTGTGGTCTGACAGAACCAAATCGAATATTTCAGCCTTGCATTTTTTTCTGTAGCTATATGCAAAGTTATCTATACATGTTTTACTACACAATCTTGTAGGTTTATAGAGTGCTAGTTTTAGATTAAATTGTAATAGAAAATTTTCGAATTCTAAAGTGATTTTATTTCTTTTTATGACATCAATATTGAAATCCCCTGCTAATATTATATTTTTGTTTGGATTTCGACAGAGTTTATGAAGTATATTTTCTAGTTTCTCATAAAACAATGTGTGAGTATGTTTGGGTACTCTATATATGCAAATAATAACCAATTTATGGGAAATCAGTTCAACAGCACAACACTCAAAAATACCAGATATTGACTGTTTTGCAACTTCCGGTATTTCCTTGTATTGCAGACCAGCCCTGATTAGAATACAAGTTCCTCCACGTTTTTTATTTCTCGAGAAGAAAGCAGCTAGACAGAAGTTTGGTATATGTAATAGACGTTCATAGCCCGTTTCAATAAAATGTTCTGTTAAACATATAACGTCGATACTAGTCCCATTTTTAGAAAGTTCCTCCAATTTAATTGTTAAGCTATCCGATTTGTTCATCAATCCAGCTATATTTTGATGAAGAATATTAATGCTATTATAGAAAAAACTGGGAATTTGGTAGCAGTTCTGGCTGATTAAGTGAGTCAGATTCATTATTTTGGGCACAATCAACATCGGAAAACACTTTATCTAGGCTACATAATTTTATGACTAATTGTTCCAAGTCCGATACAATAATATTTAATCCCTTATAATTTAGTGTGCTATGTCGTTTGTTATAGGTGTTATACGTATATGGTAGATTTAAATTAGAGTCTAATATATACGCATAATTATATGTCTGTACATCCATATAAAGCAGGTTATTAAAGGTATCTATACGACTGTTATACATAATATTATGTTTTTCCATGTATTTAAAAGTAGGTAAACAAATAATGAAATTGGTGTGATTTAGTGGTAATAATTTGTCACGAATTAAAGTGACGAGTTCAATATAACTATGAGTTGTTCGAAAGTCTTCCTCACCAATATAAATAATACAGTAGTCACACTCTGTAAACTCTCGAACTTTTGCATCAATATTATCGAAAATAAGTTCTATTCCACATTTGGGTTTACGATAATGACAGAATTCAAAATTATTTAGATAAGTTCTTCCAGCCATACTATACAGTCTATTAGAGGTTTCACCACTCAATAAAACTATTTTATGTTTAGTCGATGGCTCCGACGTGGGCGGAGTCTGTAAGGGTGGCGATGTTTTCCTGCCGGTATTTGTTGTCTGTAATAGAAGATCTCTCTCGCTTGAAGTGCATGCATTATCGGCGATATTAATTTTTGTACAAACATCTAAAGTAGTAATATCTTCCCCGACGATCTCCTTCGCTACATGTATAGTTTGCGTTTGTTTGAATTTTGGTTTAGTAGTAGATGATGTTTTTATTGGTGTTGTTTGTTTGTGGTTTACTGGACTACTGACTATTCTTTGAAAAAGATTATTTTTCTTCAATAGTTCTTCATTGCTTAACTTTAAATTATTATTTTCCAATATCAATGACTCAACCTCATGATGCGCACTATTTAATTGTGCCTTTAAAGTATCAATCTCATCTTTCAATATTTTTATTTGGTTGCAATCATCATCTTCGGATATATCCGGCATACTGTTTGAGGTACAATTCAATGTTTGTGATATAATATCACTATCATCTTTACTTGGTTCTGATTGTCTGCGTGTACGACGGAAAGTAATATTCTCAAGGAAGTTCATGATGATAAATCGATACTAAAATTAAAAAACAATATTCCTTAAAATCTTCGTTTTCTGGGATTTGAACTCACACCTCCTTACTTGAGAAGCCAACCGGTAAACTGCTTGGTCAACCGGCACATACTTTGCTGAGTGAAATTAGCGGTTGTATTATGTACTACGGTAAAGATTACTATCTATACCAAGAGATGTCGCTATTCACAATAGTTAATTAGTATTTAGATTGGTCAACACACATTGACGTATGGTATCACTCCGGACGTGTTAGTTCCTGTGCGTTTTAATAGATGGTGCTGTATTATCACACAATTCAAATAAAAAACGAAATCTTATCGCAGTAATTTTCAATAGTGTTGATTTATCCAGAAATATATCAACAGATGTTTATGTTATTGTTGGTAGATGTTGTATTTAGCCAGATTTCACGCACACACGTCTTTCACTTTGCCTTTTGGTCATTAGTTATGGTAAAAACAAGTCTTTGTTTATGCAGGTCGAATATCACTGTTTTTACGTTAGTTATGCTACACAGATTGTTTATAACACTGTCACAATTAGTTTGTTGCGTCAGGCTCACTTTTAAACGGGTTCCACTGTCTAAGAGTTAGTTTTTCTATTATTTAAATGATTTTTTACGGAAGCACAATATAACCAATGTTTACTTATCAGCGCCACCTGGCGGCTTTTTTATAAGAATATAAAAATACAAATCATTTAAAAATAGTAGCCCGTGGGTATCGGTAATAGGGTCCAAGTCAATTATTATCATTAATTCATTAAAAAAGCAAAGATTTATGTGCTATAGTACAATCTTTTAGATTTCAATCCAAAAGATTAAAAGTCAATCTTACTGTTCAAAGCATCCTGGACAGACATCGTAGTGGAGGTGTCGGTTGCTGCAGAGTAGCCAGTTCTCTCACTCATGGTAGTTGCCATTTCAGAAGCCGTGTCGCACACATCGTCCTCTTCTGAAAAGGGAAACAATTTATTACTTACTTGTAAGCAATTCTTTTTAATTGTAGTAGGTACTTTGAGTTCGAACAACTAAATAGGATTTAACTTCTAGCAAATTGTGTTTTAATTGCCTGAATTGGGATAAGCAAAAATCTATACTAATAATAAAGCTGAAGTTTGTTTGTCTACCAGTCGGATTTTAAAAATTCTTTTGGCATCCGATAGCCCAGTTCTTGACGAAGGTTATAGGCTATTTAACAAGCCGCTAGGAACCTTAAGAGCAGAGCAAAAAGTAAAAAACAGTAATAGAGTGGGCAAATGAAGGCTCGGCAGAAGCTAAGTGTGAAATAAGTATTACCCAATTCAAGGGTAGTCCTATTCATATTTTGATTGCACAGTAATTCAGTATTTTCATTGGTTTTATACGGTTTAAGACATTTATTTCTCAAAAGATTACATTAATCACTTACAGAGAAAAAATAATAAGTTCACAAAAATAACCGATTATATTTTGAACACATCCACATAAGTCTCACAATAAATCATTAAATGTGCAATGTTTTGATTTAATCATTTTTAGGGTTCCGTAGGCAAATGGAAAAAAACAGAACCCTTATGGAATCGTCATGTCTGTCTGTCTGTATGTCGTATGTCACAGCCACTTTTTTCCGAAACTATAAGAACTATACTGTTGAAACTCGGTAAGTAGATGAACTGCATTAAGATTTTCACACAAAAATAGAAAAAAAAACAATAAATTTTGGGGGTCGGATACTTAGAATTGAATCCCAAAAATGTTTGTTTCATCAAACCCATATGTGTGGGGTATCTATAGATAGGTCTTCAAAAATGATATTGAGGTTTCTAATATAATTTTTTTCTAAACTGAATAGTTTGCGCGACAGACACTTCCAAAGTGGTAAAATGTGTGTGTGTCTGTAACTTCTAAAATAAGAGAATGATAAAACTAAAAAAAATATATATGTATGATGTAATTACCAGGTAAACTTCCACCGAAAATTGATTTGAACGAGATCTAGTAAGTATTTTTTTTTGTAATATGTCATAAATCGTAAACTATTATTAAAACTTCGATCAAAGTTACAACGAACTACAAGAACTTTTATACTATATTACTTGCTGCTACGGAACCCTTCATGGGCAAGTCCGACTCACACTTGGCTGGTTTTTTTGCTTTGTATACTCACCAGATGTAAGTATAAACTTTAAATTGTATTATAAGTGTTCTGAAAGATGAAATTATACTGAGAAACTGAATTCATTGTTGCTTACCAAAAGGTCTTCCCAAGAGCTCTGCAGTTGCTTTGCGATGTTCTTTGATCCTCTTTGAAACAAGTGCTGCATTTTCAAGACACTTCTGTGCACGCTCAAACTTGATTTGCCTTTCAGATGATGATGATATGCGCTGAGATGTCTATAAATTGTTTATAATTAATATTGGTTTAGATATAATTATTAATTGTAAACTTGCATAAAACTACCCTTGTTTGATTGTTTATGTACAATATGGCAAATGTTTTTATTGCCAGCTGATGTAAATTGATACGATATTTTAAAATGTATGTTTATCTAGAAATGTCCAATTCATAGGTTACTCTAAAAAGTAAGTGCTACGAAAATAGTTATGAATACATACATCTTGTTGAATTACGTAGTATTCTAATAGTCAATAGCAAATCGAAACAACACCAGTGTCCTTGCATTGCTCGTGCTACGCAAATATCATTTTTTAGATACGTGTTCAAGTTCGTATGGTATAGCAGTATTTACCTTAGAAGTTTTAACACTTCCTGCGACACTGGACACATCGCTAGGTGATGCTATATGGCTGTCAGCAGTATCAAGTTGTCTCCCTTCGGGAGGATTATTGTTTTTATTGTCCGACATAGCTTATTGCTCTCTGCCAACATGAATAATAATAGACGTAGTACGCGGGGCAGAATCACTACTCAATACACTTTTAAGAAACAAGTACAGTAAAATAAATGATATATTAAAAATAACTAGTAATTATCAAAATATTTAGCCACCACCACTGAGCATTAATTGCCAATACAGCTTGCCATTACATTTTTTACCACCACGTCAGCAGGGGTTTAGAGAAAAAGTGGTTACAAATGACAGATGACATTTCATGTCAATGTCATGCATGACAGCAAACTAAACTATCCCTGCATTCCGAGTTACGATGTAATCGATTTGAGCGTGCTAACAGTCGTACCGTATTAACGTGGACGCGATAACGTTGCGTCTTGAATCGTCATAGATGACGTCATGACGTGCGCCATCTTGCGATAACGCCGACCATGCCTTTTATTATTATCACCGTGGGCGCTGTCAAAAATGACAGATGTGCTGTTTTGTTTTGACTCGCATCATATCTATAAACTAACGTGGCATTTTAGAAATTGTGCTTCTGGCTACCGTTCGCTACCTAAACAAAGAAGAAGAAGAAATTTGTGGTATAAACACAAAGAAATATGATATGCAAGTTTTGACGTTGAGCGAGTACTGTGAGTGCGATTACGAGCGTTCCGAATTGTTGACAGCCCTCAGCTGTCATTATCGTGATATCTTACTCGGAACGCCAATTATCGATGTCAGCGCTGTGAGCGATTATGTTCTAATACGGAATGCGGCCTATCGCTCACAGCGCTGACATTTCAATGGCTGACATCGATAATTTGCGTTCCGATATTTGTTCCAATATCACGATGATGACAGCTGAGGGCTGTCAACAATTCGGTAGTAAAGTATTTTTCTTTTTTATATTTTTATTTTATAGATATGAGTATTTGAAATATATAATTTCAACTTTTTGTTTTTCCAAGCAGTACAGTAAAACCGGCCATCATTGCCCATAGCGGATATCTTTGCCCGAACCCGTACCGACCGTTGAAGACATCTATCTACCCGCTATAAAATTGTGAAGTTTTGCACGCGCGGGTTAAACTGCAGTGGAGCCATAAAATTTACAATTCAATATTTTAGTTAGTTTTAGTGTTCGGGCAAAGATATCCGCTATGGGCAATAATGGCCGGTTTTACGGTAGTTATTTTTTTTATATTTTATTAGTTTTGTTCGTGCTGACGTCAGAAAGTAGGCTGAATAGCTTATGATCTTTGCCACGTAAACGTGGCAAAGATCATAAGCTATTCAGCCTACTTTCTGTAATTAAACTTACTTACTTCTAAAAACTACTTACTACTAAACTTATACATGTAATTAAACTTAACTTGAAAATTCAGTACAAGTCAAACTGTCAAATTTGACAGATAATATTAATTTGTCATAACAAAGCGATTTTTATTTTTACAGTATCCGTACCTTATTGTAAAGATAAAGCTTATTAATTATGAATCGATTACTTGTGCTAAATGCTTCATACCATCATGTAAAAACACCACAACAAATAGCCAAAAACAAATTGTTTGTGTACTGAGGTCCATATTTAAACAAATCCAAAGGGTAGGCAAGCAGTTCCTTATAACAAGCAAATGGTCAATATAGCAGTAAGTATCAAAGTCCGAAGGGAAAGCAAGGGTTATAGTGAAAAGAATTAGGTAACTTATCAAAAAATCAAGGCACGGTACGCTCAATGAAAGTAAACAGCTTCATGTAAACTTGACGTTGACATTGACGCTTGACGTACAATTTTTTATTACTTTATGACGTCATTATGAGGTCAAGTAAAAGTCAAGTGATTTTAATAACTTTTGTGAACCTAAATACGATCTTAAAATGTTAAGTCCTAAAAATAGAAAAATAAGGCTTACAAACCTAAAATCTCGAAATGGTTTTGAAATCAGCATAGGTTAATTTTTACTTTACATACCGAATTCGGAACGCTCGTAAACGCGCTCACGGTACTCGCTCAACGTCAAAACTTGCAAATCATATTTCTTTGTGTATAAACCACACATTTCTTCTTTGGTTAGGTGGCAAACGGTACCAGACACAAATTTGAAAATGCCACGTTTGTTTATAAGATGCGAGTCAAAACAAAACAACACAACTGTCATTTTTGACAGCGCTCACAGGCATGGTTGGCGTTATCGCAAGATGGCGCATGTCATGACGTCGTTATGACGATTCAAGACACATCGTTTACGCGCCCACGTTAATTCGGTATGGGTGTTAGCACGCTCAAATCGATTACAGTGTAACTCGGAATGCACCCAAGATTAGGTTCTCCATCATCAAGTTATTTATCACTCCTCCAACTGCTTACTGTGCGTTTGCACTGGTGAAACATGATAAAGTCTTTAGTTTCTTTCAAAGTTACATACAATTTTTGACAGGAACTAGAGATTTCAACATGTTTTGTTGTGATGTTTCGCCAGTACAAACGCACGGTTACGTGGTTAGTACCACCGACTCTTGTCCTTACCACACCGGAGTACAGTTCATAGGTGGAATAGATTTAATAACATCATAAAATAATGTATTTATTGACGTAGTAAATAAGTAACAATGACAATGGTGCCGATTCTCTTGTAAACCGATTAAACTATCACTAAAATTCCTTACTTTTGGCTATGAGAATCATAAAGCTAGTCTGCAATAAAAAGTAAATTTAAAAATTATTTTGACACGATTAAAATCGAATTTGACAATTGTGACTCCACGTGGTATATACTTGTTTGCTTTACCCTGTGAATATTTTAGAGCCGGAGGCGGACGCTCGTTGGGGCAGCCTCTACGTGTTTTTTAGGGAATTTTTCACCTTTTAAGAAAAAATATATTTATTACCTACGTTTTGAGTATTATTGGGTATAACGATTTTATAAAGACGGTCGACATTTTCATTATTTTTGCGATAGGACACACCATTTTCGAGATAAAAGCAAAAGAAAAGAAAAATATATATAGTAAAGTTTATATCCACGGCAATACACCATTTTTAATCGCGATTAAAAATGGTCAGATTTAGTTAGATAATTAAAATTTTAGGTGAAAAACGTCTAATTCAGAATAGCAAAATTGGTGCCGATTCTCTTGTACACCGAACTAAACTATCACTAAAATTCCTTGCTTTTCGCTATGAGAATCTTAAAGCTATTCTGTAGTAAAAAGTCTCTAAAAAAAATTATTTTGACAAAACTAAATTGAATTTGACAATTGCGACTCCACGTGGTACATACTTGTTTGCCCTACCCCGTGAATTTTTTTAGAGCTGGAGGTGCGCATTGGGGGCAGCCTCGACGTGTTATATATGGAATTTTTCACTTTATATAAGGAAAAAAAAAAAAACCTACGTGTTGAGTATTAGGGGTAGGTATAAGGGTTTCATAAAGGGGGTCGAAAGGAGACTGAAACGATTACATACAATCTTGGGCCTGGGTGTAAAAAGATGAAAGTGGTATCAATTAATCTTTAAACTAACGTGGCATTTTCGAAATTGTGCTTTTGGCTACAGTTCGCTACTTAAACAAAGAAGAAGAAGAAATTTGTGGTATAAACACAAAGAAATATGTTAAGCAAGTTTTGACATTGAGCGAGTACTGTGAGCGCATTTACGAGCGTTCTGAATTATTGTTGACAGCCCTCAGCTGTCATTATCGTGATATCTTACTCGGAACGCCAATTATCAATATTAGCGCTGTGAGCGATTATGTTGTAATTCGGAAAGCGGCCAGGGTTAGACTATCCATAGACAAATAGACTTCCCTTTTGTCATTTGTCAATACTAAATGTCATCTTTGCCAGTTTGCTGTTTGCCCTGTCATTTGATGTCATTAACATAGTGAATCAAAAAGAATATTGGCCTTACGTGAAATTTTGTTTTCTTACTAATAACACTTTTTCATAGTTTTATGGTTCTAATCACAAATTATTTCAATGGCTTCGAGAATCCAGGTAAGGAACCATGTTTGATGTTCAATAAGACACGTTTCATCATTTTATGATTACCTTGTAGAGATTACCTTGCAGCAAATTATTGACGCGTAAATTATTTCAGGCTACAGCTCGTCATCTGTCAAAGACTTTTAAGAAAAAAAGTAGGTTTGATATAGGCATTGCCTCTGAATTACCTGTCGCATACAAGAAATTCTGGCGCGAATGGAAAGTCTTGAAGCCTGCTGCTGTTCACTACATACCTCAGGAAGGGAAATGGAAGCGCGACGACCTAACTGGGGAAATATTGCCAGTACAGAACATCCCTATCCCATTGAAATATCCGGCCGAAATCAACGAGGGGCTGTGGGGTGGCGAGGCTGTAATTAAAGGTAGGTTTTATCTATTTTTGTATGTAAATAATAGTGTATAGGTTATGTCACTGATTCATGAAGATTAACCGTTTTCAGGCTTCCAAAAACGTGATCCGCGGCGACGTAGGGTACCTCATTATTGGGTACCCGTATTGAAGAGGACTGTTGTGAAATCGGAGATCCTGAAAACTCATCTGTCGGTAACAGTGACTGACCGTACAATAAGTTTAATCAATGATCATTATGGTTTTGACCACTATTTACTGAAGACGCCTGCATGTGACTTAGTGTCTATGTTAGCATTGAAGTTGAAGAAACAAATACTAATTGAATTGATGAATGGTTGTCCCCGGTATGCATATGATCAGCAGAAACAGAAAGAAGTGTATGAGGAGTACAAAACTTATTTATCATCGGTGAGTCGTCCTGCACTATTTATCTTAAATAATACTAGTCAGAATAAACACTCTATGCACTTTGTATAGAATATTACTTTTTTGGAACAGATCCGGCCCAAGATTAGCAAATTTAAATAATTTTGTGAATTGGGTGATCAAGAGCGTTTCTGAGCCATTTTGATTATTATTGAAATTTGTGGGCTGGAATCAACACTATCAATTCTTAGATTGGCATTTGGTTTCTGTTTTATGAGGTACTCCTGAGTTGATCATTCAGGAAGTCAGGAGTCTGTGTAATAAAATAGACAACAAATGACTGCATTACTTCACTGAAAATAAATGTTATTGTTTCCAGTATACTCCTGAAGAAATAGAATGGTATGGCCTCACATGGTACGAGGCTCTATGCAAGCTAGCCAGGCAGAAAGAGGCAGCCAATAAACCTGTTCCTTTAAAAAACATGTACAGAAAAAATCTGGTAGAAAAATTGAAAGCTGCAGGAATTGAGTCAACCAAAACTTCACCTGATGAAATATCGTAAGTACTTAGTTGCCAGTATGAAATTTTGTTTTCAAGTTAATGTTTGTTTGATTTTTGTGTGTTTGTAAAGCTATAGTGAATATCACCATGCTGAGACTACCAAACAGTTACCATTACCTTTTCTTGGTAAGCTTTGCTTTAGGACACTGTTGCGGCGTTTGACCTGGGGTCAGCCATTGCATTTTTCGCTTACGGTTATTGTAAAGAATCCACTTTTCATCACATGTCACAATTCGATCCAATATTCCTTCATTTCTGTATCGATTCAACAAGGCGACACAAGTTTCTACACGCGTTTCTTTCTGCAGATCTGTCAAATCATGAGGCACCCATTTCTCATAATTTTTTATTTTATTGATTAGTTGCAAATGAGTCAATATTGTTGGTAAGGTAATGTTAAACCATGCCGCTAATTTCTGGGTAGTTTGGCTCTGATCGGCTTCCACCATCTCTTTCAATTCATTTTTATTCACCTGTGTGGGCGGTCTTCCACGTGGGTCATTCTTCAAATCAAAGTTTCCATCACGAAAGCGTTTAAACCAAAATCGCACGGTGCGTTCATTAGCAGTCCCCTCTCTAAACGCAACATTGATATTGCGAGCTGTTAGTTCCGCGTCGGAACTCGTATTCAAAAATAACTCGAATTTTCGAAGTATCCATCTTTCTTGTCTAAGCTGAATAAAAAATACCAACTGAAAGTCGATAATCGAATGTTGCACATTTTTTAAAAGAAGAACTTCATTATGTACCATGTTAAAAAAGTTTCACTCAAAAATCTCAAACCATGAAGGTTCTATGCACGGGTTCTATGTCAATTCGAAGTACCTATAACAATAAAACGGCAATTTCATCCCCTATTAATATTGCACAATCAATTACAGGTAATACAGTCAAGTCAAGGTATACAGTTACAAACACTACGTGTTATGTGTTTGACGCAAGATGGGTGGCTAGCTGCTTACAGTCTAATTTAAGATTGTAATAAAAGATTTCCTTCCCATTTCATAACATCTATATATCTATTCTTTTCTATTTGCGACATAATAAACGATCTTAACGTTTATTCTGTCGCAAATAGATGTCAAATATTTCACTGTTTTTATTAATTTGGCAATATTACTGTATGGAAATTAGAAATGTAGCTAACTAGTGAACTAGAATATTAATAATTCATTTACAGATAGTTCAACTCATCTGTGCGCGCGGCGCCATGTGTGCGTGCGCTTGCACGCCCATGTGTGCGCACGCACACATGGCGCCACGCGCACAGATGAGTTGAACTATCTATATAAACACAGAATTTGATGTTGTTTGAGGTGGATTATTGCCGCTTCAGTTTTAGGTGTAAAAAGACATTTGGTAAGTTTCCAAATATTTTTTTTACATCTAGAACTAAATATTCGGTGTTATGACATTAATTATTGCATTTCTCAATATTTTACTTCACTAGTTTGCTACATTTCATATTTCCATACAGTAATATTGCCTAATTAATAATAATATTTGACAGCTATTTGCGACGTTGTCAACTTTTAGGATAAACACTCTTATAGATCCACGACGACGCGCCCCACTCCGCGATTACTGTACTGTAAGCTGTACTTTAGTACGGAGCGGAGCGGAGTGGGGCGCGTCGTCGTAGATTGCACTATCTATATAAAGCCATTTAACAACCTGGTATATCTTAGCGGTCAACCTATGTATGCTAAATATAAATGTAGTATTAAAGTTTTCGAGCTTGCTTCGGTCGCTCTAGCTTCTTACATTCTTTTTTACTTGAGACTTTTCAGTGAAAGTCGACAAAGTAACTCATCTTTATGTATGAATAGTCAAGGGAAGCTCCTATCCATCTAGGGCGGGTGCAAAAATTTTCGAATTCACTTCGCTCTCTCTTGCATCTTACGTTCTCAAACTATTTTGAATAGGTCGACAAAGTAATTCCTTTTTTATACAAATGTTCAAACGAAAATTTTCCCAAAGCGCAAAAATTTTCGATTTCGCTTCACTTGCTCTAGCTTCCTGTATTCGTTTAGTGCTCCAACTTTTCCACATATGTTGACAAAGAATCTCCTATTTCTGTACTTGGACTTAAGAAAACCTTACCTATTCGAGGTAGTGTGCTAAAATTTCGAGCTTGCTTCGCTGCTCTTATATTCTATGTTCTTCTAGTTCTCCAATTTTTCTGCATACCTGGGCGGGGTATTTAGTTTCCCGCCCTGGGCCCCTGATAGGCTTTGTCCGCCACTGTCTGTATATGTATAGTCTCATGATTAATTTCTCTTTTCTTTTCAGGAACACAACCTCTTGGCTATCAAAGATGAATCCCTTTGGTAAAAAAGACGAAGCTTAGTGTTGTATAGACATATTATTGTGAAGATAATTAAAATTATTGTTTTTTGCAAAGTGTAACATTTCAAGTAGATGTGTTTATCGCCAGAGATAGTCTACAATTTAGAATAAATAGGTGTTATAAATAAAAATGTTGTTATTATGAATTTACAACATTCTTGTGTTTAAAATTTGTGATGGCCCAGTGATTAACCCTGGACCTCCTCCTCGCCTCACCTCTCATGTACTAGGTTTTGGTTTAAAATCCGAAAAAGTACCAATGTAACTTTTCTTATGTACTTTCTAAGTTTATCTTAGACATCACTGACATTGGGAGGAAATGTGGACTTGCAATTTATTAATATAAGTAAGAAATCACCAATCCGTCTTGAGCAAGCGTGGTGATCAATGCTTATGCCTTTTCTGCATGAGAAGACGTCTTTGCCCTGCAGTGGGCCAATAATAGGCTGGTATTATATTATTATTGTGTTCCCATGTTATAAACATACTTGTGACTAGATAAAGCTTTTCGCTGCTAGTATCTCTTATAATTTATGCAGCTAATCTTATAACCTAATCCTATGATTACAACTCCACTAACATATTCGTGACAATGTGGTCATGACATGGTGAACCATCCCTATTGGAAGAGTTTACTTCACTACCAAAGCAATATCACACCCAGAAATAGCAAACAACTTTGTTAACTACTATTGAACTGTACAGGAGCAGTGTGAAGTATTAATTCCATCATTATTCCAGTGTGAGTGAGAGACGGAGCTATACAAGGCCGCTAGCACCATCCTTTTTTCTCAGTGGAATAATGATGGCATTAATACCTCATAATAAGGCCCCAGGAGAACTTTGTTGGATTGTTATAAAATGAATGTCAAACAAGATGCTGTTAAAACAATTTTAATATCAGAAAATAATTAATGTTTCATAAATAGATGTAAAACCTTTACAACATGTTTTAAGGTGTAGTTAACACAACAAAATAATAATGTCCAAAAATATATATTTGGTCACAAGTGTCACAAGCTTTGTGACAGAAATGGCAACCATTATTTTAAGTAGAGAAAATAATCTATTTTTATCACTGTTTTGGCTTATGATTACACTTATCTAGACTACCTGAGATTGAGACGCACAATAAAAAAAATATATATGGCAGAATGCCACAATCTATGCTACACGTTTTAATAGCGATATTATTTGCTTTGCGCTCACGAGTTTGTCTGTCGAAACGAGACATAACAGTATTTTTTTCAGTAGTTTTTAGTTAATTCTGACTGTGAGACTTTAGTTTCAAGTGTATGCGTCATCCAAAGATATAAATATGTCTAGATAGACAGTCAAAGCGTTCAACTGTTAGCCGCTAAATGCACGCACACTAGAAAACCATAATGACCGCAAGTGTAAAACGTAGCTGTCACGGACACCAGCATAAAAATATTGGCTTGTTTGTTTCAGTTATTTTGCTGCGCGACGCTATCTAGACAAATAGATATTAAAAGGGGTCATAATTGTTTTAATAGAGCGATAGTATGTTTAAGACCATTTCAAAGACAGTGTCGACTCAGGTGTGCGCACAGCCGTACAATCTCACGGTGAAATCTCAGGTGAAGTGAGCTGTCATTCCACCTGCTGGGACTGACAGCTCACTCCAAGCTCACTTCACCTAAGTTTTCACGGTGAGATGGTTACATAATAGCACTGCAGGTATTATTGACATAATTTGAAATGTAAACAGTGATGGTGTTCAGTGAAGTTTTATGCATATTTCAAAGATTTATGAAGGTTTAGAGGAGCAAAAAGTACTAAATGACACACTAAATATTTTACTACGCTTGGCAAGTCGGCATTAGAGGGAAGACATTAGGATATATTAATTATGATGCTAGAAGTGTTTCTAATGCGCTAAAAATCGGGAGTGAGATTAAGATATTAAACATGGCAAGCAGAGAGACCTACTCCACTCTCTCGCTAGGTATTATTACCAAAAGAAAAGTCTCATCCCAAGCAGGAAAATACTTCGAAATCGTACTGCCGCGCTTTCGAGCACTATTCCTGTTTTCGATAACCATTCTATCTGTACTTATTAATGAACATAGCTCTTCAATCGGATCTAGAGTTCTAGAGTGCTACAAGGATCATTTTGGCGCTTGAATGAAATTGACAAACAAGATGGCGGCATTCGTTTTGTACTAGCGGACTAGCCAGATAGTCATGGTATAGTTTGACGCCACCGCAGTACCTTGCCTTAGGTATATGCGCGGCAACACGGGGGGGGGGGGGGGGGCGCAATGCAGCCCGCTCAATCGTCAAGGCTCATGGCTCATGGCTTCCTGCCGCTCATTCGTCAACGCTGCCCCCCGCCTCGTCGCGCCGTCGGTCAAACTACTGCAATTGCGGATCTAAGTGATAGTGCACTCTATAGGCGAGTCGAGCGGCATGGTGTCGGCTAGGAGAGCGGCCACGGCGCGCGCCAGGTACGTCATGGTGCCGTAGGAGCCGCTGGGCGCGCTGTCGTACAGGTGCTGGCACACGCCGGCCGCGCCGCCGCACACGAGCGCGCCCGGGCCGCCCGCGCCGCCCGCGCCGCCCGCGCCGCCCGCGCCGCCCTTGGCGCAGCACAGCGTGGCGTCACCGTTGCAGCGCATCTGGGAACAAAGCCTTCTTTTAGCGAACTCAGAATCATCAAAGCGTCGGTCAGTCAGAAAGATGTAGTTAGTTGCCCATTCTAAAGCGTAGCAGCAGGTCCCTATGGAGAAGAACGGGCAAAAAACTCGTGAAGAAAGTCGTGCACGTTAAAAGTATTCAGAGGAAAAAGTTAACAATAAAAAATAAACTAGAAATGAACGAAGCGTGAATGCTCAAGGTTCGCATTTGAAAATAATACGTCATTCTTATTTTACCAAATGAAATGCATACAGAATTGAATAAAAGCATTCTTTAGTTTACATTTAAAGTCATATAAATTTGTTCATATGCTTCTGCGATTACTAAATTTAAATGATTATTTACAACTGACAGCTTCATACTGTTTAGTGCAACAGTCTTTATGAGAACTCAAACTACTCAATGTTATGATTTCATAAGTAATAATATTGTAAGCTATAAAAACAAAATCAAAAAGCCACCTCACCTGATCATCTAAAAATATTTGGTTGGCCCTGTGAACCAGGCTCTCGACTTCAATCGTCCCGCCTAGATGTGCCACAGCCTTATATTCCACAACGAGGGTCAACACCATGAGAGCTTCGACCACCAGTTGTCGATACTCCGGTTGAGGAATCGAGTTCAGTACTGTTTCCACTGCCAGCGCGAATTTTAGTTCTCCTGACGTCATCTCTTGGGTAAGGTTTGGTTGTAGGATTTTACCTTGAATTACTAGGCCCTGGCACTAGAATAGAAAAATACTGGTTAGTTGTTGATTCAAGAATCTATCCTAACTAATATTATAAATGCGAAAGTATGTTTGTTACGCTTTCACGCAAAAAAAACTGAACGGATTTCGATGATATTTGGCACATGGGTAACATGACGTGGAAAAGGACATGGGCTACCTTTTATCCCGATATTCCCACGGGATCGAGACTTATGCGGGTGAAACCGCGGGGCGCAGTTAGTAACATAATAAATGCGAAAGCGAGTTGGTTTGTTCGTTACGCTTTCACGCTAAAACGGCTGAATGAATTGGGATGAAATTTGGCACGTGGGTAGATCATGACTTGGGTTAGGGCATGGGATACTTTTTATCTCGGTAGTACATTCCCGTAGTTTAATTTACGAAGCCGCGGGCAAAACCTAGTCTCATAATGTCGAGCTAAGGAGAGAGAAAATACGACGAAATCTGATCTCACCACGTGAGACAGACTGGCAGGAGATAAATCACTAACTGGATAGAAATCACTAACAGTCGAGAAGAAAAAGATGTTGTTTTGATTAATTTCTATACAGGGTGTAAAAATACCCATCACATAGCCGTTTTCTACGCATTTTGTACGTCAAACTAAGTAACGTTGAGCAAAAATTATTGCTGGGAAACGACTTATATAATCGCTGTTTACGGCAGCACGCAATACATTGAGGTTATAGATGCATGCAACCCTACAGGAGTTGTGGGGGTATTCAAAGTTCAGTTATAAGTTTAAATTTTAAACTTTTTTTCGAGAAATAAGTTAGAACTTTGACCTTCAATTCATCTTCGTAACCAGACGGTTCCACTAGTATCTACCAATCAAAAGGATGATCTATACATAAACGATAGTCAAAACTGTACATTGAATATTTGTATTAACTGTACATTCAAAGTAATTGCTACGAGGTGTGGGAACGAGACTGATGTCGAAATACATTTTTTTAGAATTTTTGTCCGTTTGTCTGGGTGTATATTCCGGATTATCGTCAAAACGGATTTGGATGAAATTTGGCAACCTGGATTAACACATAAGGTACTTTTCATCCCAGTTATACTTTCTCGTGGGATATTTCCCGAAATCCACGCGGGCGAAGCTTCGGGAAAAGGCTAGTACAAAATATTTTCGTAAAGACATACCCTTTCTAAGACGCCCCATACGCGAGGATAGAAGTCTCTTGGCACTCGATTAAGGGCTCCGTCGAGTCGTCGCCGACGCAACCACTGGCCTTGGCGATCCGGCTCAGTTGTAGGTGCTAAGTGAACAAAAAATAAACAAGTCTCAATAAAAATATATACTACCATCGAAGAAGTTCATATGTATACACCGTAAGGACTATTTTTGCTTGCAGCGCTCGGCCGCTATAGAACCGGGGCGGTAACAGCAGTGCTATTCTGTAACCATCTCACCGTGAAAACTTAGGTGAAGTGAGTTGTCATTCCAACAGGGTGAGATGACACTGACAGCTCACTCCACGCTCACTTCACATGTTTTCACGGTGAAGTGGTTACGGGAATCGACATGCAGATGTGGTCATCGTGTTCACGGGATTTTGTTTTCAAACTGCTTAGATATGAAGTTCTTCGATAGTACAGACGCCAGCAAATCAACCTACTACATTCTGTCATATTTCTTTAACAGATTTTCAACTTTATCACTAAAATATAAGGTTCAAAGTTGATTGAGAAAATTTGACACTTTCGTTCGGGTAGGTTGACCTGCTAGCGTCTGTACAGTATCAGGCAGTTAAAATGGCCCATCTAGTTTTTTTGTACAATAAAGTATTTTATATCTTCGTCAGTATTCAAATTATTTCCTTTATCAAGTTAGGACACTAATGCTTGTTCAGCAGATTCTATGGTGCAATGAGCAGACAAAAATAGCCCATAGGGGGATGAGCTAAGGTAGCCCGCGAAATACAAATTTTCTTTAGTTTTTTGCAATTTGCAGGTCATTGTCAGGTTACATAAATGATTAGCGACCCGTAACAAATGTGGCTTTAGAAGATTATAATTAGAAATCGGATATTCGTATGCATATTTACCTAAAGTTAATTTTTGGCTAAGAAATTATGGAAGTGGCTTCTTAATTTATTTTTTCTTATCTTAAATCCCGGAATTCAATAAAATCCGGGAATGCAAAACTAATCGGATACATGGTATGGAAACGACTTATCAGCCCTCTTGTGAAGGTTACTTTAGCGGTGTTAACATAAAAAAAAATATATCTACTGTAAACATTTTTTAATGAAACTCAAGGCACCAAGTTGTTTTTCACTGTGTGCTGTGCCAATTTGGCAACCTACTTTACAACAGTAGCTAGCATTTTTATCGTCAAAAAGTTAAAAAAAATATCAATTCCGGAATCGCGAGAATTTTGCGATCGATACAAAAGTGCATTTCATGATAGCCAACACCTGAACGTAAGTAAATATACATTCAATTCTATAATCAGAACTCTAAATCTGTCGATCCCGGAATCCCGGGATTTTTTCGATACAAAAGTGCTTTCC